>CM067168.1:84410953-84515402 GCA_034093135.1 Erigeron breviscapus
ATCAAACCTGCTCACCAACCTGTTCATCAAACTGACCCATATTTTCTATCTGCTCGTCCAACTGGCCAACAACTTCTACATTCTCACTCTGGTCAATATTTTCAACATTCTCCTCTTCAAAAATGGGAGACGCATCCACATCCATTACATCACCAGCCTGTCTTGCTGGGTTTACCTGGACTCCACCTCTCATCAGGCGCCTACTAGATCTAGGTCGTCTGGTGAGATCAACATTTTCTGGTTGCACACCTTCTTCTGGAGCAACTTGCCTTATTGGTTGTACCATCTCTACAACCTGAACATCTTGGTCATCACCAGGACTTTCAACAACTTGTACTCTACCTGGTGCCTCTACTTGTTCCCTTTGAAAAGCCAACATTGCTGGAGGAATATCTACCTCTCCAGTTCTTGATTGAAGGTTGTTCAAGTCCCTCATAAACTCACTCACAGAAAAGTGAGTAGTATCATAGTCATACTGGTCTCCTAGGGCACTTCTAAACATAAGGGAAAGAAAACGAATGAATGGAACATGGGGTTTTCTCCCTTTAGCTTTCAATCGATCCACCAAATCATTGAATAAGATCTGAGCAAAATCTACTCTTATTCCGAACCACAAACAATAGGCAATCTGGAGCTGGGTTTGATTTATCTGATCAAGACCCCCAGAACTACCTCCCAGACATTCAACCAGGTGTGTGAAGAAAAATCTCCACGAGTCTGTCAGTCTGCTCATATAAATAGTCCCCTTTCTTAATAACTGGCCATGGTCATCAAGTATTTCGGTGTGCCCCATCAACCTGCACACTTCCCTGTAATTTATGCCAGAGGGAAGTTCGATGGGCAACTCATTCTGGTCAAGATAATTCAACTGTAAAACTGACCTGAGTAAATTCACCGAGAAACCTAAAGATCTGGTACCTCCCCCAAGAGTATAAGAATTGATGAGCTTCATTAGGCATGAGAGGCCTACATGGAGAAAAGGCTCCAGGTTTCGCTGCATTTGAGAGTGCATTACGTAGGAGTTGCTCTGTGGTCCCGTTGGCGGACTGGTGATTGTGATGCGAGGTGAATATGGGGTTGGGATGGGCTGTGCAATATGAGTAAACTCACTGAGAAACTTAATCTGGTCTACCTCCCTTAAGAGTATAAGAAATTGATGAGGTTTCTTCATTATAAAATGCGGAGTACCATAATTCACATAAATAATCATGGTACATTCTCCCTGGATTTAGGGTTAATGCACCATACAGAGGGCATGAGAGAAAGAAAGTATTCAATCTCCCAATGATAGATTGAGCAGGATGAGAACTGGAAAGTTTGGCCATCCAATTATTCATGTTGATTCGAATAGCTTTTGCTTCAAGAGTGATGTGTCTAGGTTTAGTAACATTATCAACCGGAGCATATTCGGCAGATAAAAGGTTTTTGGGTGCCATTTATGATTGAAAGATGAAGATGAAATTGAATAAGTTTAGGGTTTATGAAGAAATTAATGAATTTGCAGTTAATATGAGAGATTTAATGATAGGAAAAGAATGAAGGTATTGAATGAAGGAATTTGGGAGTAAATGTTCGAAGTAAATGTAAAGTGAAAGTGAAAGTGGGTATATATAGGAGAGATAATGTGGAACTTCAAACGGGTTAATTTGAAATTATCAAATATAATTTTGATCGTGTTTTGAGATCCGCATTAAGTACATCACATCACACATTAATGTGTGATGGTTCACCGCCCACAAAAACTAACAACTTGTTCTTTTTATTTTCCCAAGGTAAAAATACCATCATCACGTTTGAAAAATTACATGCCACGTAGGATTTATAAGATAAATATCTTTGAAAAAGTTTGCTTACGTGGCACACACAATGACCAAGTATTTAAAAAATATTGTGACTCAATTCAGTCCATCTGAAAGTTGACTAGACACTCCAGTATCACTGGTGGATTAGTCCAGTGAAGCATGTACTGATGGTACACTGGAGGGACACTCCAGTAAAGTACCAGTGAAAACCATTTTGAAAGACTGGTAGCTTCAAACATGCACGTCAACTAATACAGACAAATGAGAGGGACACATTTACAAGAAGACAAAAGTCTCCTCAAACATGCACTTCAACCTGTCCAGTTACCAGTGAGAGGGACATATTTACAAAGCACCAGTAATATTTTCTGGACAATTCGTCCAGTAAGAAAAATTTTGTCCAGTGAGAAAATAAATTAATAAATTCCCTTTGAACTTTAAACATTTTTTAAGAAAAATATATCTTTCAAAGTCTTCCCCCTGGAGTGTTGATCCAGAAATAAATTTATGAATCTTTAAATCAAAGATCCTTAGTAGTACACAATGGTGTTCAATACTAAGGTTCCAGATTTAAGGGTTTAACATTCCCAACTCACCAACAAGATATTCAAATGTTTTGACATCCAGTGGTTTTGTAAAAATGTCAGCGAGTTGTTTGTCAGTGGGGATAAAATGGAGTTCAATGTTTCCTTTCACAATATTATCACGAATAAAGTGATACCTAAGATCAATGTGCTTGGTTTTGGAGTGCATGACTGGATTGTTTGAGATAGCAATGGCACTGGTATTATCACAAAAGATTGGAGTCTTTGAATACTTAATACCATAATCAAGCAACTGGTTCTTCATCCAGAGTATCTGAGCACAACAACTGGCTGCAGACACGTATTCAGCTTCAGCAGTGGACAATGAAACTGAAGTTTGCTTTTTACTGCTCCAACTGACCAGTTTGCCACCAAGGAAATGACATCCACCAGTAGTGGATTTCCTGTCTATCTTACAACCTGCATGATCTGAATCTGAATAACCCATTAGATCCATGCCTGAGCCTTTGGAATACCAAAGACCTAGACTGGGGACACCTTTAAGGTACTTCAGTATGCGCTTTACAGCAAGCATATGAGATTCCTTTGGATTAGACTGATATCTGGCATATAAACATGTTGAAAACATTATATCTGGTCTACTGGCAGTTAAATACATTAGTGAACTAACTATGCCTCTATAGACAGTGGTGTTCACTGGTTTACCATCTGGATCAGAGTCCAGTGTCAGTGGTGCAGAAATTGGAGTTGGTTTAGATGGTGAAGAGTTCATATCATATTTCTTTAAAAGATCTCTAACATATTTTTCCTGATTAATAAAGATGCCATCTTTGTTTTGTTTAATCTGGAGTCCAAGAAAATATGTTAATTCACCCATCAAACTCATTTCATATTCAGTGGACATTATTTTCGAAATTTCTTGCACATGTTTTCATCAGTAGACCCAAAAATAATATCATCAACATAAATTTGTACCAGTAACAGATTACCTTGTTCATGAAGAATAAATAGGGTATTGTCAATTGCACCTCGTTTAAAACCATTTTTCAATAAATGTTTAGTCAGAGTGTCATACCAGGCACGTGGGGCTTGTCTGAGGCCATATAGCGCTTTGTCCAGACGATATACCCAATGTGGATGCTTTTCATCAACGAAACCTAGAGGTTGTCTGACATAAACTTCTTCTTCAAGCTTTCCATTCAAGAAGCACTCTTTACATCCATCTGGTAGACCTTGAACTGATGATGAGCAGCGAATGCTAAGAATATTCTGATCGCTTCAAGTCTAGCCACTGGAGCAAATGATTCATCAAAGTCGACATCTGACTGGCAGTAGCCTTGTGCTACCAGTTTGGCCTTGTTTCTGATTACGTGGCCATCTTCATCTACTTTGTTTCTGAAGACCCATCTTGTTCCAATTGGTTCTTTCTTTCCAACTGGGAAAGGAACCAGATACCAGACCTTGTTCCTTTCAAACTGGTGAAGCTCTTCTTGCATAGCAATCACCCAGCTTGGATCTTCCATAGCCTCGTCAATCTTCTTTGGTTCATTCAGTGATAAGAAACTGACATATAAGCATTGATCACTGGAGGCTCTTCTGGTCTGAACTCCACGACTGGAGTCACCTATGATCTGATCAATAGGATGAGTTTTTGTCCATCTGGAGTATTGACCAGGATTGTTACTGACAACAATATCAGTGCAAGAATTCAGTTGAGTCTCCTCTGAAGTTGCTTCAGGAGGAGGTTCTTCATAAACTACTTCACATCTTCATCTGATTCATTTAAATCACGATTTGCATCATGAAATTCTTCATATGAAGGCATTTCTTGTAGTATAGGTTCAGTTTGAATTACTTCATTTGAACACAATTCTGGTATGCTCTCAACTGACACTGATACTGGGGGAGTAGCACGAACATCTGAACCAATATTAATTTCAGAGGGTAGTTTGAAATTAATAGAAGGATAGAATGGAGTACTACTGGAAAGTTTCTTTTTCTGAACAGGTTCCAGGTCAGGATGACTGGAAACTTTATCTTCTGAATCTTCTTTATTGTAGTTGATAAGATCAGATTCACAGAAGATAATTGGAGTTACTAGGGAAGTGTCAAGGGCTGGTTTGTTGATTGCAGCATTTGATTCATTGAAAGTAACATGTATGGATTCTTTCACTATCTCCAGTCTCTTGTTGTAAACTCTGAAGGCTTTGCGAATGGCTGAATATCCTAAGAAATATTCTTCATCAGCTTTGGCATCAAATTTGCCTAACTGACTGGAGTCATTCAGGATGTAAACTGGACATCCAAAAACGTGAAAATAACCAATATTTGGTTTTCTATTTCTCAATATTTCATAAGAAGTCTTCTTGTGTCGCTTCACGTACACTGATCGATTCTGGGTGTGGCAAGCAGTTGCAATTGCTTCACCCCAGAAACTGGTAGGAAGACCAGATTCAGCTAGCATACTCCTGGCAGCTTCTATCAGCGTTCGATTTTTCCTTTCTACCACTCCATTCTGCTCTGGAGTGTGTGCTGATGAGAAGTTCTAGGAGACGCCAGTGTCAGTACAGAATTTCTCCAGAGTTGCATTCTGGAATTCTGTTCCATTGTCGCTTCTTAACTGACACACTTCGCTTATGCTTCAGTTCAATCTGCTTGATAAGAGAGATGATTTCAGCAGCAGCTTCATTTTTAGACCTAAGAAAGATCACCCAACAATATCTGGAGAATTCATCTACGATCACCAGGGTGTATCTTTTACCAGCACGAGTCTGAACATTCACTGGACCAAAGAGATCCATATGAAGCATGTGAAGTGGTTCAGTAATGCTGAAATTCTATTTGGTCTTGAAACTGGCACGTTTCTGCTTTCCCATCTCACATCCTAGACATGGTCTTTCCTTTTTGAAGGAAACTGAAGGTATCCTATCTGCAAGTTGTTTTCTGGACAACTTGTTAATATTTTGAAATTTAAATGGGATAACCTTTTGTGCCATAACCAGTTTGTGTCTTCATCAGCTTGAGTGTAGAAACATTGCTCTGAAGAAGAGCTTTCCATATCCATCACATACACGTTCCCTTTTCTGGGAGCAATCAACACTACCTTCCAGTCCTTGTTGAATACGATGCCCTGAGCAACATTGAATAAGACTTGATAGCCATCATCACATAGTTGGCTTACACTGATCAAGTTATATTTCAAACCATTCACAAATGCAACACGTGTAAACTTGACTTGTCCATTGTTCAGAACACCATATCCCTCAGTCTTTCCACAACCATCATTTCCAAAAGTGATGGAGGGTCCATCAGAAATGGTGAACTCCTCTAGTAGGGTCTTACATCCGGTCATAGTCCTGCCAGCTGCACTGTCAAGATACCAGATAAGCTTCTTTCGATCGCCCTATACATACACCAGATATTGATTAGTTAGATTTGGGAACCCATCGACTGATGGGTTCACTGGATCCACCCTTATGGATCCCTGGGGGTATCTGGTTGAGTTCACTTTCTTCAACAGTAGTTTTTGTTGAAAACACTACTGGAGTTGATAGTTTAGAAACCTTTTCTTTTTCTCAACTGGAGAAATAAATTTGTCTTTCTTTGCAAAAGGTTTAGTATTTTGTCTAGGGTCAGATGAAGTACCCTCAATAAAGTTTAATCTTGCGTTAAAACTTTGAAATTGACGAGTCAGCGTTTGAATCTGGCTCTCTAACCTGGACAAAACATTTTCATCAGATGATACCTGAGCCTTTCCAGTTGTAGGCTTAGGTAGGGGATTGTTCTGAGGCAAAGGTCTATTCTGCTTAACCTTTTTAACTGGAGCAGTCATCTGGACAGCTCCAGTCTTAACCTCTGGGCAAAGAACTTGGACAGTATTGGCCTTGGGAGTTACAGGCTCATCATAAACAGTGGTGGGCCTGAATCCCTCTGGTAATCGATCGATTACTGGTATTAATGATGCTATATGAGTATTTCCATCTAAGTATGCACGTTTTTGAGTTGGAAATTGTTTTACACAAGCATCATATGGCTTTTTGGTTTCTAGCCATGACTTTATTACCAGTTTTTCTTTCTCTAAAATGATTTCAAGATCTTGCTTTTCTTGAATCAATTGTTCAGTTACCAGAACCTGGGCTTGAAATGCCAGTTCAATGTCTTGAAGTTCTTTTAATTTTGATTTTAAAGCAGCCATTTCAGAAGAATCTGTTTCTAGACCATTTAGACTGTCAAATCTAACAGTTTCCACAAAAATTAAATCAGAATTTAGAGCTTCAGCGATGTCCAATTTAAGTTCAGGATTAGTTTCAAGATCATACTCACTAACCTTTTTAATAACAATGTCGACCCAACGACCAAATGTGACATCATCCCTCACCAGATGCTCTTGATCTGCCAGAGCCATAAAACAACAATCTCTTTCCTCTTCTTCATCGACTGATGAATCATCAGAGGGAACCCATGCTTCTTCAGTAGTTGCTATCATGCATTTGTTATTGTCTTCCATCTGTTTAGACAAGAGAGCAATCTGACCCTTAAGCTTTTTGTATTTCAACTTATAGCTATCATCAGGCTTGTTATAAGAAGCAGTTGGACCAGACTGAGAGACAAACTGACTGGACCTGCACTCTTTCATGAAATGAACTTTTCTGCCACACTTAAAGCATGTCAGATTGGTCTTGTCAGTGGAAGAACTGGGTGCATGTTGTCCAGTGGGCCTATTTGCTCTGGCCTTAAAACGGTTAAACATTTTGGCCATCATTGCAACCAGGTCATCACTGTCAGTTTCATCACAGTCTGGAGAGATATCATTATAAGCTCCAGAATCCATTAGTTCAGACATCATCTTCTTCATAGAAAATACATTCTCAGAAGATATTAATGTCGCACAAGCTGGTGCAGTATTAGTGACCACTGTGGAACTACTGGAAGCATGATTAAAAGAATCTTTTTTCTGCCTCAATCCTCTGGGCTTGATTTTCTTCAGTGAATCTGAAGGCTCCATACAATGTTGACAAAGTATGGGAATGCAAGGTTTTACCTTGCCTCAAGACTAGAATCATGTGAGACCATTTTGTTGGAAGAATATCACAAAATTTCTCCAAAAGTATATCCTTGTCTTTTTCTACCCCTAGTCCTCATAACTGGTTTATGATGCTCATAAATCTGGTGTAAGTACCAGTAAGGGACTCATTGGGGAGAGCAAAAAATGACTCATACTTTTTGTTTAAAGAGACTTTTCTGGTAACAACAGTATCATCACCTCCCTCATGCTGGTTCACCAGTTCATCCCACATGCTTTTGGCACCGGGATAGAGAACTAGTGTGGGAATAAGAGTTTCTGGAACAGCCCCGAGGATCATATTTTTAAGAAGTGTATCAAGATTTACTAATCTTTTCTCCTCTTCGGACCAGTGTTCCTCTCTCTTTTCCCTCCCACTTCTTGATCCTGTAGGGTCAAGAAGTGCATTGATAGGAAGTCTTGGCACATAGGGTCCTTCGTTTAAGTTTTTCATCATATTCCTTTCAATACCAGTAACATGCAATATTATCCTAGCTTTCCACATACCAAATTCATCACTGCTCCCATTGAATTTAGGAACAGGATTATTCGAGTAATGCACATGCACATGTGGAGAAGCAGGAGGAGGAGGTGGTGGATTGTTATTTCCAGTGGGTGGTTCATTAAAATAGTTTCATGAGTTTCTTGTTGATTTTCTGGGATTGCCATCGCGAAACAGATCTAGGTAAGTATATTAACCTTCTGCTCTGATACCAATTGTAGAGTCCCTCACACGATGGTTTAACCCACGAGTGTAAAATACAAGACAAGTATGAACTAGACTTGGACTAGTATTACTTCAATATAAATATGCAAGAATATAAAGAAAGTAATAAATGACTTAAGCAATATTTAAACAAGTAAATAAATGGTGGAACACAAATGTAGTTTTCAAGTGTATTTTCTTTATTGAAGAATAAACAAAATACAAGATCGTTGCGGAACCTAGATATTACACGTTTGTAAGTATCTAAACAATCTTTGAATTACAAGTGATCTATACTTGCTAAATAAACTCCTTTGATCGATATACATAGAGTTGTGAAGTATAACTGTTTAGATCGAGAGTATTTAAGCAAGTTCACCAATTTGCTAAAAAGTGATTTTCTCAAAGAAATGACTTTGTATTTATAGGCAACAAAATTCTCCAGTGAATTTTGTGCCGTACAAATATGGTTGGATGCATTTAATGATCCGACAAGATCATTAAATGTATTGGATAAGGAATAAGGATAAAGTCACATCAAGTGCAAGTGTATCCTTTTATCCAACCACCTTAACACACGTATACTTTGGTAAAGAACAAGTGGGTTGTTCTTTGGAAAGTGTGTAAAGGCTTAAAGTCAAACCCTCGATATCAGTGTTCAGACTTGTAAGGTCTAGAACACTGACAATCCTCCAGTGTACAGATCTGGTAAGACTTCCAGTGGACTCCGCCATTTGTCAGTCTCCTTTATTCTGACTTCAGTCTTTGACTTTAGTGAGAACGTTTTCAGTAGAGTAGATCTGGACTGGGGTGAAGTCCAGTGAGCTAATCTGGAGAATACTTCAGATTTCCTATACAAGTATTTGCTCACTGGTCTTCCATTATTTCTGGACAAATCTTCAGAGGGACTCCAGTTTCCAAGTCTGGAGTAGGTCCAGTAGAACACGTTTCTGGTCAGATCTTCATTAAGGCTCCAGTAGTCGAGTCTGGAGCGAGTCCAGTAAATCTGGACTAAATCTGGACCTAACATTTAATTCACCTATCATGCTCATTTCAAATTTCTTGATCATTAAAGCTGAAAAATTCTTGCAGTATTTAGGATTTGTAGACTCGAAAATCATGTCGTCAACATAAATCTGGATTAGAATGATGTCACTCCCTTGTCGTTTGATAAACAAAGTAGTGTCAATCGAACCTTTGTTAAAACCAGATTTCACAAGATAAGAGGATAGAGCATCATACCATGCACGAGGGGCTTGTTTTAGACCATATAACGCCTTATCTAACCTGTAAACATAGTCCGGATGTTTGGAATTCACAAAACCTTCTGGTTGTTCAACATACACTTCTTCTTTGGGAATTTCATTCAAGAAGGCAGTTTTGACATCCATTTGGTAGACTGTGAAGTTCTTGTAGGCAGCATAGGCAAGAAACATCCGAATAGCCTCAATTCGTGCAACTGGTGCGAATGTCTCATCGTAATCAATTCCATCTTGTTGGCAATATCCCTTTGCAACCAATCGTGCTTTGTTACGTACAACAACTCCAGTTTCATCCTTTTTGTTCTTGAAGATCCATTGGCTCCTTGTTCTTGTAAGGATTGGGAACTAATTTCCACACCTCAAGTCGTTCGAACTGATTAAGTTCTTCTTGCATTGCTTTCACCCAATCTGGACAACTTAGAGCTTCATTCACTGTCTTTGGTTCAACAATACTCAGAAAATTCACAAACAGACATTCATTCACGGATGCGGATCTTGTCTGAATTCCAGTTGTTGGATTACCAATGACTTGAGAAATTGGATGAGCTCTTGTCCATTTGGTTGTGTGAGGAATTGGATCAAGTGGATCACCAGATTCTTCAGAATCAATAAAATCAGGAGAATGTTGTTCTGTTAATTGTTCAAACAAAGTAGCAATTGGTTCAACAAAGTAGTCGTGATCATAATCTTAGGATTGGTTGAAGGATTTGTCACTTGAGAGATATAATGAGGTTGAGTATGCAACTTTGAAGTATCGGTAGGTGGAGGAGAATCAGATGATGAATTAACATCTGATGATTGTGATGGTGAAGACTCATTTGGATCCATCTCTTTTGAATTTGAACTGGTTGGTTCATTTGCATTTACTTCAGATTCAGGAACTTTCTTCGGAACTTGGAAAAATTCTTCAAACAAGATATCCAAATCTTGTGTTGTTGGAGTAGAGAATGATGATTTGACATTTGAAGCAGTCTTTGTTGCGGAAGATTGTGGACTTTGAAGTTCGGGTCTTGAACTGTGTTGTTCAAGAACCATTCCCGAGAGTTCATCAAATCTAACATTCATACTCTCTTCGATTCTCTTGGTTCTTCGGTTATATACTCGAAAAGCAATGGATTCTCTTGAATAACCGATGAAATATGCCTCATCGCCTTTTGGTTCAAATTTGCCCAGATTATCTTGATCATTGAGAACATAACATACACATCCAAAAATGTGCAAGAAGTTCACATTGGGCTTTCGTTTGTTTATCACCTCATAAGGAGTTTTATCAAACCTCTTGTTAATGATTGATCTATTTTGAGTGAAACAAGCAGTAGCAACAACTTCAGCCCATAGATTCGGAGGCAACTTAGAATAAGCAAGCATTGTTCTAGTTGCTTCAACAAGAGTTCGATTTCGACGTTCAACTACTCCATTCTGTTGAGGTGTCCTGACAGCGGAAAATTGATGAGTAATACCCATGGAATTGAAGAAAGAATCAATTGTTGAATTCTTGAATTCAGTGCCATTGTCTGAGCGAACAATTCTAACTGATGATTTAAGATTTACTTGGGTCTTCTTTATGAAATCAACAATTGCATTCGGAGTATCACTCTTTGCATGAAGAAAGAATACCCAAGTGTAACGAGAATAATCATCGACAATCACAAGAATGTATCGCTTGCCATGGATACTTTGAACTTTCATTGGCAACACAAATCCATATGTATAAGGTGCAACGGACCTTCAGTACTCAGATACTTCTTTGGTTTGTGTGAAGCTTTCTTCATCTTACCAATTGCACAAGCTGGACAAACATGTTCACTTTCATACTTATAATCCGGAAGTCCTTTAACAAGTTGTTTATCCACGAGAGCATTGATTGTTTGAAAATTAAGATGAGAAAGACGGCGATGCCATAACCAAGAATTTTGTGCAGTTGCTTTAGAAAGAAGACAAATCTCTGAAGAGTTAGATGGAATGTTGTTGAGAACAATAGTGAACAAATTATTGTCTCTTGTTCCAGTAAGAATATCCACACCATCTTCAGTCTGCACTTTGCATTCATATCTCCTGAATAATACTTGAAGATCATTGTCACAAAATTGTCCAACACTAAAAAGATTGTGTCCTAGGCTTTCAACATAAGAAACTCTCTTGATAGTGACACCATTTTTAACAATGTCTCCATAACCGAGAATAGGAGCGATATGATCATTTCTGAATCTGACGGTTCCCATGAACTTCTCGACAAAGTTTGTAAGAATGGACTTGTTTCCAGTCATATGACGAGAACATCCCGAGTCAACATACCATACACAAATGAGAAATTCCTGCAAGGACAAGGAATATGATTTAGGTACCCATGTAGATTGGGTCCTTGCAGGTTAGAGGGATAACATGCAAGTATACATAAAAAAAATAAACATCAAGCAAAATAACACACAAACAAACTTTTTATTCAAATCAAAAACAAAACACACATAATCGTTCAAAGCACAGATACGAATTACAAACAATGAAAATTCAAGGTTTATACACAAGTTTTGGTACAAGCAGGACTATTCCTAGATATATTGGCACTATTTTGAGAATTTGATCTACGGACAATCCACACTTGTTTCACATTTGTTGTATTCCCATCAAGCTTGAATTTACTAGAAGCATGCAAAAATCTATCCTTAGGAATCCATCTACTGCTACTAGTTAAGCACAAGTCACCTGAAACACGAACAGTCTTCTTGTTAGCAAACAATTTGTTATTTTCGGACTTAACAGGTTTCTTCTTGATGGTTTCTGTGGTCTTGTTTATTTTCTTTATATTATTAGGTGACAACCAACCATATTGATCTTTGTACTTAGTTATTCCAGAAACAGTATCTCTAACCCTTTGTAAAGTAGAATACTAGGAAAACTAGAATACCTAAGCTGCTGAGGTTGTTTGTTACCTAATGAGAAAGTTTCATTCTTAACAATCTTTGGACCACTTCTTGGTTTGACTTCTTTTTGGGACTGAGGTTCAGATTTAACCTTGTATTTCCTAGAAGTCTTTGAATTCTTAGATACTTTGGTTTCTTTGTTTGGTTTTGATTTCGAATCTGTCTTAGGTGATTGATTGAACTTTGGTTTTGAAATATTCTTTGGTGATGGTTTGGTCTTTGGTTTTGAATCAGTCTTGTGTGATGGGTTGGTCTTTGATTGTTGGGTGGTCTTTGGTCTTTGGAACTTATCGAATGGGGAAGGTTGTGAAGAGTGTGACTTTGTAATCTTCTTTAGAAAAAATTCATGTTTTTCCTCTTTTTGAACAAAATGTTTTTCAAAATCAGGAGCAAAATCATAATTTCTTTCCAAATATGTTGATAAATCATCCGTTTCCAATTTCACACTTGCTTCACTTATCTTAATTGGACAAGGACTTTTCTTGAGGGGAATGGATGCTTTTTCTTTTTCTTTAAAAAATTGAAGTGCTATTTTCTGAAATTGGAATTCAACTTTTAGATCATTAAGTTCCTTTAGCACTTTTAACCTTTGTTCTCTTTCTTTTTCAAACTTTTGTTTGAAAGCATCAATTTCATTCAAGTATGATTGAGTTCCCTCAGAAAACTTGATAAAAGACTCATTTTCAGAAGCAATCAGGAAGAAATAATCATCAACATCATATACATCATCTAGATCACCATCAGTTTGAACAGAAACATGCACAACTTGACTCTCAGTTTGCACAGATGCATTCACGATTTCACAAATAGAACGGCCAGTCTGAGTTGATGCTTTCACAACTTCACAAATTGAACAACCAGGTTGTTCACATACTTTGGAGTCAAATTTGGGTTGATCAATGACATAGTGATTTTGAGTCTTTAGATTATCTATTAAAGATTGCTTTTCATCAAGAGACTTTTGCAGATCCTCTATTACCTTTTCCAAAACTTTTTGTGGAACATAAGGTCTCAAGTTTTCAGCTTTTGGAATTGGAATAGATTCTTCTAAAGGTTTTTCTTTAAAAAATTGAAGTGCTATTTTCTGAAATTGGAATTCAACTTTTAGATCATTAAGTTCCTTTAGCACTTTTAACCTTTGTTCTCTTTCTTTTTCAAACTTTTGTTTGAAAGCATCAATTTCATTCAAGTATGATTGAGTTCCCTCAGAAAACTTGATAAAAGACTCAGTTTCAGAAGCAATCGGAAAGAAATAATCATCAACATCATATACATCATCTAGATCACCATCAGTTTGAACAGAAACATGCACAACTTGACTCTCAGTTTGCACAGATGCATTCACGATTTCACAAATAGAACGGCCAGTCTGAGTTGATGCTTTCACAACTTCACAAATTGAACAACCAGGTTGTTCACATACTTTGGAGTCAAATTTGGGTTGATCAATGACATAGTGATTTTGAGTCTTTAGATTATCTATTAAAGATTGCTTTTCATCAAGAGACTTTTGCAGATCCTCTATTACCTTTTCCAAAACTTTTTGTGGAACATAAGGTCTCAAGTTTTCAGCTTTTGGAATTGGAATAGTTCTTCTAAAGGTTTTTCTTTAAAACACTCAAGAATTTCAGGAATTATAGCCTCATGATTTTCTTTTTCATCATTTTCTTTTTCAATTTTATGTGCAGGGTGACTGAAAAAATCATATGACTCATCCATTAACTCATAGTTAAAATAGACTTTTGCACCCTTCTTTAGAAAATCATCAGCCTCAAAATCCCTATCATTCGGTCTCACAAACTGGTCAGTCATCCCACATCTCAAATAAGATTCCTTATATAATGATGGGACTTCTTCTTGTGCTTTGAGCAAATGATTTGGATTGACATAACCTAACCCTGAAGTGAATATTGTTTCCGAATTTCTTGACCTATTCAAAAAGATTTGTTGATATGAACGATTAATCTTATACAACTTGTCTTGATAAGATTTGATTTCAGCTTTAAGCTCATCGTTTTCTTTATCAAGTTTTTGTTTAAGAGAATCTTTTATACAACACTCATATTTTAGGTCAGAAATTCTGTTTTCAAATTCCGTCAAATCAGGGATAGATTCTTTCAATTTCACTTTTAAAGACTCAATGTCCTCTGCCAATGCATTTGCTCGAAACATCTCATTGGTCTTTTCGACTTGAAGTTGTCTGACGGTCTTGTTCAGTTCAAGAACTTTGGTTTCAAGTTCTTGTTTTTCAAGATGCAGTTTGGAGTTCGGAGTAAACATGACCGCAACTTTTTCAGATTTCAAATTGTCAAAATCCTTTTGAATTAAATCAAATTTATCTTTAGAATTTTGAAATTCGATTTCTTTGATTTCCAAAACTTTTGTTAATTTAGAAATCTGTTTACTCAACCCTCTCCCATATTTCATTGTTTCAGCACATTTATTCATATAATAATCTAAATCTGACTTAGTAAAAGTGATTACCTCATCCTCGACCTCAGAAGAACTTTCATCAGCTTCCTCCAACTCCTTTGACTTCTTGATCTTCGTCATAAAGCACACGTTTGCTGCAAGTTCGTCAGTCTCCTCATCAGAAAGATGTAACCATTTTCATCCTCAGCGAGAAGTGCAATTCCACTTTCCTCTTGTCTTGCCAGCAAAAGTTTGTACTTATAGTAGTCGGAGTTCTTTTGTCGAGGTTTAGTGCAGTTGATGGCAAAATGTCCAATAAGACCACAGTTGTAGCATTTCTTGTCATCATTCCTTTTCTCCATGACCTTCTTCTCAAACTTCTTCTGATTATCAAATTTCTTCTCACCACCAACATATTCCTTCTTGGCTTCAAACTTAGGAGCATTTGCATTCTTTGCATACGAAGAAACTGAGGAAGTCCTATGCTGATTGTTGGTTGGTTTCTTCTTGAAAGCTTTTGTGAAATAAGCGAGTTCTTTATACATCTCTTTTTGTCTTTCATCCAAATCAGAATCACTCATTTCACTTGAATCAGAATCTGTTTCAACAAAGCTCTGTTTTGAAACTCTTGAAGTCTTCTTCTCAACTACCAAGGCCAATGGATCTGAATGAGTACTTTCTTCTTTCTTCTTTTGGATCCTCTGAACATCCTCAACATTTAGCTTCATCTTTTCATACAGGGTGTGAATGGTAAGTTTCCCAAAATCTGATTGTTGGTTGAGTTGGGTTCCATACACTTGCCATTCCTCTTCCAGATTTTTTATGAATTTGATATTCAGTTCCATATTTGTTCTTTTGACATCATTCTTTCTAAGCTCATTGATGACATTACAGAATCTGATGTATACTTCATTCAATGGTTCACCCTTCTGTTGCTTGAAAGTTTCATACAAGTTCAGAACAGTCGACAATCTTATGGTGTTTGACACATCAGATCCTTCCATCTGCTTCTCCACTTCATCCCAGATGTCTTTTCCTGTTTCATAGGAGTCCACATTGCAGTAAATGTCATCAGGAAGTGCTTGGTAAAGATAAGCAATTGACATTTGAATCAGCTTCAACTCTATTTTTCTGATCTGTATTCCAACTCTCTTCAGGTAAAGCTTCTCCATTAACAGGGTTCTTTGGAATTTTAGGACCATCTTTGTATGATTTCCTCAGAAGTTTTCCATTCTTCTGTCTGTCTATCCAGTTCATAAACCTTTTCTTCCCTTGAGGATAAGAACCTCTAAACAAGACAGGAGGTCTTCCTTCAGAACCAAGTGCTAAAGCTTCCCTTGAAGCCATTTCAAAAGAAATTCCAAAAATGATTGAAAATTTTCTATTTTAACTAGATGCAGAGCTTAGACCTCTGCAAATAGAACAAGTAGAAATTTTAAAATTTTGATTTTCTTCCCACTTGAAGAATATTGATGAAAAATGGTTTTGAATTGATTTTCTTGAAAATTTTGATTTGAGAATTTCAAAAACAACTAAGTGCCGAGCTTAATCCTCTGCAAATAGTGTAAGTAGCCAAGTTACAACCCAAGTACACTGATCAATAACCAATTTCAACTGAATGCCGAGCTTAAATCTCTCCAAACATCACAACTAATAAAATCACTTGGTCGAAGAATCAAATTCAACTATTTGCCGAGCAAATAACTCTGCAAATAGCACAAATAGAAATTCAACTATTTGCGAGCAAATAACTCTGCAAATAGCACAAATAGAACTTGTACTTAGTCGCACCAACCAAAAACACTTGTTTGCCGAGCTTAAACCTCTGCAAACAATACAAGTAGCACCAGTCTCAAATCAAAAATTCTCGAAACAACTATTTGCCGAGCAAAGAGCTCTGCAAATAGAACAAGTAGCCTCAATACTTAATCAAATTTTCTTGAAATAACTATTTGCCGAGCAATAAGCTCTGCAAATAGAACAAGTAGCACCAACACTTAGCAAAGATTTCTTGAAACACCTATTTGCCGAGCAGTGAGCTCTGCAAATAGAACAAGTAGCATTTAATTAGATTTTCTTGAAAATTTTGATTTGAGAATTTCAAAACCAACTAAGTGCCGAGCTTAATGCTCTGCAAATAGAACAAGTAGCACCAACACTTAGCAAAGATTTCTTGAAACACCTATTTGCCGAGCAGTGAGCTCTGCAAATAGAACAAGTAAGAGCAAGTCTTAGCCAACGATCTCTGCAAACACTAGTAATCACTAGGCGACAAAATAGACGGTTACTGGTCGTCTTCTTCGTTCAGCCAAACCCTCAAATGCAGAGTAGACTGTAAATCTTCAATTTCTCCTTCATTTTTGCAAATTAAAGCTCGTATTTTATATCAAAATGATCAGAAAAACAATGCGCACAAATCCTTGAACAAATTAGATGTTAATTTCAACTAGAATTCAAACCCACGCGAACATGCGATTTGCCGAGCTCGAGCAAAAACAACTCAAATGATGAAATTAACTTCTGAAATCGATAACGAAGGATGATATACTGATTATAAATCGATCGGTGAACAAAATTCGAACAAAAACACACTTAATTTGCAGAAATCACTCAAACAGTGATCTCGGCAAATGAACCTTTCAGAATATAAGCCAAATTCTGAAATTAAGCACAAATTATGCTTGTGGATCGTTCAGCAACTCTGATTGTGCTCTGATACCAAATGTAAAGTGTAGAATTTGAGCTTATGTGTGTGTTAGTGTGTGTAACAATGGTGGTTTGAAGAGAGAGAAAGTAGAGAGAGAAAGTAGAGAGAGAAAGTGTGTTTGGCAGGGAAGATTAGATAGCATTAATGGGGTTAAAAGTTACAAAGTTCTTAATGGAGGGGGTTTATATACATATGAACTATTTACACTAAGCCCCCATCCATATTAACAAGTTTACATTATAAGTACAAATTAACATAAAGGTACACAAATCAACTACTACATTTATATTTCTAACAGTTGCATCTACCATTGCATCGATATGTGGCAGTGGAAATGGATCTTTTGGGCAGGCCTTGTTAAGATCAGTGAAGTCTACACAACCCTCCATTTTCCATTTTTCTTTTGTACTACCACCACATTTGCTAGCCATTCAGGAAATTTTACTTCCCTAATCATTTTTGCTTTTAATAATCTCTCCACATCTTCTTGGATAATTGCATTCCTTTCTGGAGCAAATTTTTTATCAATTCTAAGCTTGTGTGTAATCACATCTTTAGACATTCCAGTCATATCCTCTTGCTTCCAAGCAAAAGTCTTCATTCTGGTCTCCAAAAAATCAGTAAGTTTGACCTCTAAATCTTTTGAGATCTTTGCACCTAATAAAACTTTGATGTTAGGATCTTCAGGGTCCAGAATAACTTCTTTAACATCTTGCTCCTCTGGCTCATTGACATCGAAGATCCTCTTCTGTAATTGCTATTGTGAAGTTGACCTTGCTGCCGACTTCATGGTGGATGTATAGCATTCCTTAGCTTCTTGTTGATCTCCTTTAACAGTGATCACTCCCCAAGGTGTTGGCATTTTAACACATTGGTGATATGTTGATGGTACTGCCTTCATTTCATGAATCCAAGGCCTTCCCAAAATTATGTTGCAACCTGGAAGAGTGTCGACCACACAAAAATTTTTGCATGGAATTAACCCCTCCAACATATACTGGATAGCTTAATTTCACCCACAGTATATTTGGTCTCGCCACTGAATCCGATTAGTGGTGACGCCTTGCCAATAATATTATCTTCAGAAATGTCCATTCTTCTCAGGGTCTCCAACTTGATTATATTCACTGAACTCCCATTATCTATCAAGATCCTGCGAACATAATGGTTAGCAATAAATAGAGTGACGACTAAACCGTCATGATGAGGCTCCATTATGTCATCAAAGTCATCATCTTCAAAAGAGACAATATCTGAATCCGAAATTGAAGCTTTCTTCACGCCTTTTTCTCCTTTATCTGCCTTGCTTTGTTTTGCAAATCTCTTGGCTGCTGAGTATGTTGTCCCACATACTTCTGATCCGCCAGAAATAGTGTTAATTACTCTTGCATCTGGAGGTGGAGAATCTGCTTTTTGAGTCGAATTAGGCCTTGCAAATTCTATGCCTTCAACATCCTTAGCCTTCTTCTTTCCAAGGAGCTCTCTAAGATATCCTTTGGCCAGAAGAGTGGAAATCTCCCTTCTTAACATTTTGCAATCTTCAGTAAGATGGCCAAAGTCTTCATGATATGCACACCATTGACTGGGATCTTTCTTTTTGTAATAAGAATCATTCTTCTTTGTGGCCATCTTACTTTGTCTCCAAGATCTCTAAGTGCCATTATATTGCCAGGTGTTGATACTGAGAAGCAGTATATTGAAAGGGCAGGATATTCGACCCCATCATCTTCTTCGACTGCATTCACTTGATTGTCAACATGTCTTGTGTAGGGCTTATTTCTTGGCTTATATACTGGAGTTTCTGCTTTCCTATTTGGGCGATCATATGATAAAGCTTCTAGTTTTGAAGACGTCAGCTCATTTTCTTCAAGCCTTATAAATCTTGCAGCCCTTGCTTTGGCTTCATCGAGATTTCTGCATGGTGTCATTATAAGATCTGCGCCCATAGTGGCAGATGTCCCAGCAGCATGAGTATTTTGAGGAATGTTGCTCCCAAAATTCTGAGTTGCAGTTGGGAATGACGTATTAAACGGCGCAGATCTAGGTGCTGCAGATGCTCCTGGAGTTGAAAATAAATTCCTTGGGGTTATTGGAGGTCCATTTTCTGTAATCCTGGACTCCAAAATCCTAAATTGAGTCTGATTAAATTCTTGATTGGCTGCAACAGTATCGGTAAGTTTCTGCAAAATAGAAAACAAATTAGGAACTTCTTCATGATCAAGATTTCGAGCAGCCTCTTCAGATCCAATATTAAATGGGTCTGGGTAGCCTTTATCATTGTAAAAGCTTGATCGTCCCGGTTGTCCAGCATTTATTTGAGGCGAATTTCCTGCTGGTGTGTCGCCAATGATGTTGAATTCGTTACTTCGATCAGCTGGTCCTTTGTCTTTGCTTTGATTCAGAATTCGAGCAGCATTATTCTTGTTCCTTCGATACGAATTATTTCCTGGAGGAGGAGGCATCATAGAAGAAGAAACAGCAGGAGTGTTTTGTGAAGAGTTAGTTGGTTGAGTCGACATTATCGGAATTAATTTTGGAAAATTGGTTTTGATAAAAAATCAAAAGAACTTTTAATCAATCGAAAGCACCTTTTGCCCCACGGTGGGCGCCAAATTGTTTTGGTCAAAAATTACCTAAGATAATCTACGTTGAAAACTTAGATCAATAATGTAACCAAACTTTCGTTCGTGAGGTTAAGGGCTTGTAAAATATGTTTGAGATTCAAAGATGCGTTTAGTAAAAGGATTTAAAGAACGATTATGTCGACTAAACAAGAAACAAAGGTGTAAAGCAAAGATAATCAGAATAACGAGTATCGAAATAAATGAAATTACGATAAGTAATGCTAATCAAAGTAAATAATGCGTTAAAAGTAAAGAGTAAAGAGAAAGAACACCGAGATTTGTTATCGAGGAAAAGCCCTTAATCCTTTAAGGATTGCCGGCATAAAAACCCCGGGAGGAATCAATCATCCCTGCCTTTGTTCTCTTATTAATGATTGTTAAATGTTTACAAATGATGGAATTTGGTTGATCGGTGTATCTAAGTGTAAAGTAAATGAGAGTGAATACAAGTGTGTAGTGAGCAGGAAAAATAAGATGAGATTAGATGCCTAAATCGATCAGCCTCCTTCGTTTATATAGACCTAGGACCTAACTAACTATCCGAAGTTGTAGGGATCTTCCAGATCTTCAACATTTGAACGTTGGAGCATATCTTGACTAATGAACGTTATAGTTCTTCTCCTCGTGCTGAATTCAACTTGAAGTCCGATTATCTTGGTAGACTAAGTCTTCTTTGCGTGTTGAAGATTTTATCCCATGTGTGAAATCTTCCTTTTACCGTTAGAGGTATTTTCCTTAGCTTTATATCGAATATTCTGGAACCTGCATACTTATCTTACGTGGAAATGATAATAACATTTGAAACATAACGTTAGCAAAGTATTAACAAGTAATCAGAATATTCTTCTATGTCAAGATCCTGGGATGTCAAGATCTTGGACCTTCAGGATATTGACACCTGAAATTTCACCCATAACACCCATAAGACAAACGGTAGCTCTTCAGCCCATTTTCCCTTTGCTTGTCCCAGTCTCTTTTTCAAATTATTCATGATAATTTTGTTGCTTGATTCTGCTTGACCATTAGCTTGTGGATGGACTGGAGTAGAAGTAATCATCTTGATGCCCCATCTTTCACAAAAATTTGTAGTTTTTTCCCAATAAACTGTGACCCATTATCACAAATTATCTCTGCTGGAACTCCAAATCTTGTCAATATATTCCTTTTAATAAAAGATATGACATGTGTTTCATGAATCTTGGCGTATGCTTCAGCTTCAATCCATTTTGAGAAATAATCCGTCATAGCCAAAAAATATTTCTTCCCAACTGAAGATTCTGTTATTGGTCCAACAATATCCATTCCCCATTTCATAAATGGCCATGGTGATAGAACTGGATCCATGGGTTCTGCTGGCTGATGATAAATTTGCTTTGTCGCTGACAAGCATCACATTTTTCGCATACTCTTCAGCATCTTGTTTCATGGTTGGCCAATAATAACCTGTTCTCAAGATCTTTGAATATAAAGATCTTCCAGCTGTGTGATTTCCACATTCTCCTTCATGTATATCTTTAAGAACCTCATTGATCTCAGGATATTCTAAGCATCTAAGATATGGTCCTGCAAGAGATTTTCTATACAAAATACCATTTATCATAGAATAATGTGTTGTTTTCATGCGAAAGGCCTTTGGGTTTTCATCTTTAGGGATTGTCCCATTATTTATATATTCTAATATTGGTGTAGTCCATGAATTTTGATTGTCCTCAGAATTTCCAGCTTCTGTATCTTGAATGGCTAATATATTAGCTGATTCTTTTTCTATAGCAGGATGTAAAACATGAATTATAGGAATTCTAGTTTCTGGTGACATCTTAAGTGTTGATCCTAGATTTGCTAAAGCATCAGCCTCAGTGTTTTCTTCTCTAGGCACTTGTTCTATATCAAATAAATCAAAATCCTCAGCTAGTTTTTTCACTATTTCTAAATATTGCATCAGTTTTTCACCTTTCGCAGCATATGTTCCATTAAAATGATTAGCTAAAAGTAATGAATCTACATATACCTTAAGATTTCTAATGTTCATATCCTTAGCTAATTGCATACCAGAAATTAAAGCTTCATATTCCGCTTCATTATTAGTGGCTATAAAATGGCAATTCACTGCTTGGGGTATAATATCCCCCTGTGGCGATTTTAGTACGATACCTAGTCCTATTCCTTTAACATTAGCTGCACCATCAGTGTATAATATCCATTTTTCAGTAGCTTCTTCTAACATTTTTACCTCTAAATCTACTTCCAGGTTGCAAATCAGTACTAAAATCAGCCACAAAGTCGGCTAAAACTTGAGATTTTATAGCAGTCCTAGGTTCATAAATTAAATTAAAAGCACTTAATTTCACAGACCATTTAGCCATTCTACCAGATACTTCAGGTTTTCTTAATACGCATTTTATAGGGTAATTAGTCCTAACATGTATAGCATGTGTTTCAAAATAATGTCTAAGTTTAGTAGATGCCATAACTAATGCAAGTATAAGTTTTTCGAGATGAGAGTACCTGGTTTCAGCATCAATTAAACTTTTACTTACATAGTAGATCGGATTTTGTTGACCTCCTTCTTCTTTTACTAAGACAGCACTGACTGCATTTGAGGATACTGCCATGTAAAGATATAAAGGCTCACCATCTTCAGGCTTCACCAGCAATGGTGGAGTAGATAGATACTTCTTTAATTCTTGGAAAGCTTCTTCTTGTTTTTCTCCCCATTCGAATTTTTTGTTCTTTTTTTAAGATGTCGTAAAATTCTTTGCATCTATCAGAAGATCTTGATATGAATCTATTCAAAGCTGCCAATCTCCCGGTCAATCTTTGAATATCTTTAGCATTCGATGGTGACTTCAAGTTCAAGATAGCCTTGATCTGTTCTGGGCTTGCTTCTATTCCTCTTTTAGTGACCATATATCCCAGAAATTTTCCAGCGCCAACTCCAAAATTGCATTTTGCAGGGTTCAGCTTCATGTTATATCTGTCCAGATGTTGAAGGCCATTTCAAGATCTTTCAAGTGATCTTCAGCTTTCACTACCATGTCATCTATATAGACTTACATCATATCCCCCAGTTGGTCTTTGAACATCATGTTAACTAGCCTTTGATATGTTGCACCTGCATTTTTAAGACCAAAAGGCATAGCAATATAACAATAAATACCTGTCGGGGTCATGAAGGCGGTGGCTTCTTGATCTTCAGGTTCCATTTGAATTTGCTGAAATCCAGAAGAAGCGTCCATAAATGTGAGCATCTCGTGTCCAGAAGTTGCATCGACCATTGCATCAATATGTGACAGTGGAAATGGATCTTTTGGGCAGGCTTTGTTGAGATCAGTGAAGTCTACACAAACTCTCCATTTTCCGTTTTTCTTTTGCACCACCACCACGTTTGCTAGCCATTCAGGAAATTTTACTTCCCTAATCATTTTCGCCTTTAATAATCTCTCCACATCTTCTTGTATAATTGCATTTCTTTCTGGAGCGAATTTTCTTCTTTTTTGTTGGATTGGCTTGAAACTTTTATCAATTCCAAGCTTGTGTGTAATCACATCTCTAGATATTCCAGTCATATCTTCTTGTTTCCAAGCAAAAGTCTTCATTCTGGCTTTTAGAAAATCAGTAAGTTTGACCTCCAATTCTTTTGAGATCTTTGCGCCTAATAATACTTTGATATTAGGATCTTCAGGGACCAGAACAACTTCTTTAACATCTTGCTCCTCTGGTTCATCAACATCGAAGATCCTCTTCTGTAATTGCTATTGTGAAGTTGGCTTTGCTGCTGACTTCATGGTAGATGTATAGCATTCTCTAGCCTCTTGTTGATCTCCTTTAACAGTGACCACTCCCCAAGGTGTTGGCAATTTAACACATTGGTGATATGTTGATGGTACTGCCTTCATTTCATGAATCCATGGTCTTCCCAAAATTATGTTGCAGCCTGGAAGAGTGTCGACCACACAAAATTTCTGCATGGAATTAACCCCTCCAACATATACTGGTAGCTTAATTTCACCAACAGTATATTTGGTCTCGCCACTGAATCCAATTAATGGTGATGCCTTGCCAATAATATTTTCTTCATAAATATCCATTCTTCTCAGGGTTTCCAGTTTGATTATATTTACTGAGCTGCCATTATCTATCAAAATCCTGCGAACATAATGGTTAGCAATAAAAAGAGTAACAACCAAACCGTCATGATGAGGCTCCAATATGTCATCGAAGTCATCTTCTTCAAAAGAAACAATATCTGAGTCTGAAATTGAGGCTTTCTTCACGCTCCTTTCTCCTTTATCTGCCTTGCTTTGTTTTGCAAATCTCTTTGCTGCTGAATATGTTGTCCCACATACTTCCGATCCACCAGGAGATAGTGTTAATTACTCTTGCATCTGGAGGTGGAGAATCTGCTTTTTGAGTTGGCTTTGGCTTGGAAAAATCCATGCCCTCAACATCTCTAGCTTTCTTTCTTCCAAGGAGTTCTGTAAGATATCCTTTAGCCAGAAGAGTGGATATCTCCCTTCTCAACATCTTGCAATCTTCAGTAAGATGTCCAAAGTCTTCATGATATGCACACCATTGGCTAGGATCCTTCTTTTTGAAATAAGAATCGTTTTTCTTTTGTGGCCACCTCACTTTTTCTCCAAGATCTCGCAACGCCATTATAATACCAGGTGTTCCTACTGAGAAGCAGTATGTTGACAGGGCAGGATATTCGACCCCATCATCTTCCTCCACTGCATTTACTTGATTATCTACATGTCTTGTGTAGGGTTTATTTCTTGGCTTATATACTGGAGTTTCTGCCTTCCGATTTGGGCGATCATATGACAAAGCTTCTAGTTTGGAAATGTTAGCTCATTTTCTTCAAGCCTTATAAATCTTGCAGCTCTTGCTTTTGCCTCATCCAGATTTCTGCATGGCGTCATTATAAGATCTTCTTGGAATTTGGATCCTTTATGGAGACCTCTCTGCAAAGCTTGTATAGCGATCAACATATCTAATTTAGAAATATTAAGAGATTAAAGTAAATCTAGTAATAAAATCTCTAAGCGATTCGTGTGGCTTTTGAATAATTTTATAAAGATCATCAGTCAATTTTTCAAAAGTTCTACTGCATGAAAATTGACTATAAAATAAATTAGTTAAATCAGCAAAAGAGTTAATAGATAAAGAAGGCAAACTCTGCAGCCATTTTAAGGCTGATCCTGAAAGTGTAGATCCAAAGCTTCTACATAAGCAGGCTTCCTTTAGATTGGATGGAATAGGTACTATTTCCATCTTTTCCAAATATAATGCAATATGCTCTTGTGGATCAGTAGTTCCATCATATGGCTTCATATTTGGAACTTGAAACTTCATTGGGATTTCTACATTCGCAATCCTGTCACCATATCTGTTAATAAGATAGGATGCAGGGTTGACCTCTGGGATTGGATTGCAAAATCCAGGAACACTAGAGATCATATCTTTAAGCCTCTGAAACTCTCTTGCGATGTATTCATTTGGTCCTTGTCCCTGCGATGGATTAGTAAAAGCAAATGATCCAGTAAATTTATTAGAATTATGTAAACCTACGCCCATGGTGGCAGATGTCCCAGCAGCATGAGTATTTTGAGGAATATTGCTCCCAAAATTCTGAGTTGCAGTTGGGAATTGCGTGTTAAACGGCGCAGATCCAGGGGCTGCAGATGCTCCTGGAGTCGAAAATAAATTTCTTGGGGTAATTGGAGGTCCATTTTCTGTAATCCTGGACTCCAAAATCCTAAATTGAGTCTGATTGAATTCTTGATTAGCTGCAACAGTATCGGTAAGTTTCTGCAAAATAGCAAACAAATTAGGAATTTCTTCATGATCAAGATTTTGAGCAGGTTCTTAAGATCCAATATTGAATGGGTCTGGATAGCCTTCAGCGTTATAAAAGCCCGATCGTCCTGCTTGTCCAGATCCAGTATTCATTTGAGATGGATTTCATGCTGGGATGTCGCCAGCAGTGTTGAATCCAGTACTCTGATCAGCAGGCTCTTTGTCTTTGCTTTGATTCGGAAATCGAACAATATTATTCTTGTTTCTTCGATACGAAATATTTCCTGGAGGAGGAGGCATCATAGAAGAAGAAACAGCAGGAGTGTTTTGTGAAGAGTTAGTTGGTTGAGTCGACATTATCGGATTTAATTTCGGAAAATTGGTTTTGATAAAAATTAAAGAATTTTTAATCGATCAAAAGCACCTTTTGCCCCACGGTGGACGCCAAATTGTTTTGGTCAAAAATTTACCTAAGATAATCTACGATGAAGACCTATCAATGTAACCAAACTTTCGTTTGTGAGGTCAAGGGCTTGTAAAATATGTTGAGATTTGAAGATGCGTTTAATAAAAAGATTTGATAAACAATTATGTCGACTAAACAAGGAATAAAGGTCTAAAGCAATGATAAACAGAATTATGAGTATCGAAATAAATGAAATAACGATAGATATTGCTAATCAAAGTAAAGATCTAGTAAATAATGCTTAAAAGTAAAGAGTAAAGAGCAAGAACACCGAGATTTGTTAACGAGGAAAAGCCCTTAATCCTTTAAGGATCGCCGACATAAAACCCCCGGGAGGAAGCAATCGTCCCTGCCTTTGTTCTCTTATTAATGATTGTTAAATGTTTACAAATGGTGGAATTCGGTTGATCGATGTATCTAAGTGAATAATGAGAGCAGTGTGTGTGAATACAAGTGAGTAGTATGTAGTAAGTAAGAATGTGATGCCTAAGATCGATCAGCCTCATTCATTATATAGACCTAAGATCTAACTAACTATGCGAGATTGTAGGGATCTTCCAGGTCTTCGTTGATTGAACGTTAGAGCATATCTTGACCGGTTAAGTGAACGTTGAAGCTTTTCTCCTCATGCTGAAATCAACTTGAAGTCCGAATATCTTGGCAGACTAAGTCTTCTTTGCGTGTTGAAGATTAATCCCATGTGTGAAATCCTTTCTTTACCGTTGGAGATATTTTCCTTGGCTTTATATCGAATATTCTGGAATCTGCATGCTTATCTCATGTGGAAATGATAATAATATTTGAAACATAACGTTAGCAAAATATTAATAAGTAATCAGAATATTCAGCTATGTCAAGATCCTGGTACGTCAAGATCTTGGACCTTCAGGATATTGGTACTTGAAATTTCACCCATAACAGCGTGGTTAGCCAATTTCGGGAGATCGATGGTAACACCGACAACCAATAGAATTAATTTCGACGACCATGGAATTTAACTCTTCAACCGTGAAATTAATTATCGTGCGACATGGCGATTATAAGAGAAGGTGAAAACCTTCAACCAAAAGTTGGCGTGAAAGCCAAAAGGTGAAGACCTTATTCCACGTTGTTATGCATGTGTTTGCTGATTGATAGCTTGTGCCCTTTCCCCTGTTTAGAGCAATCTTAACACTAAAATTATATTGATTAGTCAGTTCAAGTAAATCATAATTTATAAATTTGCATTTCCATGTTCCAAATCTTTAGTTCAGAATTCTCTGCTATATCAATGCTGTCATTAGGCAATTTCCTTGCAATTACCATTTCTTTCAGAATACCGGAATCCATACCTTGGAATTGTGTTTCCTTTGTTAGTAGATTTTCATGTGTGCTTTCTGTTTCATGACTTATCTTTTGTCGTTTCAAATCTTCAATTCCCAAGCTTTCTATAGCATGTGGATCTAGATCTTTGGATCTCTGTAATATTGACTGAAGCTTAAGAACATCTAGAAACCTCAGCTGCAATACTTTTAAATCTCTCATAATTTCACAACTTCTTTTTTCCAAGTCAGCTTCAATCCGGCTTATAATGGAAAATAGATTTTCGTTAGCATAAAACTTGTAGAAACATAAATCAGTGTTCCACACTTGCTCTCTCCCTAACCTATGGCGATCTGCGATTTCTCTTGCTTCCCTTCATGAATCGATCTTTTTAATCTTGTAATTGTGTCCCTCTAATCGATTTTCGAATTGGTTGATGTGCATGTTTGAGATTAATTTTTTTCAATTTCATCTAGGTTTTTTTTTCTTTTTTCGCTTGCTTCAGATTCCTAGTTTTCTATCTATTCTGATCTTTTAGCCAGTGTATTTGATCGCGGCTACATTTGTTGTTCAGCTAGATCGCCAATCTCTTGATAAAGAGTGATAGATTAATTAGGTTTTCTGATTTTAGGGTTAAGGTTTTCGTGTGTTTATTCTTCTTTTATTCTTCATCTGGGTTTCTGTGCATGATAGTATGGTCACTTGATTTTTTATGAAGAGAGCTGATACATTTGATTTTTCATCTATTGCTGATAGGATTAATAGGTTAAAAAAAACGTGATATGAATAAAGGTGATCCTCCGTCCAAACCAATTAGGGTTTTGAAATACCCTAATCTGGACCCACTGAATCTTAACGAGGAGGGTTTGAAAGACACAAGCGATGGTAATGCTGGTGATGTTAATCAGGAAAACAAGAAAATTAATGAACCTAATGTTGAGAATTCTAAAACACCTGAATTCTTTTTTCATCCGAATCAACCACCACCTCTGGTCGATGATGTTACATTACCAAAACCTAATGCTGAATCTAGTCAGCCTCAACCCAAAGTTTCATATGCTGCTATGCTCTCTACCCCTGCTGCTACGAGTAAGGATTTTGGTAAGAAAGTAAATTTCGATTTATTCTAATGGAGTCAGAAACTGATGGGATTGATGTGACCATTCCGATTGAATCAGTTAAAGAAGTTACAAGTAGGTTTTCAAACTCTTTTTTCCAAGTCAGCTTCAATCCGGCTTATAATGGAAAATAGATTTTCGTTAGCATAAAACTTGTAGAAACATAAATCAGTGTTCCACACTTGCTCTCTCCCTAACCTATGGCGATCTGCGATTTCTCTTGCTTCCCTTCATGAATCGATCTTTTTAATCTTGTAATTGTGTCCCTCATCGATTTTCGGATTGGTTGACGTGCATGTTTGAGATTAATTTTTTCAATTTCATCTAGGTTTTTTTTTCTTTTTTCGCTTGCTTCAGATTCCTAGTTTTCTATCTATTCTGATCTTTTAGCCAGTGTATTTGATCGCGGCTACATTTGTTGTTCAGCTAGATCGCCAATCTCTTGATAAAGAGTGATAGATTAATTAGGTTTTCTGATTTTAGGGTTAAGGTTTTCGTGTGTTTATTCTTCTTTTATTCTTCATCTGGGTTTCTGTGCATGATAGTATGGTCACTTGATTTTTTATGAAGAGAGCTGATACATTTGATTTTTCATCTATTGCTGATAGGATTAATAGGTTAAAAAAAACGTGATATGAATAAAGGTGATCCTCCGTCCAAACCAATTAGGGTTTTGAAATACCCTAATCTGGACCCACTGAATCTTAACGAGGAGGGTTTGAAAGACACAAGCGATGGTAATGCTGGTGATGTTAATCAGGAAAACAAGAAAATTAATGAACCTAATGTTGAGAATTCTAAAACACCTGAATTCTTTTTTCATCCGAATCAACCACCACCTCTGGTCGATGATGTTACATTACCAAAACCTAATGCTGAATCTAGTCAGCCTCAACCCAAAGTTTCATATGCTGCTATGCTCTCTACCCCTGCTGCTACGAGTAAGGATTTTGGTAAGAAAGTAAATTTCGATTTATTCTAATGGAGTCAGAAACTGATGGGATTGATGTGACCATTCCGATTGAATCAGTTAAAGAAGTTACAAGTAGGTTTTCAAACTCTTTGTATGGGTATTTTCTGGGTGAGGATAGTTTTTCCAGTGGTTGAAAATTATGTTAAGAACACTTGGGCTAAATTCGGTTTGAAAAGACTTATGATGAATGATGCTGGATTTTTCTTATTCCAATTTAGCACTAGACAAGGTATGGAACAAGTTTTAAAGAAGGGTCCATGGATGATTAGATCCAACCCAATTTTGCTGAATGAATGCACACCTAATACGTGTCTTACTAAACAGGAAAGTACATCGGTTCCGGTATGGGTAAATCTGTATGATGTTCCCTTGGTGGCTTTTACTGAAGATGGCCTCAGTATGATTGGATTTAAGCTTGGGAAACCATTAATGTTAGATTTGTATACAAGTCAAATGTGTTTTACTTCTTGGGGGTGACATAGTTTTGCAAGGGCAATGATTCAACTGGATGCAAAGGATAAACTACGTGAGGAACTAGTAATTGTTATCCCTAATCTTAATGGGGAGTGTGTTTCTAAACATGTCATACCTATTGAGTATGAATGGAAGCCACCTAATTGTCTACATTGTAAGGTGTTTGTCCATGATAACAAAAACTGCCCACACTTGGTGAAACCACAGAAGGAGAAGGTCAATGATGAAGGATTTGCAACTGTGGTGCGCAAGGGAGCAAAAGGGAAGATTGGACAGTAAAGTTCAAAGCAAACTGATGGCTTTCGAGTTAATAACACTAAGAAGAAATGGAAGCCAAAATCAGTAGGGGGCAATGATAGCAAATCTGATAATGAGAAAGCTAAATAAGGGAAAGCAGGTAAACAAAAAAGTTCTGATCAGCCCTCGACATCCACCAATGTTAAAACCACTAACTCTTTTGGTGTTTTAGAAGATTTAAATAATGAAGGAGATCCAAAAGGTGGGGGTTTTGTAACTGATTCTGATGATGATGAAGTGATTTTTGATGAAGTGACTAAATATGGTTGATTCTTTCTGAGGGGGCAAGCACTCCGTGAACGGTTTCCAATGGTTAATGTCGCTGCTTGGAATATTAGGGGCTTGAACCAGGCCCCTAAACAAAAAGAGGTTCAAAAGTTAATTTCTGATAAATCTCTTTCTATCTGTGCTATTCTTGAATCTCATCTTTCTATGTCTTATTTAACATGAATATGTTCCAAGATGTTTCTGAATTGGAATTGGACTTCTAATGGTAACTTGTGTAACAAAGGTACACGTATTATTTTGGGCTGGGATCCTCGTGAGGTTGATATCATGATTCTTTCTCAATCTGATCAGGTTATTCACACACAGATTCTTATCAAAAGCTCTAATAAGATGTTCCTGGGTTCTTTTGTTTATGCCCATAATTATTACATAGATAGACGTGATTTGTGGCATAATTTATCTAGACATAAACATTTCACTATTGGTAAGCCGTGGTGTGTTTTTGGAGATTTTAATGCTACACTTGATTTGAATGATACTACTGTTGGTTCTTCGGTTGTGAACAATTCAACGAGAGAATTTCGTGATTGTGTTGAAGCTCTTGAAGTTAATGATGTTAATCGGATTGATTTACAGTTTACATGGAATCAGAAACCGAAAGGGTATGCATAGTATACTAAGGAAGATTGATAGAATAATGGCTAATTTGGAGTTTCAAAGAGAGTTTACTGGTGCAACGGCTATTTTTAAACCATATCTCAATTCTGATCATTCTCCTGCAATTTTGAAGATTCCTATGAAGCCCAAATTCAGACCGAAGCCATTTAAATTTGCAAATTTGTTGATTTTTGGTCATAACTTTAAGTGTGGTTCGACAAAATTGGGAATTACAAGTTGATGGTTTTAAAATGTATCAAGTGGTGCAAAAGCTAAAAGTGCTGAAAAAACCTCTACGGAAATTGCTTGTGGACAAAGGAAATCTTCATAATAATGTTACTAAGCTCCGTATGGAATTAGAAGCTGTCCAAACAGCTTTAGACAAGGATCCGCACAATTCTGCCCTTCGAGAGGAAGAAGCTCACTACCTTCAAGCTTTTAATGATGCTTATTGAGAAGAAAGATTTTTGAAACAGAAAGCAAAAGTGGAATGGCTACGTGTAGGTGATTCAAACTATGCATATTTCCATAAAATTGTGGAAACACGCAAAGCCAGTCACATGAGACTTGTTAGAAATATAAAATAGTGCTTAGTTGTATTTCTAAACATTGTATTTTATGTATATAATGTAAGGTTGAGGGGAGTTTTTGAAATATACTTAGAGTATAAATACCCCTCAAGCCTTCAAATTTTAAAAGCTTTTTACACACTTATGATAATCAATCATTCCTGCTTCCCACACACACATCTTTCTCTCTCAAGAACACACACTAACACACACACTTTCCACCATTGTTGATTACCTTACTTCCGCACTAGAACACGAATTATAATAGTTTTAACAAGTGGTATCCAGTCCAGATAAGCAATCTTATCATCATCAGAATCTGAAACCATATCTAATAGAAATGATGGAATCAGGAAAGTATAGTTAGCAGTTCCTGAATCTCTAACATACTTATAAAAGTGTATGGTCACTTGGCTGCTGGCTGGAAGCCTTGGAATGCTTCTTTCTGTCTGACTGCACTGTAGACAATTGCTGTGAGAAATCTGATGAATGGAATATACTTCTTGGGAGCAGATACTTTGCCATTTACTAATACAATCAATTGATCCCACAGAAGTTGAGCAATGTCATAGTGTTTGTTGAAGACAACATCATAGAAAATGTGCAGCATTGGCTGTGTCAGATTGTCCATCCCTCTTGTGTATGGAGTTAAGCAGTTGCTTAGGATGGAATACACATAATACCAAATCTTTGGTAGATTTTTCAACTTGAAATCTTTTGTCTTGGATAAAGGACCTTCATAGCCAATAGAAATCAATGCAGCAAACATCAGGAAAACTTTTAAAAGATCTCGCTTTGAGTATGACCGATTTCAAGAACCCGAAACAGAAGATACGATTACTTCTGATAATGATGCATCTGATGATGATGCAAATCAGTTTGCTGATGATGTCATAGACATCCCGGAGGAACAAGGAAGGAATGAGGGAGGGGTTGAAAATACCAGAGAGGTTGAGAGGTCCGGGATAAGTGAAAGGCAAAAAGAAAACGTTGGCCTCCAATTAGTCTCAAACCAATATCTACGCCGGGTTCGCCGTAGGGTAGAAGACGAGAGCTCCTAACTCTCGCATGAACAAACCTCCATGAGCGATTCGGAAGTCTCTCTACAGACTGACGTCTCATTTTTGCACGGGCAAAAACCACGTACTCCATTCCATTCTCCTTCAGAGTCTGTGAATGTTGAAGCAAAAGAGACACCTGCCCCTCTCTTGACTTTAGTTTCTGCACGTGTGTCTAGTACACTTAGGACACCACTTGTGGTACCATCTGCACATCTAAGTGATGTTGCCGGAACAAACATAGAGAGATCGGCTCTCGTGCCCTCTCGAAGATTGTTTGGAAATCCTTCCATTGCTAACATCATGCCAGCTTTGAACGAAGGTGCCCTAGTTGTGCGACAGTCTGAATTCTTACGAGCTCGAACTGTTGCATCAGCTCTTCGTGCTATGGGCTTAACGGTTCGTCTAAGTGACTCCGGTGTTATTTATATCCATTTTCAAAAAGATTCTGGTTGCAAAGCCGAATCATCAACTGTTGCTCATACTTTTGAAGAAGGACAAAGAAGTGAGCTACTTATCTCGAGAAACACTATCACTGGTAAACTTCCTGCATCTCAAACAACATCTCAATCACCCAGATTGCTTACTGGAGGTGCTTTACACATTCGTTCTCCAGAAGAGACTCCAACACCAACACCCCCACATATTACAACAACAACAACAACAACAACAACAACAACAACAACAACAACAACAACAACAACAACAACAACAACAACAACAACAACAACAACAACAACCACCACAACAACAACAACAACAACAACAACAACAACAACAACAACAACAACAACAACAACAACAACAACAACAACAACAACAACAACAACAACAACAACAACAACAACAACAACAACAACAACAACAACAACAACAACAACAACAACAACAACAACAACAACAACAACAACAACAACAACAACAACAACAACAACAACAACAACAACAACAACAACAACAACAACAACAACAACAACAACAACAACAACAACAACAACAACAACAACAACAACAACAACAACAACAACAACAACAACAACAACAACAACAACAACAACAACAACAACAACAACAACAACAACAACAACAACAACAACAACAACAACAACAACAACAACAACAACAACAACAACAACAACAACAACAACAACAACAACAACAACAACAACAACAACAACAACAACAACAACAACAACAACAACAACAACAACAACAACAACAACAACAACAACAACAACAACAACAACAACAACAACAACAACAACAACAACAACAACAACAACAACAACAACAACAACAACAACAACAACAACAACAACAACAACAACAACAACAACAACAACAACAACAACAACAACAACAACAACAACAACAACAACAACAACAACAACAACAACAACAACAACAACAACAACAACAACAACAACAACAACAACAACAACAACAACAACAACAACAACAACAACAACAACAACAACAACAACAACAACAACAACAACAACAACAACAACAACAACAACAACAACAACAACAACAACAACAACAACAACAACAACAACAACAACAACAACAACAACAACAACAACAACAACAACAACAACAACAACAACAACAACAACAACAACAACAACAACAACAACAACAACAACAACAACAACAACAACAACAACAACAACAACAACAACAACAACAACAACAACAACAACAACAACAACAACAACAACAACAACAACAACAACAACAACAACAACAACAACAACAACAACAACAACAACAACAACAACAACAACAACAACAACAACAACAACAACAACAACAACAACAACAACAACAACAACAACAACAACAACAACAACAACAACAACAACAACAACAACAACAACAACAACAACAACAACAACAACAACAACAACAACAACAACAACAACAACAACAACAACAACAACAACAACAACAACAACAACAACAACAACAACAACAACAACAACAACAACAACAACAACAACAACAACAACAACAACAACAACAACAACAACAACAACAACAACAACAACAACAACAACAACAACAACAACAACAACAACAACAACAACAACAACAACAACAACAACAACAACAACAACAACAACAACAACAACAACAACAACAACAACAACAACAACAACAACAACAACAACAACAACAACAACAACAACAACAACAACAACAACAACAACAACAACAACAACAACAACAACAACAACAACAACAACAACAACAACAACAACAACAACAACAACAACAACAACAACAACAACAACAACAACAACAACAACAACAACAACAACAACAACAACAACAACAACAACAACAACAACAACAACAACAACAACAACAACAACAACAACAACAACAACAACAACAACAACAACAACAACAACAACAACAACAACAACAACAACAACAACAACAACAACAACAACAACAACAACAACAACAACAACAACAACAACAACAACAACAACAACAACAACAACAACAACAACAACAACAACAACAACAACAACAACAACAACAACAACAACAACAACAACAACAACAACAACAACAACAACAACAACAACAACAACAACAACAACAACAACAACAACAACAACAACAACAACAACAACAACAACAACAACAACAACAACAACAACAACAACAACAACAACAACAACAACAACAACAACAACAACAACAACAACAACAACAACAACAACAACAACAACAACAACAACAACAACAACAACAACAACAACAACAACAACAACAACAACAACAACAACAACAACAACAACAACAACAACAACAACAACAACAACAACAACAACAACAACAACAACAACAACAGAAACACAGAAAATCTTGAGACTCCCAATGAACTTGGACAAGGAATTAGACATCCAAGGATCTCAAGAAATAAGATATGGCAGATCAATGAGGGCTATTTTGCTGAGAATTATGAACAAATCTTGGATTTGAGCACAAGACCTGAAGAAATTGTGTGCAGAGCAAGATATCTTGAAGAAAGAGCCTTTCAAATCTATTGCTCACCAAGTGAAAGACTCAACATGACCTTGAACCGATTAAGAGCATTCTTTCTGTTCAGACATCAAGGTCAAAGAGATGCATATATGGAGCTAATGAATGCTGAAAGTTCTGTAAGAGCTGAATGGTGGTATCAGCAATTTCAAATTCCAATCACTAAAGTCCTTCAGTTGTTTACTCCTCTCAAAAACCACAATCTTAGACTTGTTCGATTCAGAGTTCGTCGAGCAGATGGCAATATCTATGTTGTTCAAGAAGAATCTTTTCAACATATGACAATCTCAGACATCTTATTTCTCTACAATCAATATGCCTATCTGATCATCAAGACTCCAGATCAACTTCTAGCCTACGAAGCATTGAAAAGTCATATTCAAGCATTGATCAGATTTTATGAGTTCAATGACTTTCAGATTGGATTAGAAAGAAGAACTAGCAGGATTAACCTTACAAAACCAAACCAAAGAGCCAGAGGTTATGAGCTAGATTCATATATGATTGGAGATCCAATTGAAAATTTGGATGGATTTGTCTTCATTAATCGACTGAAGAAAAAGATCTTCATTCGTGCCTCTGATTTTCCCAAATATTCAGATGGTACCTTGAAATATTGTCAATCAATTCTGAATGCAATAGATGAAGATTCTGACAATGAAGAAGATGAACAAATCAAGTCTCAAAGAGAAGATCATATAAGATGTATCAAAGATACTCTTGATATGCGTCAAAGGATTAGAGATCTCATTGTCACAAGAACTCCCAAGCCTCAAGAAGGAATCATTCACACCAAGACAGGTTCATGGGTTCTTTGGAATCCTAGTCATGAACGTGGTCCTCATAACATTCCTCCTGTAAACTTTCAAGATAATATCAAATTGCCAGATGAACGTCCTGTAGGTGATAACTGGCACTTCATCCCTAAGAAGTTTTGGAATGATTCATGGAACAGTTATAAGAAGAGAGCCTTCTGGAGTTCAAAGATTGACAAGCCATCAACCTCAAATGCTGCACGACGATATAAGAAAAGAAAGAACAAGCAAAGACGTGCAAACAAGAGGAGGAGACAACATAGAAAGTGATGATGGACAACCAAGCACTAAGGGGGAGAATGTTAGAAATATAAAATAGTGCTTAGTTGTATTTCTAAACATTGTATTTTATGTATATAATGTAAGGTTGAGGGGGAGTTTTTGAAATATACTTAGAGTATAAATACCCCTCAAGCCTTCAAATTTTAAAAGCTTTTTACACACTTATGATAATCAATCATTCCTGCTTCCCACACACACATCTTTCTCTCTCAAGAACACACACTAACACACACACTTTCCACCATTGTTGATTACCTTACTTCCGCACTAGAACACGAATTATAATCAAACAGGAATTTACACACACATATCTTTCTCTCTCAAGAACACACACTAACACACACACTTTCCACCATTGTTGATTACCTTACTTCCGCACTAGAACACGAATTATAATAGTTTTAACAATGCTATACATGATTCGGATGGAAGAATTGTTGAAGGAGAGGATGTCTATGATGCTTTTGTTTCCCAATACACAAAGTTTCTTGGTTCATCAAGACAGGTTAATCCGTTGGATATTCATGATTTGATTTCTAACTCTGTATCTCCAGTGAAAGCTGCAGCAATGATACAACGGCTTACAGATGATGAAGTGAAGAATGCTATGTTCTCCATGGGTGATGATAAATCACCTGGTCCGGATGGGTATTCGGCAGCATTTTTTAAAGGCGCTTGGGATATTATTAGAGTGGAGGTTACTGATGCTGTTAGAGATTTTTTCGGCAGTGGCAAACTTCTTAAGAAGCTGAACCACACGATTATTGCTCTTATTCCTAAGGTTAATTCGCCTTCATCTGTCTCAGATTTTCGTCTAATTTCTCTTTGCAATACTCTTTTCAAATGTATAAGCAAGATCATTGCAAATAGAATCAAAGGCAGTCTTTCTGATATTGTAAGCATTAACCAGTCTGCATTTATTCCGGGTAGAAGTATTTTTGATAACATTCTTCTTACCCAAGAATTAATGCATAACTATCATCTGATAGAGGGCCCCAGAGGTGTGCTTAAAGATTGACATTCAAAAAGCCTATGATACTGTTGATTGGGATTTTCTTAAGGAAACCTTAGCTTTGGTTTCCCTTCACAAATGGTAAATTGGATTATGCTATGTGTTACATCGGCCTCTTATTCGCTTGAGCATCAATGGTAACTGCATGGTTCTTTAGAGGTAAAAGAGGTCCGAGACAAGGTGATCCTCTATCTCCATATCTCTTTACTCTTGTTATGGAAATTCTTACCCTGATTTTGAAGCGTAATGTCTCTGTCTCGGATTTTTTTCATTACCATCATCACTGTCAGGAATTACAACTGCTCAATCTTTGTTTTGCGGATGATCTGTTCATTTTCTTACGGGGTAATGTGGATTCTGCAAGGGTTGTCATGCAATCCCTTGAAGAATTTAAAGGTGTTTTTGGTCTTTCTCCTAGCTTACCGAAAGAGTACTGCCTATTTTTGCAATGTAATCAATTCGGTTAAACTAGATATTCTGAATGTTCTTCCTTTTGAAGAAGGACGATTGCCTGTGAAATATCTTGGGGTTCCCTTGTTTCTACTAGTTGGTTGTTCGTGATTGCAAAATCTTGCTTGATGAGGTAAAAAAGAGAGTTAACGACTGGCGTAACAAGTTTTTATCCTTTGCGGGTCGAGTTCAGCTTATTAATTCGGTCCTTTCTGCTATACATGTGTACTGGTCGTCGGTATTCATTCTACCCATGGGCCTTATTATGGATATTGAACAGGTTTTTCGTGGCTTTTTGTGGTGACAAGGTGATATCCAGAAAGGAAAAGCTAAAGTTGCATTGGATGATGTTTGTCTCCCAAAGGAGGAAGATGGTTTAGGCATTCGTAAGCTATACCCTTTAAATATTGCTCTTTTTTCTGTTCATATTTGGAATATTCTCACAGATAAGGAGTTGCTTTGAGTCAAATGGATCCATACCCATAAATTACGAAGCACAAATTTCTGGAGTGTCCCTTATCGTGGTAATTTATCATGGAGTTGGAGGAAAATGCTACAATTGCGCCCTTTATTGCGGAATTATTTCTGGTTTAAACTTGGAAATGGTCAAAATACTTTAGCATGGCATGACAATTGGTGTCTTGATAGTCCTTTGTATGGCAAAGTCTCAGCTAGAGAAATCATTGCGGCTGGCTTCTCTTTTGACTCAAAAGTTGCGGACTTGGCAATAAATAATAATTGGGTATGGCCAACTGATTGGAAGGCCAGATTTCCTAGCTTCAATAATCTTCCTTTATTATCAGATTCTGAAGATTCAGTTTGGTGGAAGGACATAAATGGCGAGCTGAAGAACTTCTCAGTTAGTGTGGTTTGGGAAGATGTACGTCCAAGACAGTCTATTGTGAATTTTTTTCGGTAAAGGCCGTCACCCCTGATGATATATTAACAAAATCACTGTTTAGGTACAAATAATGTGACTGAACGTCACATTCAATAATATATGGTATACCATATATTTGAACAGATTAACTAGATAAACAAGATATCAAACTACAATCAACAATGAATCACTCATTGTAGAATCAAACACTAGCCAAGACATGTGACATTTCCTCCTGGATCTTCATTCCAAGACATGGGACAGTCTATTGTGAATTAGTGTGATCTTGTATGGTATAGTTACTGCATTCCACGACATGCCTTTATACTTTGGCTGGTATTTCGAAATAAGTTGAAAATGCAAGACATGTTGCTGCAATGGGATGTTAATCCCACCATTGATCTGATGTGTCCATTCTGCAAAGCCATTCCGGATTCTCACCCCCACCTTTTCTTTGATTGTCATTTTTCTACACAGGTTTGGAAGCGAGTGAACCAGAAGGCTGGTCTCCAGCCGAGACCTACATCATGGCACCTTATTGTTAATCGGTTAATTCCTAAGGCGAAAAAGAGATCAATACAAAATGTTATTGATACGCTCTTGCTAGCTGCGTCTGTTTATTTTATTTGGCAAGAAAGGAATGCTAGATTATTCAAGAAGATATCGAGAACTGAGGATGCTGTTGCTGAGCTGATTTTGGCTACTGTTCGGTTAAAGATGCTCACATTCAAATACAAGAGAACATCCAATGTGGAACGCTTCTTTGATGCATGGGATCTTCCGGTGTTATTAATTAATCCTGAAATCCAATAGTTTCTATTATGTTTCTCTTATTTGTTTAGCTATTTGAGGTAGTGGTTGTTTAAGTTGGTTTCCTGTAATGCACTATATGCATGGACGTTTTGTAAAGTCAACTAGCATTCAGCTATGTTGCCTGTTTTATTTGGTGATAATATAATTCTAACCAGGGGTGACGGCCTTTTACCGAAAATTTTTCGTTAGCATAGAAATAGGGATAAGAATGTTTGAGCCTCCTTCTTATATTAGATGTCCCTGTGTTTTTTGTTTTGAAAGAGTTTTTTCCTTGTCTGTTCGACATAATCGAGTAGGAAGAAATTGACTTTGATTTTTGAAAGCACCTTTTGCCCCACGGTGGGCGCCAAATTGTTTTGGTCAAAAATTACCCAAGATAATCTACGTGAAAGACTTAGATCAATTATGTAACCAAACTTTCGTTCGTGAGGTTAAGGGCTTGTAAAATATGTTGAGTTTCAAAGATGCGTGTTAAAGAAAAGATTTGCTAAAGAATTATGTCGACTAAACAAGGAATTAAAGGACAAAGATAATCGTAAATAAAGAACTTAAATGTATCAAGATAATGCAAAGAACATAATGTAATGCTAATTATGATGAAGATCTAATAATTAACAAAAATAAGAGTAAAGATAAGGGAACAAGAACACCGAGATTTGTTATCGAGGAAAAGCCCTTAATCCTTATGGATGGCCGGCATCAAAACCCCGGGAGGAAGCAATCGTCCCTGTCTTTGTTCTCTTATTAATGATTGTTAAAATGATTACAATGGTGGAATTCGGTTGATCGATTATTGCTAAGTGTGAGAATAAAGATGAGAGTATCGAGAGTAGTGTGTGAATACAAGTGATCAGAGGTATTGCTAGTGAGTAAAGTATATCCTAAATCGATCAGCCTCATTCGTTATTTATAGACCTAGATGCTAACTAACTATGCGAAATAGTAGGGATCTTCCAGGTCTTCAATATTAGAACGTTGGAGAGTATCTTGACCAGTCAAGTGAACGTTGAAGTATTTCTCCTCATGCTGAAATCAACTAGAAGTCCGATTATGTTGCGAGACCAAGTCTTCTTTGCGTGTTGATGATAAATCCCATGTGTGAATTCCTTTTTGCACCGTTACAGATATTTTCCATAGCCTTATATTGAATATTCTGGAATCTGCACACTTAACTCATGTGGAAATGATAATAACAAGTAATTCATATCGTTAGCAAGATATTAATAAGTTATCAGAATATTCATCAATGTCAAGATCCTGATATGTCAAGATCTTAGGCTTTCAAGATATTGGTACTTGAATTTCGCTACACCTGCACCCATGGATGCAGATGTCCAGCAGCATGAGTATTCTGTGGAATATTGCTCCCAAAATTTGGAGTTGCAGTTGGGAATGGCATGCTTGGTGGCGCAGATCCAACGGCTGCAGATGGTTCTGGGGTTGAAAAGAGGTTTCTTGGAGTAATTGGTGGTCCATTCTCTGAGATTCTGGACTCCAAGATCCTAAACTGGGCTTGATTATAATGTTGATTCGCTTCAATCGTTTTGGTAAGGTTCTGCAATATAGTAAATGTTTTGGCCAAAAATTTATCTAAGATAATCTACGATAAAGACTTAGATCAATAATGTAACCAAACTTTCGTTCGTGAGGTTAAGGGCTTGTAAAATATGTTGAGATTCAAAGATGCGTTTAATAAGAAAGATTTGATAAACGATTATGTCGACTAGACAAGAAATTAAGGTCTAAAGCAATGATAATTATAATTATAAGTATCGAAATAAAAGAAATAACGATAAGTATTGCTAATCAAAGTAAAGATCTAGTAAATAATGCTTAAAAGTAAAGAGTAAATAGCAAGAACACTGAGATTTGTTATCGAGGAAAAGCCCTTAATCCTTTAAGGATCGCCGGCATAAAAACCCCGGGAGGAAGCAATCGTCCCTGCCTTTGTTCTCTTATTAATGATTGTTAAATGTTTACAAATGGTGGAATTCGGTTGATCGATGTATCTAAGTGAATAATGAGAATAGTGTGTGTGAATACAAGTGAGTAGTATGCATAAGTAAGAATGTGATGCCTAAGATCGATCAGCCTCATTCATTATATAGACCTAAGATCTAACTAACTATGCGAGATTATAGGGATCTTCCAGGTCTTCGTTGATTGAACTGTTAGAAATATAAATTAGTGCTTAGTTGTATTTGAAAACATTGTATTTTGTGTAAATATTGTTAGGTTGAGGGGGAGATTTTGTAATATACTTAGAGTATAAATACCCCTCAAACCTTTAATCTTTGTAACCTTTTTCCCATTTCTGATGATCAATCAAATTAGACTTTCCACACACATTACTTTCTCTCTCAAGAACACACACTAAAACACACACTATTCCACCATTGTTGAAATCTTAACTTCCGCACCCTAACACGAATTATATGAGTTATAACAAGTGGTATCAGAGAAAAACAACAATCTGTTGATGATCCAGAACAAATTTCATGCAGATTGATACTAATTTTGTTCAAAATTGAATTCGTGTTCTTCACCATAACCGTTTTGAAACTGTTACTGGTTTTTCATCAATTCACAATCAATTTTCACTCAATTTTCCTGTTTTTGTTTACAAATACATTCTAAATCACCTCTAAAAACATCCTGTCAAGTTTCAGAATCCAATTCACAGAATTGATCAAAATCCAAATTTTTTGGAAAGTTGATGAGATTTTGAATTTTGAATTTGAGTTGATTTAATCCATGGAATTGTTTCTAGGGTTGTGCGCAATCGTATTTTGAGTGTTTCTGGGTTTGAATCGAATTCTAACTCTCAAAATTGAGTGAATTATAAGCAAATTAGTGAAATAATCGACTATTTTGTCTTTTTCTGGTGTTCTTACAGTTTTTCATTCAGACGATCTTCATGACTCTAAGACGATCTTCTTCAAGATCGTCCTAGTGTTTACTTTGTTTTGGTATTAAGACGATCTTCCCAAGATCGTCCTAATATTTTTGGTTCTGTGTGAACTGTGTGTTGTGGATTCCTTGGGTAACTAATCTCATTGAGATTGGTTTTGCTCAACAAATTCTGAAATCATAACCTCTTTCTGACCAAATTTCCAGAATTTTTTCTATACTTAGAAAAAAATTTTCATTCAACCAATTTTAAGACGATCTTAAACCAAGACCGTCTTACCTTTTCTCAACCAATTTTAAGACGATCTTAAACCAAGACCGTCTTACCTTTTCTCAACCAATTTTAAGACGATCTTAAACCAAGACCGTCTTACCTTTTCTCAACCAATTTTAAGACGATCTTAAACCAAGACCGTCTTACCTTTTCTCAACCAATTTTAAGACGATCTTAAACCAAGACCGTCTTACCTTTTCTCAACCAATTTTAAGACGATCTTAAACCAAGACCGTCTTACCTTTTCTCAACCAATTTTAAGACGATCTTAAACCAAGACCGTCTTACCTTTTCTCAACAATTTTAAGACGATCTTCTTCAAGATCGTTTTAATTCCAAAATTTTTTTAATCAAAAATAATTACAAATCTTTGTTTATTCATTTCAGGGACAACAATGAAGAATTCAGAGCTTGAGATCAGAAAGAAGTTCTTAGCCAAACAACAAAAAATGAAACCATGGCTATTCGGAGATATTGATGCTGATTCTGAAGATCTCACATGCTTAATGACATCTGTCACTTCACAAACTACTTCACAAACAACAACAAGTGAGGTACAATCCATTTCCAAAGATGATTACTTGTATGTTCAAAAAACTGCTGATACTTTGACAAAGCAAAATCTCACTTTGAAAAACAATTTGAAAATGGCTAAACAAGAGTTTGATAAAATCAATGAAAATTTTTCAGAACTCTCAATAGCTCATGAAGCTCTCAAAGTGAATTATGATTCTTTAAAAGAAATGCATTTGTCAAGTAACAGTTCTCAAGTTGTTTCACCCAATGCTAAATTAACCAACAAATGTCAAGACCTTGAAAAGACTGTCCATTCACTCAAGCAAACCATTGAGACTTTAAAGCTTGAGAAAACCAATGAATGGTTAAGAGCAAATGCAAGACAAGCTGATGTTGAGTTTCTCACAAATAAAATGAAAGATTTTAGACCCAACTGTGAAAAACATGAAAGACAGATTTCTGATCTAAACAGTACTTGTTTTCTCAAAGGAGTTGAACTTGAAACTCTTCAAAAACAAGTTGAGGATTTGAAAACAAACATTTTGTTCTATCAAGAAAAAATCTATAAAATTGAACAAAATCCTCTTCTGAATTTCACTGCTTATTACAATAAGTCAAAGATTGATAGATCAGAACTTCTCCTTGGGTTGGGTTATGAGAATCCAACACATTTAGAAAAAATCCAAAAAGAAGACCTTGGTCCACTTTACAATGAAAAATGTCTCAGACTTGGCATGATTCAAGAGTTTATTAGACCATCTGAGGATGACTTTGAGTCAGATGATGTTGAAAGACAAAAACCAAACAGATTTCAGATTGATTATGTTGCTATTAATGACACATACAGGAAAACTCATAAAAGATCCATCTATGAGTTAGAAGAAATAGGCAATATTTCAATTCCTGAAAATGAGTCTCAAAATGATTGTTCAAAACAAATTTCTGAAAGATTTTACATTCCAACTACCATATTGGAAAAAGAAATTGAAGGTTTAAAACAAAAGATTGAGTCTCAACAACAAGTCATTGAACATCTGAAAACTCAAAATCATACTCCAAAGGTAAGTGAGACAACCAAGATTCAAATGATGCATGATCTAACTTCTGTTGATTGCTCCACTCCAGTCAAAGGGAGTGAGAATTTTAAAGATATGCAGGTTGATAGCATCTCTCCTGAAGAGATTCATGATATGTCCACTTCCATGCTATCATCATTCTTCCAAATTAAAGAGAAAGTTCAAGCTTTGAAAGCTAAACATCGTGCTTCTGTCAAGAAAATACTTTCTTTTGATACCCCTGTGATCACCTCTGTTGACCAAAATAAAGTGAACTTAGAGCAAAAGATTGAGATTCCTACTGATCTTAAGGCTAAAGCAAAAGCATTAATTGAAAAATTGACAAACAAAAATGTTTTCAAATCAGAAGTTCAAACCAAAGGATTACAATTTACTTATCCTGATTTTTCTGTTGAAGAATTTGATAAGTTTTTGAAAACTGATCATGTTTTTGCACCAGAAGTTGAAAAAGAGCTTGAAAAACTCTCACCCAAAAAGCCTAAAAACCAAAGAAAATCTAAAAAGATTGCTCCAAAAAAAAAAACAAAATAAAAGATATAAATAAACAAAAAACAACAGCAAAAAAAAACAAACTAAAAAAAAACGAGTAAAAAAAGGAAAAAAAAAAAATATAAAAAAAACGGAAAAAAATAGTTAAGAAAACGAGAGATATAAAAAAGTGAAATAAAGAAAACGAACAACATAAACGCCAAAAGGGACGAGCAAAAAGTGACTATAAAAAATTGCCAAAAAAAAAAAAAAAAAAAAAAAAAAAAAAAAAAAAAAAAAAAAAAAAAAAAAAAAAAAAAAAAAAAAAAAAAAAAAAAAAAAAAAAAAAAAAAAAAAAAAAAAAAAAAAAAAAAAAAAAAAAAAAAAAAAAAAAAAAAAAAAAAAAAAAAAAAAAAAAAAAAAAAAAAAAAAAAAAAAAAAAAAAAAAAAAAAAAAAAAAAAAAAAAAAAAAAAAAAAAAAAAAAAAAAAAAAAAAAAAAAAAAAAAAAAAAAAAAAAAAAAAAAAAAAAAAAAAAAAAAAAAAAAAAAAAAAAAAAAAAAAAAAAAAAAAAAAAAAAAAAAAAAAAAAAAAAAAAAAAAAAAAAAAAAAAAAAAAAAAAAAAAAAAAAAAAAAAAAAAAAAAAAAAAAAAAAAAAAAAAAAAAAAAAAAAAAAAAAAAAAAAAAAAAAAAAAAAAAAAAAAAAAAAAAAAAAAAAAAAAAAAAAAAAAAAAAAAAAAAAAAAAAAAAAAAAAAAAAAAAAAAAAAAAAAAAAAAAAAAAAAAAAAAAAAAAAAAAAAAAAAAAAAAAAAAAAAAAAAAAAAAAAAAAAAAAAAAAAAAAAAAAAAAAAAAAAAAAAAAAAAAAAAAAAAAAAAAAAAAAAAAAAAAAAAAAAAAAAAAAAAAAAAAAAAAAAAAAAAAAAAAAAAAAAAAAAAAAAAAAAAAAAAAAAAAAAAAAAAAAAAAAAAAAAAAAAAAAAAAAAAAAAAAAAAAAAAAAAAAAAAAAAAAAAAAAAAAAAAAAAAAAAAAAAAAAAAAAAAAAAAAAAAAAAAAAAAAAAAAAAAAAAAAAAAAAAAAAAAAAAAAAAAAAAAAAAAAAAAAAAAAAAAAAAAAAAAAAAAAAAAAAAAAAAAAAAAAAAAAAAAAAAAAAAAAAAAAAAAAAAAAAAAAAAAAAAAAAAAAAAAAAAAAAAAAAAAAAAAAAAAAAAAAAAAAAAAAAAAAAAAAAAAAAAAAAAAAAAAAAAAAAAAAAAAAAAAAAAAAAAAAAAAAAAAAAAAAAAAAAAAAAAAAAAAAAAAAAAAAAAAAAAAAAAAAAAAAAAAAAAAAAAAAAAAAAAAAAAAAAAAAAAAAAAAAAAAAAAAAAAAAAAAAAAAAAAAAAAAAAAAAAAAAAAAAAAAAAAAAAAAAAAAAAAAAAAAAAAAAAAAAAAAAAAAAAAAAAAAAAAAAAAAAATTTAAAAAAAAAAAAAAAAAAAAAAAAAAAAAAAAAAAAAAAAAAAAAAAAAAAACAGTCACTGCTATGTTAGAAAGCGGAGCAAAGATGGAAAAACACAAGTAAGCAACTACAAAAGGAGTATGGCCAGAAAAGAGAAAGAAAAATGGAGTGAAGGACATAAAAAGCACTAGGAAGGGACAAAAACAAAAGGAGAGAACAAGAAAAGCAAAACCTAAAGAAAAAAACACACATAAGACAGATAGAAAAGAGCGAAAATAGCACATCAACTAAAAAGACGGACGAAACAAGAAAAAGATCATGTTTTTGCACCAGAAGTTGAAAAAGAGCTTGAAAAACTCTCACCCAAAAAGCCTAAACCAAAGAAGGAATCTAAATCTAAGTTTGCTCCAACTTCATTTTATTTACCCAAAGGTCAGTATGCAACAACTGTCAAAGGTAAGAAAGCAATTTCTGCTAACTCAAAGTTCAAAGTTGATACTTTATCTGTTTCTAGAACCTCAGCTTCTAAGGCTATCTCTCAATCTAGTTCTTTACCTAAGATATCTAAAACTAGCCAAGATTTGCTAATAAAAGATACATCCAATGGTATAACTAGTTATAGAGATCAGTATGGTTGGTTCACTGTTACAAATCAAAAGAAACAGCATAACAAATCTTCCACCAAGAAAACACAAAATAAGAATATGTTTTTATCTCCTCGAACTAATTCCAAGAATTTATCTGATACAGGAGAGAAGACATTAGCTAGTACCCATAAGTGGATTTCTAAATCATCAGTTAGAAGAAATTGGATGGCTAATGATTACAAGAAGGAAGTTCCTGATAGGAAAATTAATTCAAATTTGAGTAATCTAGCTAAACCATGGTCAGTAAGAAATTCTAAACCTTCTACTGTGATTTCTAAACCTTTGATTGTTGATTCCAATGGGATTGTGGTGAATCTAAAGAATAAACCTCTTGTTCGAAAACCTCATTTGTATACTTTGAATGATTCCACTAACCCAAAAGGACCCATTCAAAGGTGGGTACCTAGAAAACCTTGATTGTGTTTTGCAGGTAATAAAGGTCTGTGTTTAGTATTTCAATCTCGGATACTATTTCAACACATGATCCTGGAATGAGTTTCTTTTTTCAAGAAACAATCTCAAATAAGTGCTCATCAACAATGCGCTTACTTGCCTCTGCATGTTTTGTACAAATCCTTCATCTCTTTCTCTTTCATTCATTATCTGTCAAACATTGATGCTATGCTTATGTGCAATGTGCTTAAATATCATGCAATGTTTGAGGGGGAGAAAAAGGATAAATCATGAATCTAGGGGGAGTTTGTGTATTTGCACTATTTGAAGAGAAAAAATAAAATTTTTTTCAATTGTTTTTATTTTTTTCAGATTAAGCCCATTTTTTTGTTAAAAGGCCCAATTTCAAAAAGTCCATAAATTTCAAAACGGGTCAAAACCCACCCGACCCTACTAATCGGGTTTCCTCTTCCTTAAGGAAGAGGGAAAACGATTATTTTTCTTTCTTTTCATTTCTTTATTTTATTCCAGTTTCCCATAAACTCTCTCAAATCACTTCAAATTTAATTGTTGGCTGATCATTGAAAAAGGATAAAGGTTTTGTTGGTAATCTCATTCTAAGCATTTTATTCCATAATCACATTGTCTTCAGATCACTTATTCAAGTAAGAAACTGATCTTAAATGATGAACTTATTTTTTTTTATTTCTTGAATTTTGATCGACTGGTAATGCATATGTGATGTTGGAATGATTTAGATGCATGTTTAGGTTATATGTGTATGTTTATTACATGTTTTTATGCTTAGTATTGTGATTTTGAAAATTCAAAAACCTGATATTTTTTGTGAAGAAGATGACCTAAGACGATCTTAGATTTGTTTAGGTTATTTTGTTTGATTTAAGAGTTGTAAGTAGTTCAATCTTGTTCAGTATGATTCAAACAAATGTATTTCCATGCTTAGAAGTAAAAATGAATCAAGTTGTGGTATGTTAAACCTGGTTGGAAGTAAAACGATTTTGGCAAAGTCGTATTATTTTCGAAGTCATTTTGTCTCTAAGACGATCTTGCACAAGACCGTCTTAGTTCCAGAACGACTTGGAAATAAGACGATCTTGCCAAGACCGTCTTAGTTCCACTTCCTTGTATAAATTTGCCATGTAACCCTTGAGACCAAGACCAGGACGATCTTGTCAGGATCGTTCTAGGGTCTGTTCGCTGTGTGGATGATGAATATTTTTTTGGAAAAACAAATGGATGGGTAACTGAACTCGCAAGAGATCGGTTTGCTCAAAACTAATACTTATATATATAAAGGGAAATCATTGAGTTGATTTCAATTTATATTTCTAAGTGTTAGAAATGTTTCAAAAGGAAAATATTTTTTTACATTGATTTCCAAGACGATCTTGACCAAGATCGTATCATTTTTTTTTCCATCTATTTTCCAAGACGATCTTGAACAAGATCGTCCCATGTTCATAATTTTCCATACTTAACATTTTTTTTAATAATTAAGGCTAAGACGATCTTGAACAAGATCGTCCCATTTTCATCAAATTTTAAGATCGTCTCATTCTTTCAAAAGACATTCTTAAGACGATCTTACCTGAGTTCAACCTCAGGACGATCTTGTCAAGATCGTCCTAGTTTTCATACTTAGAAAAATTTTAAAATTTTTTTCTTAAATTTTGTGTGGTGTGACAAAATGCTTTGTATTATCATATAATCACAATATATTTGAAATACGAGGAATCGAACGCCTTTGTGTACTTCCTTGCTATTTTTAAATATATTGTACTTATATGATTATACTTTATTTTCTGAGTTTATCTTCTCATTTCAAATGACTTATAAAGAATACACTGAGTTGATCGCCTTTGTGAACCTCTTTGTATTTTATATAAATCATTTGAGTGAAACTTGTTATTTGCTATTCAAACATTATTTTATGTGTGCGTTAAATTTTCTTTTTTGTCTTAAAACAGAAAAAAAAAAAAAATGGATCATCAAGAAGTTATTGAATATGATGAAGAGATTGCTCTAAATGAATCAATTGAAGAAATTCTCATTGCCGGAAACACAAGTAGCATGAGAAATAACAGAGCGTTGTTTGATCCTTTCATGGCTCCTGGTTTTCAAATAGTTCCAAGAATTCTTCACAATCATCCTCTCACATATGTTCTTACTGTTGAACAAGACTTAGCTGAAGTCTACCTCTTTGATATGTGGAGATCAATTACATTTGTTCAACCTTATGATCCAACAAATCCAAAAGCCAAATCTAAATCAAAATCTCCTGAACTTCGTCGTCAAGGCTACTTTCAGTATCAGTTGACTTCAGGAGAAACAACATATGAGTTTGAGTTTAATATTGATGACTTCAGAAGGATTTTAAGACTACCTGAAGCAGACTTCAATGGACATGTTGATTATGATGATTTTGAGTCCAATGAAGAGATGTTTGCTGCTTTAATTTCTATTGGCTATGAAGGTCCTTTATCTAGGACCAGAGATTTCAAGTTGAAAAATCTACCAAAAATCTGGTATTATGTGTACTCCATCCTAAGCAACTGCTTAACTCCTTACACAAGAGGAATGGACAATCTGACACAGCCAATGCTGCACATCTTCTATGGTGTTGTTTTCAACAGACATTATGACATTGCTCAACTTCTGTGGGATCAGTTGATAGTATTAGTAAATGGCAAAGTCTCTGCTCCCAAGAAGTATATTCCATTCATAAGATTTCTTACAGCAATTGTCTACAGTGCAGTCAGACAAGAAAGAAGTATTCCAAGGCTTCCAGATAGCAGCAAAGTGATCATACACTTTTATAAGTATGTTAGAGATTCTGGAACTGCTAACTATACTTTCCTGATCCCATCATTTCTATTAGATATGGTTTCAGATTCTGATGATGATAAAGTTGCTTATCTGGACTGGATTAGAACAGCAATGAGACCGGAAAGCCTCCCGGTTTCTACCCAAGTTGTACATAGGACACAAGTAGAAAAAGAAAAAAGCGTGAGGGTGAATCTAGTTCCAGTAAGCCTAAAAGAAAGAAACAAAAAGGCGAAATGTTTGTGTTAAGGCTGAGTAAACAAGTGCACCAAAAGAAGAAGAAAAAGAGTTCTTCAAAGAAACTCAAAAGCAAAGCTCAAGCTGAACCTTCTTCTGAAGAAACAATATCTGCTTCTGGTTCTCCAAAACCAATCCGATCACCACCCCCCAGAACACAAACACCTCAAACACCATCATCTCCATCTTCACCTAAATTACCTCAATCATCCTTATCACCAATTCATCAATCTTCACCACTTCCTGAAATAACTACACCTGAACAACCTATCATACCTCAATCAATTTCAACCATACCTTCATCATCCTTTGTTCGATCACCTCCACCAACATATACTCAAGGCCGAAAGAAATCAATCCCTGTAAATATCCGTAAAACATTTAAAAAATCTCGCTTTGAGTATGACCGATTTCAAGAACCCGAACCAGAAGAAATGATTTCTACTGATAGTGATGCATCCGATGATGATGTCAATCAGTTTGCTAATGATGTTATGGACATCCCGGAGGAACAAGGAAGGACTGAGGGAGGGGTTGAAAATACCAGAGAGGTTGAGAGGTCCGGGATAGGTGAAAGGCAAAAAGAAAAAGTTGGCCTCCAATTAGTCTTAAATCAATATCAACGCCGGGTTTACCCTAGAGTAGAAGTCGAGAACTGCCCATTCTCATTTGCACCAAACTCTCCCAGCCATTCTGACTCCTCACAACAGGAGTTAGTCTCAGAAATACACGGGGAACAGCCACGCTCACCACACTCTCCTCATTTGGAGGATGAGAGTGTTGAAAATAGAGAGGACCAGCCCCACCTCTCGCCTTCAGTTCATGCACTAGAGTCTAGATCTATTAGGCACACGGAATCACAAGCCCAGTTGAGTACTGGTGCCGGAACAAGCGGAGAGGAACCCACTTTGTGTGACCCTCAAGGACAGCTTGGAAATCCTGCCTTAGCTAACATCACGCCAGCTTTAGCCGCAGGTAACAGTCCTCAGACAGAGACTGGGGAGCAGTATGAACGCCGTTGTGACACTGCTGTTCCTCAGATCAACCTGAGACTGTATTAACGGGCATTCTCAGTAACCCCGGTACTGTTAGTGGTGTTGCCCAACAACAACCCGATTTTGGTTGCAAAGCCGAATCATCAACTGTTGTTCATACTTTTGAACCAACAGGAAATCCTGAGACAGTCATGATGTCTTCAGGTCAATCAGTAGAATCACTTGAGACTACTGATGTGCCAATTTCTGATATTCCATTATCACCTGAGGCTCAAAGAATAATTGCTCAATTTGTTGAAGGGATTGAAGAGGGACAAAGGAGTGAACTACTTATATCAAGAAACACAATCACTGGTAAACTTCCTGCTTCACCATCAACTTCTCAACCACCAAGATTGTATACTGGAGGTACTTTACGCATTCGTTCTCCAGAAGAAACTTCAACACCAACACATACAACACCAACACCCCCACATATATCAACACCACCACCACCACCACCACAACAACAACAACAACCACAACAACAACAATACCACCAACATCAAGAACCCAATCATTTCCTGATCCTAATTCACCACATCATTCTTCCAGTTCCTCATCTGATTCTGATTCGTCTGAGTATTTAAGTGATTGTTCCCCTGTAGGTCCTTGGAAACTGATCGTCAACGAGAACGCTTATAGTTATGACGAGAGTGCGGAATCCTCTCGTGATAACCTGTTTGCTTAATTATATTATCGTCTTTCGTTGTTAATATAACCTAAGACCTTAAACGCGCGCGGGTTTGCAATTTGACAGAGTTTTGATGTATTATCTTAATTAACTGTTAATCAATACATATTATGTGTGTGTATTTATACTATACTGTTCATAAACGCGTGCTAATATGGACCGTATATCTTAAAGCCCATAGCCCATTAACAAACGCGTGTTTTTATATGTAAACACGTGATGACCACGTGTTTAGACAAACTCGTGTTACTGTAGCACGAGTTTAGGCAAACTCGTGTTACTGTAGCACGAGTTTGTACACACTTCCTTTTGTCATCTTTTAAGTGTACTTTAATTACTCAAAACGTGACAAGTTTATCACTTGTATCTGTATGTTATTTATAATCACATTCATACAAGTCGTAAACATTAAACATACCAAAACTCTAATCAATATGTAATCATTCACATTACTTAAGTCCAAATAACAAGTTTAAACATAACATAAGTCTATGATTACATATTACAAAACATGAACATATACTGATCAAATCGCTGTTGCTGTTGTCAACAGAATCATGCACTTACAGTCTCCCCCTTGACATCAGCTACACGATTTCTTCAGTCTTGTAAAAAACACTATCCATCAAATAACAATCTCCTGCTATTTGCATGAATATTAGCATGTAAACAAATACGCAAAATCTTCCTATATCTGCTTTCCTCAGTGGTCCATGAAGGTCTAAACAGACATTCAGTGTCATATAACCTTCTCTGATCATCTCTGGAAAGGTTCACAATCTGCATAGGATCAAATACACGTAGCAAAATAACTCTCTTATCTCTATCTCCATACATCAATGCTTCACCAGTGTCCCTGTGAATCTCCCAGTGATCAAGTGTACTCAAAACATCTTGAGGCCATTTCTTGACTGGAACCTTCAGTACACGCTTAATTGATCTTTGAGTAAATTCTATCGTACCATCATCCTTTGTAACTTTCTTCAAGGATCTTGGCGTTATGTACACACTGGTTTTATCAAAATTATCATAGAACCTTTTCCTATAATCATCTTGCAGCTTTCTACTCCAGTAAGTTGCATAACCATTGCCACTCGGATTAACAAGCCTTTTCCTTCCTAAATCCATTAAATCGGATTCACCAAGGCTTTTAAAATATTTCTTCATAGGCTTTAAGTACTGACAACCATCATCTCTTTTAATAATAAACAATTTCAGCTCATCATCAAAAAACCAACTCAAAATAGTAGTAACATACTTATGAGCATCTCTATCACTAACAAAATCCCAAAAGATAGATGGTTTCATACTTTCTCCTACCAACCCTCTTGCGGTACTCTTCTATCAATTTGATGTAGATGATCTTCATCCCTACTTGGCACTGGATACTCTGTCACATCAAATTCCTTAGAATCTTCAATATTCCAGCTTAGAGTAATTCCATCTTCATCATCTCCAACTTTGGCAAAAACCGTAAAGTGTAGAGTTCTTGAACTTGGAATAAAAACTCGTTCAGCTTGAACCTCTTGTTGATCATCTGGAACTTGTTGATCTTGAGCTTGTGCTTGTTGTTGCACAAAATCATCATCTTGAAAAACATTAGTCCAGTCCAAATCAGGAATCATTTCACCTTCTTCCAAACTTACATCATCATCAGAATCATCATTTTGAACCTTAGATGTACCTGTACCTATCTTTTGAAGCTTATCTGAAATTTAAAAGTTCAAGTATGCAAAGACAAACAACATCAAGACATAAAAGATAGCACAAATACAATAAACTATATCATAAATATAATGTAACAATTAAGTACACCAATATTTATCTTATAATTTTTATCTTATTTACATCTAAAGTACACAAATTATTAAGCTCTTAAGGTTCAAAATCCGAATCTGAATCCGAATCCGACTCTGACTCTGAGGGTGTAAGAGTTAACCCTAACTGCTCTTTCATTTGATCCTTATATGATCCTGGATCATAATAATCATCAGGATCCATAAAATCTGCCATAGCTCTCAAATGAGCTTGTGGATCATATCCCAATCTCCTCTTTAGTCTATGCACTATTAATGGGTGCAACTCTGACTCTGAAGACTTATTGGTAGTAGAATCAGAATTGGAGTTACCTGAATTGGAATCACTATCATCATCATCAGTAAGAACTACATCTGGAGCAACCATCACAGCTTTTCCTGAATCTTTCTGAGTCCAGACGTACTAGCACCAGCTGTACCAGCAATCTCTGACTCTCTTTGTCTTGGTGTCTCCCCCTGAGTCGTTGCTTCTGCTTGAGCTTCAGTTCTTGGCTCACCATCAGCATTTGCATCGTCATCATGATCTTCATCCTCTTTCCTCTTCAACTCTGTCTCCCTACAACCATCTCCCCCTTGAGCCAACAACTGCCTAAGCTGTTCTCTGAGTTCAGCACTTTGACGCTTTTCATCTGCTAAATCAGCAACTAACGTCCCTACTAACCCTTGCATTGCCTTCATTTGAGCTTCCAATGTCATAACTTTAGTCTCCAAACGATTAATCTTGAATTGAGGCAACATAATCTGCGCAGGTTCAGAAGGAGACGCAACTGTTGGTCTAAAGTGTGCAACTCCAGAAGGTCTGGTAGGAGGTCTTGGAGGAAATTGAGAACTGCCGATCAACGGCGATTGAAGTGGACGAAGAAGTGTTGTAAACGCAGTGCTTACAGGAACAACAGATCTAATCAAAGCACTCTGCGTTTGAGGAATTGACACTTGACTTGATTCAGCTTGAGTAACTGCAACTGAAGGTCGACGAAACTTTTTTCTTCTATAAAGCAGAGTACCCTGTGTAGATGACGCAGACACAGTAGCAACAACAGGTACCTCTGATTGTACAGATTCATCAGCAATTGAACTTTCCGTCACCTCAGTTCTCTCAGACTCCTCTTGCTGTCTGTGTTTCTCAAACGCTTCAGCCAAATGAGCAGGTAAAACCTTTCCCGACCTAGGCGCTTTCTTACGTCTTTGCAAAGGAATCTCCTCTTCCTGAGGTTCATAAGTAGGATCACTCTCATCTTCAGTGCGAAACCTCTTCAAAGCTCTTTCAACAGGAGAAGTATCACTTGCACGACCCGATATATCAACATCTGAATCACTCTCTGTAGCATCTGGGTCAACAGCCTTTCCCCTTGAACTTTCTGCAGCAGCACTAGCAACATCAGCCCTAGCAGAGTTCAGTGGATCATCTACATCCTCCAATAATCTATCCAACTCCTGATCTCTTTCAGCATTTGATTCTACAAACAACTCTAAGTTATCCAACGCTCGAAAATTATCCACTTGCGCAATCACATCATTCGGATTTAACGCAACATTCACAAAAGCTTCACCAATCTCAGGATTAGCACACACAGCCTGATCTAACAAATCTTCCATTGCTTCATTATCTGCCCGAACATCTTCAGCAGCAGCTGGAACTGGCTGAACTTCAGGTTGAACCTGCGGTTGGACACGAGGTCGAACTCGTCGTTGTCGTTGAGCCTGAATTTGAACTTGAACTTGAGGTCCTGGTGGTGGTGGAGGTGGTGCATCATTATTTCCACCTCCTGCGACGTCATCTTCATCTTCCCAACCAACTGCTGGAGCTCTATAGTTTGGATTTATCAAGTGTCCAAACAGTGGCACAATCTGCGGATTTGGATAACTATCCTTAACTTTCAGCATCATCGACCAAATTCTATTCGGTGGAGAAACAATCACATACACATCCTCCAATACTGGCAAATTCTGTACAAAATGATGAATAATCGCCATCGTTAACCTTGGCAAAATCATAAACCTCTGTGACCCTGTCTGAGTGATCTGGGTCCTCAAAATATCGAAAAAATAGTTCGAGAATGAGTATGGCCTATTCAAGGTCAAAGCCACCATCTGCGAACCGACTTGTTTATTCAGCTGATCGAACCCTGCATGACGATTACTAATCGCCACAATCAAAACATGAGCCAGAAACCTCCAATTGCCATAGAATCCTGCCTTAGCAATCGGCCACTTTGCATGTGGCATAGCATGTCCCATACGTCCAAAACAGCCTCTAACCAACGTTTCATCAAGCTCTATCGGACCATTTTCTTCTTCAACAGTCCCTAAATGCAATATTTCCCTTAAATCAGCAGCAGTAAATGAAAACGTGTGATCAGCAACAGTCGTCTGAAATCTAACATTTCGAGGGACGGCAAGTCTATCTTGTCGTGCAGGCTGTGCTTGAACCACAATTATCGATGCATTTGTCCAGAATTGATGTAAATAGCTTTGAAAGAGTACTGGATTGTGAGTAAGAACAAAGTGAATACGAGACCGTTCCAGATAATCAAACAAAACATGAAAATCTCTATTTCTTTCATTTCTCGTAAAATCGATCCACTGATTATGCGTCGAGAAAAAATTCCTTGGATTGCCTGCCATTTCTGTAAAACAAAAAGAGTGCAATAACAAAAATTTAGTAACAACAATTCTGCACAATAAAACTTAGAAAATTTTGGAATCTGCTTGTAAACACGTGTAAAAGTCTCAAACGCGTGTGATCAATGGTAAACGCGTGAAGAAGGGTAAACGCGTGTGATCAATGGTAAACGCGTGAAGAAGGGTAAACGCGTGTGATCAATGGTAAACGCGTGAAGAAGGGTAAACGCGTGTGATCAATGGTAAACGCGTGAAGAAGGGTAAACGCGTGTGATCAATGGTAAACGGGTAAACGCGTGAAGAAGGGTAAACGCGTGTGATCAATGGTAAACGCGTGAAGAAGTGTAAACGCGTGGAAATGGTAAACGCGTGAAGAAGGGTAAACGCGTGTGATCAATGGTAAACGCGTGAAGAAGGGTAAACGCGTGTGATCAATGGTAAACGCGTGAAGAAGGGTAAACGCGTGTGATCAATGGTAAACGCGTGAAGAAGGGTAAACGCGTGTGAAATCCAACGTAATGTCACTGTTCATCGACTTCTAAAACCAGAAAACTACTAACAAACAATGAAAATCAAGAGGTTTTCTAACAATGTACATGACTATCTAGTTATCGATATGACAATTTGCAAGATATATCAATCAAACAATGATTAAAAACCAACTAGGAATAATTATAATATATAACCATGGTTTTTTAAATCAATTATATCTTTGAAAATCAAGCAAATTCAAGGAAAATATACCTGTAATTAACACGAATATGATCGATGAAGAATAACAAGTTACGATGAACAGTTACTAAGCACAAACAGTAACACTAAGCACGGTTTTGAGCTAAACGCGTGTTGAGGGAGTAAAACTAGGGTAAAAAGTGAATTTAAAAAAAAATTTGAAAAAAGTTGAATAATGAACGAGTTTGATCATGGTATATATATACCCGTGACCCAAACGCGTGTAAAGTAAGTCAAACACGTGGTCCAAATCCAAACGCGTGGTCAAATCCAAACGCGTGGTAAACGCGTGATAAAGCCAAACGCGTGGTCCAAGTTCAAACTCGTGGTAGTCACCCAAACACGTGAAGAAAACTCCAAACACGTGGTATAATCCAAACGCGTGAAATTTTAACCAAACACGTGGAGTAGGTTACCACATGCTTAAACGCGTGTTTCCTGTAGCATCAAACACATTTTCAAACTACACTTAGATAAATTTCATACACTTTACCTTCAAACCTGAATAACCAGCTAATACACAGGAAAGAGATAACCTGTATGAATCTCAATGATTTAACCCCCTGAAAATCAAGTCATCATTAGCAGATAAAATTTTAACAATCAAACCTGATAATCGTGACTTTATTATATACCTGAATCAACTGAAAAACCGTTTCAGAAACTTTGGTAAACTTACACAACAAGTTAATGTGATGTATAAAACCATAAACTAACGGACATTTCAAACATAGATACCAGGTGAGATACTATTTAACAAATTTGGAAAAACACAAAATTCCAATATCGAAAGTCCTGCACACTTAAAAGAAACTCATCAATGCATCAATATCAACAGATAACATTATTTTAAGCGTGCAAAGAAGGTATCTAATTAAAGACCTATGGTCAGTCAATTATCATTGTCAAGCATATCTTTTCACCAAAAACAAATTGAAATCTCAAAAATATATCAAACAAATTCTGACTATATTTTGACTTTTCCAAAACAACAAAATTCAGAAAGATCATTTCCTTAAACTTAAACAAATTAATGTCCATATCAGAAAACAATCTTTTAACATAATACTTCAAGCAATAAAGACTCATATAATCCAGTTAAGGACCATATAGCTGAACAATAGAATCATTAGATGCTTATCAACTCTCTCGTGCAATTAGAACTAGTTTTGACACAACTACTTGACACATAAGATGGAAGTACAAAAATAAAAATTAAAAAAGAAAATAAAATAAAAACTTTAAATCTAAACCTCATTTTTTATTTACAAGAAATTCTAAGTTTCTGCGGATTAGATCAGATTAGCAATTACATAAGCCTGCAAGTGAGAAATATTTCTCTTATTATTAGTTATGAACAGTGATCCAAAAACGATTACCAATATGTTTGTCCTCTTAAACACTCGGTACTTCCAGATTCCTTTGGTTTTGTGGCACTTTCGTATTACTTGAGCCAAGGACAGTCACCATGTAACCTAGTAAGTTACTCATGCCACAATTTTAGTTTGCGAACTTATGTGCCCCATATTCAGATATACTCTCACAATTGACACAAGCACTAAGATTAAGACATTTGGTGAGTAAAGTGAGAAAGTCTTTAAGAATCAAGTCAGCGGTGACAGGTCGGTGATTCCTCACGCGCAAAGCGACTTAACTTGACTCACGTACGGAAATATACTCAACATTGCATAATGCCAAGTACTTGCATATTTGTGACATTTATTTTAAGCACTTATGAAAACCCGTGACTTTCGATGAGACCCGTGTAGCGAACTTTCTGACAACCTATCCCAAGTTGGAAGCTTTAGGTAGGCTAGGTATACAAAGACACCCCAAGGACTTACTTGTTCAAATCTCAAAGGCCACATTAGCTTCATATTTTCAACAGATTTAATTTGATATTTGCATATCTTGTCACAAATATACATCCGAAAAAGCAATACATACACATATATGTACCCGAGACCTTCTATATAAAGACCAAATATACCTAATTACAATGCAAGATCTTTCATAAGATTTAAAGGACTTGTCTATTTTAAGAACAAGTATTCTCAGCCATATATCTGAATACGTTTCCCATAAGAACATTGTATACATTTAAATTCAGATTATAAGGAAACCTTGGTACTTTGTGCCTATCGATACATCATATAATGGTATCACTGAACTGAGCATTTTAAAGTACAATTAAGTAGGCTTAAAAGCTAAAGTATCGTCACGTCTAATCGTCTTAAAGCATCAACTTAAAACTCTATTTTTTTTTTTAGACACTAATTATATACAAACTTAAACTAGACAATCTTTTTGTATTTTTATGACTCTAGCTATTTACAGAAATAAACTAGACACAAATAAAATAAAATAAAATATACAAGAAAAATAGTTCTTTGAGAGATCTAATATGAATCAGCATTCTTCATACCATTGAGAAGAATCAGCTTTTCAAAGCGAGTCTTATCAAATGCTTTAGTATACAAATCAGCTAGATTATCATCAGTTATAACTTTTTCCAAATGAATTAACTTCTTTTGGGCACAGTCACGCAAAAAATGATGTCTAATGTCAATATGCTTGGTGACTTTATGCAAGACAGGGTTATTAGTTATATCTATAGCTGACTTATTATCAATCTTAATAGGAGTATCAAGAAAATCCATACCGTAGTCTCGAAGTTGTTGCTGAATCCATAATACCTGGGAACAGCAGCTTCCAGCAGCCATGTACTCTGCCTCACAAGTAGACTGAGCTACCGATGTCTGCTTCTTACATTGCCACGATACAAGTCTCCCTCCTAAGAATTGACATCCGCCAGTTGTAGACTTCCTATCATTGTTACAACCTCCATAATCCGAATCAGTGTAAGCAACAAACTCAAACGTTCCTCCCAACGGATACCATAGACCAAGTCCTTGGTTTCCCTTTAAATATCTGAGGATCCGTTTTACAGCCGTTAAATGTGACTCTTTCGGATTAGCTTGAAATCTAGCACACAGACAAACAGCAAACATGATATCTGGACGCGAAGCAGTTAAATACATCAATGAACCGATGATCGCCCGATAATAAGTAGCATCCACAAGTGTATCTTTAGAATTAGGAACTCCTAAACCATGATTCAACTGAATAGGAGTACCATAAGTCTTGGATTCTAACATTTGAAACCTTTCCAAGATGTCATTGACATACTTAGTCTGGTGAATGAAAAAAACCATCTTTTCGTTGATCAACTTGCAGTCCAAGGAAAAATTTTAATTCTCCCATAGCACTCATTTCAAATTCCTTCTTCATACTCATTTCAAAATCCTTGCACATCTTAATGTCAGATGAACCAAAAATGATATCATCCACATAAACTTGCACAATTATATAATCTTGCTTCTGCCATTTGATAAACAACGTGTTGTCTATCGATCCTCTTGTAAATCCAGTTGTCAACAAATGTGTTGACAACTTCTCATACCACACTCTTGGTGCTTGATGTAATCCATAAAGAGCCTTATCCAGTCGATATGCCCTTCTTGGATAATTTGGATCTTCAAACCCCGGTGGTTGACGAACGTACACTTCTTCCTTAACTTCTCCATACAAGAAGGCACTCTTCACATCCAACTGATACACCTTTATTCCTTTGAAACTAGCATAAGCTAAAAATAGTCTTATAGCTTCAATCCGAGCAACTGGTGCAAAAGTTTCATTGTAGTCATAACCTTCTCGCTGTGCAAAACCCTGAACAACTAGACGTGCCTTATTTCTTGTAACAATCCCTTTGTCATCTCGTTTGCATTTAAATACCCAACGAGTTCCAATTGGTTCGATACCTTTAGGCACATCAACTAATTCCCATACTCCAAGTTTTTCAAATTGAGCCAATTCTTCTTGCATAGCCTCAACCCAAAACGGATCTTGAAGTGCTATCTTAACATTCTTGGGTTCTTCTTGTGAAATAAAACATGAGTATAAACACTCAGTTATTAAACCTGTATCCTTCACTTTACAGAATAAACTAGTCATCTCCTTATTTAACTGATTTCTAGTTCGGACAGATGCTGAAGCTTCACCAAGAATATTTTCAACTGGATGATCTTTAGTTGCTCTATGTTGAGGAGTTTTGTGACTTGGAAAATCATCACCCATATTCGGAACAATTTGGGTGGGAGACACTCCATCAGGTTCAGAAGATGAAGAAGAAGATGAGTCAAGCGGGTCATCATCTGGTAGTGGAATATTAGTTGGATCTCTTGAACCACTGGATTGACCAACCTCAGTTGTAGGAACAACTCCGGTTGGTGGTACATCATCAGTAGAAGATGCAGCGGGAGCAACCTCAGAATCATAATTCAAGTGATCTCGAACAATAACAACATTTTCATCAATAGGAGTACCAGGAAAAGAAATTGGACCCTTAAGTGAAGTAAACACACTATCATAAGCAAAACTTGACTCAGAACCAACATGAGTAGCAGGTTTATAACTTACAATCACGACATTAGTACCAAGATCGACTCTACCTGTCTGCGAATTGAAAACCCGATGAATGGGGGTTCCCGGTTTATATCCAAGAAAGAAACCTTCTTCAACTTTAGAATTAAACTTTGGTTGAGGAGAAGTTTTCAGAAAAGTACAAGGAACACCAAACGGTTCCAATCCAGACAAATCAGGTTTTCGTTTGTTGAGAAGTTCATAACAAGTCTTATTAAACCTTTTAACAGTTAGCACCCGATTTAACACATGACAAGCTGTGTTCACAGCTTCCGCCCAAAACATAGTAGGTAGCCCTGAATCAGCAAGCATAGTTCTGGCAGTCTCGATCAAGGTCCTATTCTTTCTCTCAGCAACTCCATTTTGCTGAGGTTCATACGGAGCACTAAATTGATGTTGAATTCCTTTAGACAAACAGAAAACATCCATCACCGAGTTTTTAAACTCCGTGCCATTGTCACTCCTGATTCGTTTGATCTTCGTGTTGTAGAGATTCTCAGCTTCAGTGAAAAAGTTAATTAGAATCTCCGTAGTCTCATCTTTGGTAGCTAAGAAGAAAACCCATGAAAACCTTGAATAATCATCAGTGACAACCAAGCAGTAGTACATTCCCCCTCTACTCCTAACATTTACTGGACCAAAGAGATCCATATGAAGTAACTCAAAAGGAGCGGCAATTGAATTTTGTGTCTTGGGCTTGTGAGGCTTTTTCTGTTGTTTGCCTTTCAAGCATGGAACACATCTATCTTCCAATTCAAACTTCTTTTTAGGAACACCTTGAACCAGATCATTCTTCACAATGTAATTCATCTTTCGGAAATGTAGATGTCCCATTCTTCTATGCCATAAGAGAGAATCACTTTCGCTTGCCTTAGACAACAAACAAACTTCCTTCTGTACATTCTTGGTTCCTAACATTAAACCATAAATATCTCTTTTACGAGGAGCAGTCAACAATATCCAATCATCTGGAATAACAAAACCCGGTTTCAAGACGAATGCTGCTTTGTCGTTGAAGAAAACTGAATTTCCTCGGTCACAAATTTGTGATACACTCATCAGATTATGAGTAAGTTCTTCCACGTAATTGACATTCTTTAAAGTAAGTTTTCCATCGACGACATCACCTTGTCCAGTGATTTGTCCGCCCTTGGAACCAGCAAAATTTACATGTGATCCTTTAATATTTACAAACTCAGACAGAAGTCTTCTGTCTCCTGTCATGTGCCTGGAGCAACCGCTATCAAGATACCAAATACTAATAGGAATTGGTGGTAGCCCCTGCACAAGAAACAAAAACGGATCAGTTATCAAGGACAACCCAAGCCTTTATAGACTTGGGTTTACCATTCTCGTCCTTAACAAGCATTTCAGTCCAATATCCATTGCTCCCATAGGTGCCTTGGATGTTTGCTGAGCATGCTGTAAAGGTATATTCTCAACCCTTGATTGAGACCTTTTAGGGGAAAATGGTCTATTAAAGAATGGTCTATTCACTTGTGGAACACGAGATGTGTTACGGTCATAGTAGTTCTGTCGATGATGCCTTGAATTTGCATTTTGTGATGACTGACCAGATCTATTTCTAGGGGAAACATATCTTGGTGAATCATTTCTTTTAGCCACAGGTGGAACAAATTTACCATAAGCTTGATTACCCATCCCATTAGAACTACTTGACACATTCTGTTGTTTACCATTCCCTCGCTCAAAAGACACATGAGAATTAGGGGATGATCCTCTACTTTGATTTGACTTAGCAGGAGAAACTGACTGTATAGAGGACTTCCTAACTCGGTTGGGACAACAACTATACACATGTCCCTTTTCAAAACAAGCAAAACAAGATCGTTGTGCTGACTTGCTAGAAGATTGTTGAGCTGATGGTTTAGATGGAGGGGTAATCAAGATATTCTTAATCTCCTGAGTCGCTATCTCTTCCACAGTAGGAGCCTTAGTCTCAGAAGTTGAGAATGATTTGGTAACACTAGGTTCAGGTTCAGTAACATACTTAACCTCAATTGAATTAGTCTGAATTCCTTTCTTGACAAACTTCTTACTTAGCTGTGGTATATCATGGTTTTTGGTCCTCAGTTGTCTAGGAATGAATTTAAGTTGCTTAGGTTCAGTGGAGACGGATGACTTAGGATAGTCAGTAAGCACTGGTTTAGCAGAATCAGACTCAGCCAAATCTGGATAAACAGGGTCTAAATTGTTGTTAAAAGGAGGTCTTACATCAGCATAATCAGCTCCTAGTCCTGTTTTATCCTTAGGATGTCTAGGTTTACCTAAAGAAGCTACCAGATCACTTCCTCTCCATTTAGCTAAAGTAGTCTCATGTTTAGTAATGGTAACCCTAGCATCAGCCAAATCCTTCTCTTTCTTACCGATTTCACTAGAAAGAAAAACTATCTTTTCATTTGCTAGATTTTCTCTAAAAATTGATTCTTTCAGTTTGTCTTTTAAGGCAGCATTATCATTGTCAAGTGACTTAATCCTACTCTTAAATTGACGTTCTTGATCAAGTAAAGCACTATTCTTAGAGAAAAATGAACTACGTTCCTTGCTGATAGTTTCATAACTAGCGGCTAACTCTAAAGTCTTGGATGAGGCAATACTATGTTGTTGCATCAAATCTTTAACAAACATGCAAATACGATGAACAGTCAAATAAGAAAAAGTTACCTGTTTCTCTCGATCATCGCAGTCAGCCATATATGCAACAAAGTCTGATATTGTCATACCTTCAGGAATATCAAAATCATCAGCTTCTGTAGAAATAGCCTTGTCCAATTTTGCACTTGAGCTCATCGATTGATTATCACTCTGGCTGCTTGTCTTATCAGTAGATTCATCGATCTTCTTATCAGCCTTTTTAAGCTTCACTGCTTCATCTGCATCCTTTTCATCATCAGAAACTTTTAATGCAGCATCAGTAGCAGCAGCCTCTTCACTTGTATAAAGAGCATAATCAAATGCAGCACTTCCGTCATCAATCACATTAGCTACTTCATCATAAATCTCAGCTAGCAAAGCATTTTCAGGTTCATTCTCCTTTGTCCAAAGGTAAGTACCATCTTCCTGTCTTGCCACCATGGCATTTTCAGGATTTTGAACTTGATTTTCTGTAGGAAGTTCCTGAATGATCATTCCATCATGCTCTGTAGGTTTGGTTGATTTGATTTGATTTCCAGCTTGCACACCTCCCTGATTGTAATTCTGACGATTAGCTGTAGAATTATCAAAACGCTTTGGTCTTTGACATTCCTTAGCAAAATGACCAAAACCATCAACAATTATAACACTTAACCTTCGACTTGTCAAATCCTCTATTCTTGTCAGATGCAAGATTTCTTCCAGTTCGTTGCATAAAACGACGAGCTTTTATAGTGAGCATAGCCATTTGCCACTTCAAGTCCATTTCCTCTAAATCATCAGGATCAACTTGTTCATAATCTTTATCAATCAAACTTGGATCTGAAATTTTGCCATTGATAAATGCCTCATGAGCAGAACACATTGCAGCAAATACTTGCATACGTCCTTCGGCAGATTGCATACTCATTGGCATCGAGCGAACATTTGTATTTCCACTGTTTCTTGATCCACTGCTATTCTTAGTTGTAGACGAATTGTCATAAACCATGTATCCAGCAATTCCATCAGGATCCATAACAGGATGAATGGTTTCAGTGGATAAAAGAGCAGTAGTTCCACTTCCAGAAGTAGAGGAAGATGAAGACAATAGATTATCAGTATTAGCATGATAAAGACTCGGATTTTGTTGAAAAACAGAAAGCTCATCTTTTGCTTTACGCTTCATTTCCCTGTTCTTTACTTTTGAGACAATCTCTGCCAAGGTATAAGATTCATAATTTTTCTCTTCTTGAAGACTATGTACAAAGTCATTCCATTTGTTTGGCAGAGAATCCAAAAATTTATCTACTAGTTTATTTTGTGTAAATGTAACTCCAAAATATCCCAGTTCAGTAATCAGATGATTAAAACGAGTTATTAAATCATCTAAACTTTCAGATTTCAAACCATTAAAGACTTCATATTGTCTGTTCAGCAGTTTAATTCTTCCCTTTTTCATCAACTCATCACCTTCACAGTATGCGTTTAAAGCATCCCACAAGCCTTTAGAGGTCTTATGTTCTCCGAGAAGATGAATTGCATCCCGAGGTAAACACATTTCTAAGTTCGACAAGGCCTTTCCTTCAACGGCATATTCTTTCTTCAACACTTCAGTCATATCCCCAAGCCTGTATTGGACCTCATTTCCATTAACATCTTCATGAGTTGGCCACTCATATCCTTCAGTAATCATCACCCATTGGTTGAAATCAGTAAGGCGAATATAGGATTCAAAGCGTTTTTTCCAACTCCAGAAATTCTCAAGTTTTATCAATTTAGGGGGTGAATTGGTACGACCGACTTCATGATCGTGAAGAATTAATGCATTAATGTATTGGGCCTCTTTTGATGAAACTGTAGGTATTCCAGACATCATCGAAATACGACAAAAGAAAAAATTAAAATAAATGAACAGGTGCACGTGTTTGAGATAAACACGTGTTTAGAACAAAAAAAGAACACCACGAGTTTGACACTGGAGCACGAGTTTAAAAGTCAAACACGTGTTAAGGTAGCAAACACGTGTTAAGGTAGGGCTAAACACGAGTTTAAAAAAACACACCACGGCTTTAAATAGCAAACACGTGTTACACAGTCAAACACGTGTTGAATTAGGGCTAAGCACGAGTTTAATTAGCCACGAATTTAAATAGCAAACACGTGTTACACAGTCAAACACGTGAAGAATTAGGGCTAAGCACGAGTTTAATTAGACACGAGTTTATATGTCCCCTGCACAAAATTTTGCACGATTTTAGGCAAAATTAAGCCAAACAAAGCGATCTCGAACCTTCAGATTGAAAAATCTACTGCTCTGATACCACTTGTAGGTCCTTGGAAACTGATCGTCAACGAGAACGCTTATAGTTATGACGAGAGTGCGGAATCCTCTCGTGATAACCTGTTTGCTTAATTATATTATCGTCTTTCGTTGTTAATACAACCTAAGACCTTAAACGCGCGCGGGTTTGCAATTTGACAGAGTTTCGATGTATTATCTTAATTAACTGTTAATCAATACGTATTATGTGTGTGTATTTATACTATACTGTTCATAAACGCGTGCTAATATGGACCGTATATCTTAAAGCCCATAGCCCATTAACAAACGCGTGTTTTTATATGTAAACACGTGATGACCACGTGTTTAGACAAACTCGTGTTACTGTAGCACGAGTTTAGGCAAACACGTGATGACCACGTGTTTAGGCAAACTCGTGTTACTGTAGCACGAGTTTAGGCAAACTCGTGTTACTGTAGCACGAGTTTGTACACACTTCCTTTTGTCATCTTTTAAGTATACTTTAATTACTCAAAATGTGACAAGTTTATCACTTGTATCTGTATGTTATTTATAATCACATTCATACAAGTCGTAAACATTAAACATACCAAAACTCTAATCAATATGTAATCATTCACATTACTTAAGTCCAAATAACAAGTTTAAACATAACATAAGTCTATGATTACATATTACAAAACATGAACATATACTGATCAAATCGCTATTGCTGTTGTCAACAGAATCATGCACTTACATCCCCAAACCGAATTGCTACCAGTGGTTTATCTACCGATACTCTAATTGTCGCTCTTATGAATCGGTTAAGATCTGAAGAACCAAATCTGTCGTCACATAAAAGATCTATTTTTCACTCACTTCTTGCATATTTGTCAGCCAAAGGTACTCAACTTGCAAAACAGGCTGAAATTGAAGCTCTTCAAAAGCGAGTTCAAGAGCTTGATCAACAATGTAGACTGGCTAATATCTCAAGGCGTCGGGATGATCAAGATCCTGATGATCAACCCGAGGGGGAGAATATTAGAGATATTAGAGAAGGTCATGAAACACAAACTCAAGTTGATCAAGAAAGTGTTGCTCAAGAAGTTGAAAAAGAAACTCAAAGTCAAGGAGATCAAGGAGGAACTCAAATTCAAGAAGATTCAGATGATTTACCTCCACTCATCAGAAATATCTCTCATTATTATTCTTCCACTTCAAGTTCTGATGAGTCAATTGATCCTGATCCATTTCAACCAGAAAATGATATTGATTATGAGACTGATGCTGATTCTCAATCTCAGCATTCTACTCAAGAAGAATATGGAGAAGATATCTTTGAAGAGATAGTTCATCATTTCACAAACACTGAAAATCTTGAGACTCCCAATGAACTTGGACGAGGAGTTAGACATCCAAGGATCTCAAGAGATAAGATATGGCAGATTAATGAGGGGTACTTTGCTGAGAATTATGAACAGATTTTGGATTTGAGCAAAAGACCTAAAGAAATTGTGTGTAGAGCAAGATACCTTGAAGAAAGAGCCTTTCAAATTTATTGCTCACCAAGTGAAAGACTTAACATGACATTGAACCGATTGAGAGCATTCTTCCTGTTCAGACATCAAGGTCAAAGAGATGCATACATGGAACTGATGAATGCTGAAAGTTCTGTAAGAGCTGAATGGTGGTACCAACAATTTAAGATTCCAATCACAAAAGTCCTTCAGTTGTTTACTCCTCTCAAGAGTCACAATCTCAGACTTGTTCGATTCAGAGTTCGTCGAACTGATGGCAATGTCTATGTTGTTCAAGAAGAATCTTTTCAACATATGACGATCTCAGACATTCTATTCCTCTACAATCAATATGCTTATCTGATAATCAAGAATCAAGATCAACTTCTAGCTTATGAAGTATTGAAAAGTCATATTCAAGCCTTGATTAGATTCTATGAATTCAATGACTTCCAGATTGGTTTGGAAAGAAGAACTAGCAGGATTAACCTTACAAGACCAAATCAAAGAGCCGAAGGTTATGAGCTAGATTCATTTCAGATTGGAGATCCAATTGAAAGCCTGGATGGATTTGTCTTCATCAATAGACTCAAGAGAAAGATTTTCATTCGTGCCTCTGATTTTGCCAAATATTCAGATGGTACCTTGAAATATTGTCAATCAATTCTGAATGCAATAGATGAAGACTCTGACAATGAAGAAGATGAGCAAATAAAGTCTCAAAGAGAAGATCATATAAGACGTATCAAAGATACTCTTGATATGAGACAGAGGATTAGAGATCTTATTATTACCAGAACTCCCAAGTCACGGGAAGGAATTATTCATACAAAGACAGGTTCATGGGTTCATTGGAATCCTAGTCATGAACGTGGTCCTCATAACATACCTCCTGTAAACTTCCAAGACAATATCAAATTACCTGATGAACGTCCTGTAGGTGATAACTGGCACTTCATTCCTAAGAAGTTTTGGAATGACTCATGGAACAGTTATAAGAAAAGAGCTTTCTGGAGTTCAAAGATTGATAAGCCATCAACTTCCTCTGCTGCACAAAGATATAAGAAAAGGAAGAACAAACAAAGACGTGCAAATAAGAGAAGGAGACAACAATGGAAAAGATGATGGACAACAAAAGCTCTAAGGGGGAGAATGTTAGAAATATAAATTAGTGCTTAGTTGTATTTGAAAACATTGTATTTTGTGTAAATATTGTTAGGTTGAGGGGGAGCTTTTGTAATATACTTAGAGTATAAATACCCCTCAAACCTTTAATCTTTGTAACCTTTTTCCCATTTCTGATGATCAATCAAATTAGACTTTCCACACACATTACTTTCTCTCTCAAGAACACACACTAAAACACACACTATTCCACCATTGTTGAAATCTTAACTTTCGCACCCTAACACGAATTATATGAGTTATAACATGAACGTTAGAGCATATCTTGACCGGTTAAGTGAACGTTGAAGCTTTTCTCCTCATGCTGAAATCAACTTGAAGTCCGAATATCTTGGCAGACTAAGTTTTTTTGCGTGTTGAAGATTAATCCTGTTTGGGGTAGAATTTTCGCTACTAGGATCCTGAATAGAATTTACACTTTAGTCCTTCAGTAATAAACACTTAATAATGTGTAGTCTTAAAGGATCCTTGATCCCGGTTAGTTTATTAGTTCAGACTATGTTATGTTATTATCCTAATATAACATATCTTGATATCTTCAGGATCTATGATTTTACTAACGAATATATGTCTAGTATAGTAGATATTACATGCAGGATCGAAGTAAAAGCGTGTTACATAAAGAAAACGTGTTTCAACGGATAGTTTACCACTTCAACCACAAGAATCGGGATTGATAACAAATTTACCATGTGAAGAATAACACTCAACGGTCATCTATGCCACTTCTTCAGCGTAAAGAGCAAGTCCAGGAAGATCCCAGATATTTCGGAGATATGGTTCAACGTCTAGCTCTATAAATAGAAGAAGATTTCGTTCAGAGGGGGGACACATCACACACATCACAGAGATCGCATACTTTACACACACAAGCAATCATCATACAAGCATTCACTCACTCAACAACAACAAATTAGTTACTTAGCTATTGATAGTTTTCTTATTCATTCGTTTATTCATTCATTTCATTGTAATCATTCACAAACAAGAATAATAATAAAAGAACAGCAGGTAGGATCGATTGAATCCTCCCGGGGTTTTTTTACCTAAGATCACTTAACTGGATCAAGGGTTTTTCCTCGTCAACAAAATTCTGGTGTCGTTGTGTTTTTCTGTTTTTCTTTAAGATCCTAGCTTTAATTCGCAGTGCTTTACTTTTATCTTCAACAGTTTTCTTAATTACTAAAAGTATTTCTGTCTCAAAGGCTTTCTTAAAACTCTTTTTAGTTAAAACTCTTAGTTTTAATCGTTATTGTTAAGAAAACTTTACTTTTAATTGAAGATCCTTGAACACCAAACCCCACTTACAAATCTTCGGTTCTTGAGTTGTCTAAAATCCTTTATAAAATTATCTTAGGTAATTTTTGACCGAAACAATTTGGCGCCCACCGTGGGCAAAAAGGTGTTTTTTGCAAATAAGATCAGTGTCATAAAAACAAAGTTTTTGTTCTAGAGAAAAATTTTGTGTTTCACGGAAAATTTTTCCCAATAAAATCATGTCTGAGCAATCTCAAAATCCTTCTTCTTCTGACTTGGTCTACGATTATCCTTATGTGAAAGAGAGCTTGAGAAACCCTCCTGAAAATGCAAGATTCCTAGCCGAGCAAACTCTGAAAGGAAAAACTGAAGGAATACCTTCAGTAGATCCATATTTGGCTATGTTATGGAAAAACATTTTGATCGATTCTATGAATCGACCCCTGAAGCAGAAACTGAAGAGCTGATTCAAGGATCAGACGAGTCGGTGAAAAGCTACATGCAAAGATTTGAGCGCAAACAGGGACCAACATTGAAGATCAAGAAGAATCTCTTGAAGATCAAATCATCTAACAAGATCCAAAAGGATTCAGGTATGGCCAACAAAGGTAAGAGTGATAAAAAATATTTACAATTTTCTGATTATCATTTACCACTGATATGTGTGGACTTCTCAATATTATGAAAAGTCTGGGGGACAAGGTTAATTGGCCAGAAACATTACCTAGAAAATTTTATACTAAAAGAACTAAATGGTGTGTTTTTCATGGTATTTTTGGTCACGAAACTAAAGAGTGTGCAACATTTAATTATGAACTATGGAGATTAATACATGAAGGTTTATTGGATGAAATACTTCTGATGCGTAAATCACGCGACAACAACAGCGGAAAACTATTTTCGGTATTTTCTGGGTTTTAATATGAAACAAACAATAAAATAATACATAAAAGCTGTCACGTAAGGACAACCACTAATTAATTGACCAATAGAAAATAGACAGAGTGGGTTTCTAGAAACATTCCCCTGCAAGTGGTCCCACAATACCGTTAGAAATGTCATCGTTACACGCGTCTTCCTTAACAGCTTTAATTCTTCTTTATTGGGCCCACAAACGACTTCAGTGGGGACTTTATTAATTGGAAGCTGGAGACAAAATTCTGGACTTCCACTGGAGACAAAATCTGGATTCACTGGAGACAAAATCTGGACTTCCACTGGAGACAAAATCTGGATTCACTGGAGACAAAATCTGGACTTCCACTGGAGACAAAATCTGGACTTTCACTGGAGACAAAATCTGGACTTTCACTGGAGACAAAATCTGGACTTCCACTGGAGACAAAATCTGGACTTCCACTGGAGACAAAATCTGGACTTCACTGGAGACAAAATCTGGACTTCCACTGGAGACAAAATCTGGATTCCACTGGAGACAAAATCTGGACTTCCACTGGAGACAAAATCTGGAGCAGTCATCAGTAGATCCATATTTGGCTTATGGAAAAAGCATTTTGATCGATTCTATGAATCGACCCCTGAAGCAGAAACTGAAGAGCTGATTCAAGGATCAGACGAGTCGGTGAAAAGCTACATGCAAAGATTTGAGCGCAAACAGGGACCAACATTGAAGATCAAGAAGAATCTCTTGAAGATCAAATCATCTAACAAGATCCAAAAGGATTCAGGTATGGCCAACAAAGGTAAGAGTGATAAAAAATATTTACAATTTTCTGATTATCATTTTACCACTGATATGTGTGGACTTCTCAATATTATGAAAAGTCTGGGGGACAAGGTTAATTGGCCAGAAACATTACCTAGAAAATTTTATACTAAAAGAACTAAATGGTGTGTTTTTCATGGTATTTTTGGTCACGAAACTAAAGAGTGTGCAACATTTAATTATGAACTATGGAGATTAATACATGAAGGTTTATTGGATGAAATACTTCTGATGCGTAAATCACGCGACAACGACAGCGGAAGACTATTTTTGGTATTTTCTGGGTTTTAATATGAAACAAACAATAAAACAAGACAATAAAATAAAATGATAGATAAAAGAATCCACCACCAAGATTCGTAAAGGCCAAGCCACCGGAATCAAGGATAAAGGAAACACTCCGCCCCACCACTACAATCGATAAAGGTCTAGCCACCACGATTATAGATAAAGGAAACCGAAGATTTAGACCTCACCACAATATTTGATAAAGAACAAGTCACCACAAATATTGATAAAGGGGTCACTCCTAACCACCAAAATCAAAGATCTCTAAAGGTAAAAGAAGATTTTGTAAGAAATAGAGGTTGCTCTATTAATTTCATTCAACATCAAAAACTGTATTTAGAAAGAGAACTGAAGCCCCTATTTATAGCCACAAGCTATTTCCTAGGAATTAACGAAACAATAAAATAATACATAAAAGCTGTCACGTAAGGACAACCACTAATTAATTGACCAATAGAAAATAGACAGAGTGGGTTTCTAGAAACATTCCCCTGCAAGTGGTCCCACAATACCGTTAGAAATGTCATCGTTACACGCGTCTTCCTTAACAGCTTTAATTCTTCTTTATTGGGCCCACAAACGACTTCAGTGGGGACTTTATTAATTGGAAGCTGGAGACAAAATTCTGGACTTCCACTGGAGACAAAATCTGGAGCATTCATCTGGAGCTGATCACTAGAGCTGGTCACTGGTGGATGACCAGAGTTGGTCACTGGAGTACTTCACTAGTGGAGGACCAGTGTTGGTCACTGGAGGATCTTGCCACTGGAGAAGTGTTACTACTGGTGACTGGACTGGTTCATTAAAAACTTATCTGAAATGGGCCACTACTGGCAAAATCAACATGGCTTGCTCAGATGGCATTATTAGGCCAGTTTCCTTCAGTTCAGTCGGCTTCTTCAGTTCGCTGGGTTTCTCCAGTTCAGTGAACCTGGACATTTCTGCATCATTCTCCTCCTCTGAAAAGGGACTTGTCCTCAAGTCCTCGAGGTACTCATCTTCCAGATAAGGCATCAGATCTCCCACATTAAAAGTACTTGAAACTGCCATATCTCCAGGCAACTCAACCTTGTAAGCATTATCGCCATATCTTTCCAGAATCTTGAATGGACCTTCAGCTCTGGGCATCAACTTGTTCTTCCTTTTTGCTGGAAATCTTTCTTTTCTGAGGTGCACCCAAACAAGATCACCTGGTGCAAAACTGGGCTGCTTTCTATTTTTGTTTGCCTTGGCCTTGTAACTGGCATTTGCTTTCTCTATTCTGGCCTTCACTTCTTCATGAATTTCTTGACTTCTTTCGCTCTGGCTTCAGCTTCAATACTTGCTTTTGGCTCAATCGAAAATGGAATTAAATCAATGGGGGTCAGTGGATTGATACCATAACAAACTTCAAATGGGGATTTACTGGTAGAATAGTTAGGAGCTCTGTTGAAAGCAAACTCAGCATGAGCAAGCTTCAGATCCCAATCTTTTAGTGTTTTCTTCACCAGTGTTCTTAATAACATACCAATTGTTCTGTTCGTGACTTCAGTCTGTTCATTAGTCTGGGGATGGTGAGATGTACTGAACAATAATCTGGTACCCATCAGTCTCCATAAGGTCTTCCAAAAATAACTCAGGAATTTGACATCTCTATCTGAAACAATGGTCTTGGGAATTCCATGTAATCTGACAATCTCCTTAAAGAACAAATTTGCTACTGCTGAAGCATCATTTGTGGTGTGGCAAGGAATAAAATGAGCCATTTTCAAAAAACGATCAACCACCACCATTATTGAATCTTTACCTCTCTGAGTTCTGGGCAGTGCAACAATGAAATCCATACTGAGATCTTCCCATGGTTGGCTTGGGACTGGAAGAGGAGTATACAATCCTTTGTGAAAAGTTGTCTTCGCCTGGTGACAAGTTGGGCAGCGACTGATGATGCTCTGGACATCCTTCAGTAGACTTGGCTAGTAGAAGTGTTCAGTGAGGATCTCTCCAGTTTTGTTAATGCTAAAATGGCCAGCTAAACCTCCTCCATGTGCTTCTCTTATCAGTAAATCTCTTATCGAACCCCTGGGAAAAATCAAGTTATAAACATGCTTGAATTAGTCATAAAAAGAATTTGAATTCTTGAATTATTTCTAAGTACACCAACTGTTTGACAAAATGTCTCAATGAAGCTTCATGATTTTATTAGCACTTTGACTTCAACAACCGATGGACATGTTCACGGCGACATGATGTGGATCCCAACGGTTTGTTAATATTTAGTCATATATCATCTTGAAATCCCAACTGTAGGTTGCCTTTGCTCATATAGCTATAAATACTAGAAAAGTTCAACTCTAATGGTCTATTTGTTGAATTGTTTTCTTGGGCTCTAGTTAGCACCATGTGGCCCTGATTACCTACCGAAGTAAATTGTTTGAGGTTGTAAAAACTGCATGCTCACTTCGTTACTTTAAACATGTCATTAAAAAGACATGTAGTTGAAGACTCATGATTTTAGTCACACATGTTGATTGTTAAATTAGCTTTTACTTTTACTTTATATCCTGACCACAATCAAGATGATTGTTAAATTAGCTTATTGTTGTTATTATAATGACTTGGTAGAGCTGCTATCAAGATAGCATAAAGCCTAGCCAAAGAAACCATATATGTCATGGATATGATAAAATTCTGTGATGAACCCTCGACGTTCATGAAGTCCTTATAAGACAAATTTTTTGACAGTTAATTACCTTGTGTTATTCTGTTAATATATATGATTTTACAACTGGAACGTGCCAAAGTTCTGTTGAAGATTTTAAACTACTAAGACATAGCTTATAATATCCGTATATGAACAACATCGAAAAGGAGCTGGAAGTCGTGGACCTCATAGGCGCAGGTGACGACTTTAGGTAGAGGGCAACATTTTGCACATTATGAAAGTGTTGGCAGGTCATTTTGCAACTGCTCGGAGTTTATAAGAAGACAAATCACTTCAGTTACTCTTTGGCATGGTTGCCAATGGCTCTTCAATTTTATTCTCAAGATACAAGGAAGGTCTTGTACCCTTGCATAATAGTGAGCTCCATAGACATGCAATGTAGATTCTCGGTCTGGTTATGGCTAATGATAATGGAGGTACGACCATGTACATGAGGACTGTAGTGTGTTTTACAGATATCCTTAGGTCGCTGGTCCGACCTGCCGGATTCTCCGCTGCAAGTTACTTCCTCTACACCACCCTCCCTCTCTTCTTTTTCTGGAATCTTCTATAAATACATTCTCAGGTACCCTTTATAAGAGTTTTAATATGAGAGCTTGAAAGAGTTGTGTAAAGATGGCAAATGCATCCATACCTGGTATCTTGGAGAAGATGACGGGGAAGGATAAAGATTACCGATACATGGCAACTTCTGACCTATTGAATGAATTCAGCAAGGAGGGTTTTTAAACTGGACAGTGACCTTGAGTTGAGATTGTCTAATATTGTTCTACAGCAGCTTGATGATGCAGCTAGGTGATGTGTCTGGATTGCTGTTAAATGTCTTGCTCCCCTGGTGAAGAAAGTCCATGAGGCGCAGGTACTGGCGATGACTGATAAGTTACGCAACAGGTAAGATCAACATCGGGATATTGCAAGCATAGCTCTGAAGACAATCTTCTCTGAAGTCCCTACATCATCTGTTGCACAGTCGGTTCTTTTTTCAGTTTCTCCAAAGTTGATGGGAGGAATAACAAGCCCGGCAATGAAGAAGGACATAAAATGTGAATGTCTTGATATCTTATGCGACATACTGCATAAGTTTGGGAATCTGATGACATCAAATCATGAAGTGCTGTTAGGTGCACAATTGCCTCAATTAAGCTCTAATCAAGCTAGTGTTAGAAATTAGATTGTACCATGTATTGCTTCACTTGCCTCAAGCAAAGGTCACAACTGAAGTTTTACGGCTTTTAAAGAATAAAGGAACGAAGCCTGAGTTGACCCGTACAAACATTCAGATGAGGGCTTTAAGCCGTGTTGTGGGTTATCGGTTTGGTCTACATCTTGGAGATACGGTTCCAATTCTTATTCAATATTGCAAAAATGCATCAGAAAATGATGAGGGAACATCGACTTATGAGAATTGTTATCTCAACATGGGGCTGGTGTCCTGTTGATACAAGGCTCAGGGAGGATGTTCGTAATGCTCATGGATATCAGTATCATGATGACAGAGTAGGCATGATTTTCGGACGTATATGCATGCTCGGACGCTTTGGCACGGGCGAATACGTTATAAATTATGGAAGTTCAAACATCTTCCAGGAAAAGAGTAATCTGGATGATCTCAGGGAAGCAAAATGCCAAAGTCTGAAGCAAAAACTTCCTTTGGGCAGCTTCTAACACTCAAGCAAAATGCCAAAGTCTGAAGAAAAAACTTCCTTTGGGCAGCTTCAAAAACTCAAGCAAAATGCCAAAATCTAAAAAAGAAAAATAAAAAAAATCCTTTAGGCAGCTTCCATCCTTTCTCTGCTATTACTCAACAAATATGGCTATGGCCTTCTTGTACCAGCATCAAATATTTCAGCTTGCTAACACTCCCATTTTATTAAATGGGCGAGAGCATAAATCTCATCCCTTGTCTGCTATTACTCTGCAAAAATATGGCTATGGCCTCATTGCACCAACAACAATCTTAGATTTCCAAATTAATATACGGAAGAAATTCCGACTTCGATTAACTCCTAGCCAGGTTGTTCTCTTGGCCAAGGTAAAACTGTTTTTGTCACCCTTTGCTAGTCCATGCAACCTGGATTGAGTAATGCCTAACATACATGCAAAGTCTGAGTCTATGTATTCTTCGGATAAAAGTCGAACCAGAGTTACATAATTTTGCAATTGATGCAAGAGCTAAAAGGAATCAGCTTTACCTTACCGATAAATACAAAGGCTCTCTATAGTATATCGACTCAGCCTATAAAAACAAAGGATTGACTCATAAATCAGACACCTCCCCGTTGGTGTTGTGTTGTTTGAAGCTTTGTTTAAGAAGGATGCATCATCTGTAACTAGCTCCAATGGCTCACCTAAGAAATAACAGTCATCTGCTACTTGTTGATGAACTTCTCTCGCCCAAAAAAGAAAAAGAAGTGATCTGCAAAAAAGAAAGAAGAAAGATATACACTTTGTGAAAGAAGCAAGTAATGTCTAGCAAATTGCCCGAGTTGGCTTAAGTTACAACTGGATTGGCTTTGGTTCATTTAGTTACTAACCAGGTTAGATCAAAGCCAAAACAAAAGATCAAAACTTTGTAAGTAGCGAGTCAACATTAGAGGCTGCAAAGGCAAATGGTTTTGCGGGAAGCAGGTTTGTTGAATGATTTTCAACAACACAAGTCTTTATTGGGTTCTGAGCAGCATAACGTTATGACTGATGATCTAGAAAAGAAGCCAAACTCGAGCAGCTTCAAGAAACATATAGACAAAAGTAGAGCAGAACCAAGTAACATCTCATTGTGCTAATGGTGTAACTACTACTCTTCTCTTTCTAGTCTGATATACACCATATGGGTGTCCGTTGCATTTTATCACGTTCAATCATTGAAGACTCTCCACAGGTTCGTTATAGATCACCTGCTCCTGGTCAATAACATTCCCTCGCCAAATAAAAAAAAATACCGAGGAAGATATACACTTTGTAAAAGAAAAGTAAGCCCACAATAACTCGGGTTGGCTTAAGTTACAAGTTACACCCGGGTGGGCTTTCGTTCATAGAGTTATTAACCGAGTTAAATCTAAGCCAAAACTGAAGGTCCAGAACATTAAAGGGGCGTACGCATACAGGTCAATTCTCAGGTTGACTCTAATCTGGACTAATTGCCAGGTCGCCCATATTTTCATTCTCTCTTTCATATCCTAAGAGTGCTACTCTCCCGATGCTGGTGTAGCAGATGGATACTTCAGTGTTTTGGCCGAAATGTACATCCGCCAAGAGATTCCTAAATGTGAAAAGTCAACGACTCTTTAGTCTGATTCTGTACAAAATGGTGTACCCATCTAGACAGGTTCGTGATGATGTTTTATAAATGCTTGAGACACTATCTATTCATGAATGGGCCGAAGATAAGGTGGATGGACAGGAAGTCATCAGATTGCAGTAGTTGGAAACCTTCCCGACTCATACCTATAATTTCAGTACGAGTTATCTTGCAAACTTGCCAAGGATCATCTGGAGCCGATTCAGCTTCCTTGTGAGGAATTCATGCAACGGCAGCTAGAGGCAGTTGATATGATTGCACAACATCAAGTTTTAACTTGCATGACTCCATGAATGGAAAATCTTGATTTTGGGATTTCAAAATTCGGGGTGGAAGCAAAGAATACTGAAAAGCCTTTACTATGTGACATGGAGGAACGGTGATCAGTTTCATGATGAAATTGAGAAGCTTTAGAGAATTGTTGCTAGTAAACCACATAATATCCGCCCGGTTCTTGATCAGTAAATGAATCAAAGACTGTGATTTAAATTCATCAGCAAAATAAGTGGTGCATTTGCTACATTTATCGCGGTTGCTAAACATGTAAGCATATATCTAGCTCAAATTTGCCCACAAGGCACAGTTGACCACTTGGTTTACCGATTGGCCCAATGAATGCTTGATGACAACCTGACACTGGTCAGGTTAACACGACACCCGAGTGATCTCACTGAAAGTTTTAGTTTAGAGTTTTCTCAGGGCCCAACAACAGCCCGGCTCTCGTCTATCTTAGATAAACAGCTAATTATAAATACAAATATGTACGAAGTCTATAAAGTTCATTCGAGAATACATAGGTCTTATGTTTGCGAATCCCAAAACTCACTGACCGAAAGAAACCTGGAATCAAATTAACTCGAGAATACGTGGGTTGGTTGATGGGTCTTATGTTTGTCAACCCAAAATTCACGGGAAGGGCCAGTTTTAATCCGTGCAATCCGTAAAGTTTTTTTTTTTGATTATCTGAATATTATTACATCTATGTTACTATTGGTTTGAAACCAGGCAGCCTTTATTCATAATTGTACAGACACAATGTATGTATCTGCATATTTACCAAGTTTGAATCTGGAAGCATTATTGAAAATCTTCCGCACTGTTTCCTCGACATTACCAGCACATGTTGGTTTTATCATTATCGAGTGTTTTCAAGGTGGTAGAGCATACAAGGTTGCATCTTACAGCAGGGGCATCACACCTGGTGAAGAGATTATTGGTTTGCTGTGTTTATGGTGCATTTGGCCACCATACCTATTTGAACTCTGCTAAAAGCTTTGGTTCTGCTATTATTATAGTGAAAAATTTTGGGATGACCAAGTTAATAAGACGTGATACGTCCCACGGTGTATCAATATACCAAAGTATATTGAACACAGAACAGTTGTAGAGGGGGGTGAATACAACTTTTCACAATCTTTACAAACTTTTAACACAAAACGTTTTAAGATTCAGATAATGAAAATTAAGCAAGTAAGTAAAGTGCAGGAATCATTAAAACAGTAAAGCAGGGTTGTTGCGGAATAAAGATAGCCTATAGATATCTAAACAACCCTATGAAATGACAAACAACAATCAATCAGTTTCAGCTCAAGAGAATCAGCCCAAGCTGATCTCGTACAGACTAAGCTGTGTGTAAGAGCAGAGAAACTTGTGTGAAGAATGATTCTCAGGAAATGCCACACATATGCAATCCATGAATGAGGCTTTTATAGGCACAAGCGCTCCTTCATTAGGTGTCCGTTGCAGCTACATGTTCTTCAATCAGTGGTTGATGAAGGAATAATCAATCGTGCCTTTCATGGTACTTGTGGTCCCCCACGTACTGACGCACATTCTTCATCTACCAATAGGAGTATGGACACGCATATGTAAAACAACCACCAACCTGGATCCTAGGAATCTTCCTAGTCACGTCATTTGTCTTTATCTTCAATCCAGGTTGTTATCTTCACTTGATTGTCAGACACAGATTGGGCCGTTTGTCAAGGCACCAATCTGCCTAAGTGTTTCCAAGCTGACTGCTAATCCCAAGCTATCTTCCACTAACATCTTGGTCTTCTATCTTCAATCCTCCTCTTCGACTTGGACTGAATGCTAATACATTGTTGATACAGCTTGAATAACACTTGCTTCCATAAGATATTACAATTACAAGTATGAAGCATGATCTGGGTCAGAGACAGATCGTAAGCTGTGTCAGCTTAGTCTGACCCATATCAGATTACAAGAACCAAAGATTACTAAGTGTTTATAGGTCAGATTTGTCATCATTAAATTTACAATTAACATTGGGACTCAACAATCTCCCCCTATTTGATGATGACAAAACCCAACTACACTTTTAACTATCAGCTTACAAAGAATCAAACGAAAATATGACTAACAGCTTGTGACCCTTTGAATCTTTTGGGTTCTTTTCAATCTGATATGAAATTTTAACCAAGAAACTAGATTTGTACAACTGCCTTTGCATATATAGAGAATAAATCAAAGATATTACATGTTACATCACTATTCTCCAAGCATTTCAATAGCTTTTTGCTTAACCTCAAATGATGGAGCAACTCTCACATCTAATTGCCTATCTAACCCTTCATCTATAAGGAACTGCTCATACCCATTACCTTCTTCACTAAAGTTTCTGCAGAATCTGTACAAGGTAAATAGGTGCATAGATGGTACCTGTTTTAGTTCAGCAGTCCTTTGAAACACCAAATTCCCTCTAGCATCTACAAAGTACATCCCATGCTCAGGTTCAGTGATGAACTTCCCACATCTTGCATCTTCAACACCAGTAGGTAGAGACAGATTAAGATTATCAAGAATCTTGTCAATAGCACCAGAAGATAATTGTGCAAGCAACTCTGTAGGAGACAAGTTTTGGAGAAAAACTGAATGGTCACCTCCAGGAGCATCAATCTTTTCAAACCTTCTTCTTTTCTTTTTCAGTGGCTCAGCTGACTCATCTTCATAATCCATATCATATGCAATTGGTCTTGGAAGGCCAGAGATATCAATCTTGTACTTCACAATAGCAGCTAACTTCTTCTCAATGGCTTCCAAGACTGTCTCTTTGTGAACTCCAGACATACCAGTAATGGTATTATGTAGTTCCACCCACTCTGTGTATCCTAGATCAAGCAGTTTGTCAAGATCATGGGTTTCCCAGTTGGTTTCATAACCTCTCCTTGTAAACCTTATGCTGGGAATGTTCTTTCCTTTTCGCCTTTTCAGTAGAACATGGAGGATTGGTTCTGGATGCCTTCTATAATGGATCTTTTCAGTCACTTGTCTTTTCTCCAAAGCATCAAACCAATTATGGGCTTTCACACTTTCTTTCACATCTTTAACCTTCTGTGATGGTGTAGAATGAACCACCACTTTCTTCTTTCCTTTTCCTTTGCTCACAACTTTCTTTTTAGAACCAATGGCTGCAAGATCTTCTTCATCTTCCTTATTTAATTGTTCTTGAACAGCCTTGGCAATTTCAGAATCAGACTTAGTTGCAGCAATTCTCTCTCTTTCTAGTCTGTCCTCCTTAATCATTTTATATGCCACCTCAACTGTTACCCCAAGCTGTGGAGCAGTTTCAGTTGCAATCTCCCAATCCTTTTCTTTCTCAGATAAGATCTTCACACCACTTGACCCAGCTTCTGTTGTTCTTTTCTTGATCATGAACTGGGACAGAGTGGCTGTGTCTTCACTAGATGAAGATTCATCAATTTGTACTTTGGGAGCTGGGTCAGCTTGAGTTGGCACAGCTTGCACAGGAACAGCTTGGGAGGACTTTCTTTTCTTTTCAACTTTCTTTTCTTTTTGTGGCTCAGCTGACTCATCTTCATAATCCATATCATATGCAATTGGTCTTGGAAGGCCAGAGATATCAATCTTGTACTTCACAATAGCAGCTAACTTCTTCTCAATGGCTTCCAAGACTGTCTCTTTGTGAACTCCAGACATACCAGTAATGGTATTATGTAGTTCCACCCACTCTGTGTATCCTAGATCAAGCAGTTTGTCAAGATCATGGGTTTCCCAGTTGGTTTCATAACCTCTCCTTGTAAACCTTATGCTGGGAATGTTCTTTCCTTTTTGCCTTTTCAGTAGAACATGGAGGATTGGTTCTGGATGCCTTCTATAATGGATCTTTTCAGTCACTTGTCTTTTCTCCAAAGCATCAAACCAATTATGGGCTTTCACACTTTCTTTCACATCTTTAACCTTCTGTGATGGTGTAGAATGAACCACCACTTTCTTCTTTCCTTTTCCTTTGCTCACAACTTTCTTTTCTTTTTCAGTGGCTCAGCTGACTCATCTTCATAATCCATATCATATGCAATTGGTCTTGGAAGGCCAGAGATATCAATCTTGTACTTCACAATAGCAGCTAACTTCTTCTCAATGGCTTCCAAGACTGTCTCTTTGTGAACTCCAGACATACCAGTAATGGTATTATGTAGTTCCACCCACTCTGTGTATCCTAGATCAAGCAGTTTGTCAAGATCATGGGTTTCCAGTTGGTTTCATAACCTCTCCTTGTAAACCTTATGCTGGGAATGTTCTTTCCTTTTCGCCTTTTCAGTAGAACATGGAGGATTGGTTCTGGATGCCTTCTATAATGGATCTTTTCAGTGACTTGTCTTTTCTTGATCATGAACTGGGACAGAGTGGCTGTGTCTTCACTAGATGAAGATTCATCAATTTGTACTTTGGGAGCTGGGTCAGCTTGAGTTGGCACAGCTTGCACAGGAACAGCTTGGGAGGATTTTCTTTTCTTTTTCAGTGGCTCAGCTGACTCATCTTCATAATCCATATCATATGCAATTGGTCTTGGAAGGCCAGAGATATCAATCTTGTACTTCACAATAGCAGCTAACTTCTTCTCAATGGCTTCCAAGACTGTCTCTTTGTGAACTCCAGACATACCAGTAATGGTATTATGTAGTTCCACCCACTCTGTGTATCCTAGATCAAGCAGTTTGTCAAGATCATGGGTTTCCCAGTTGGTTTCATAACCTCTCCTTGTAAACCTTATGCTGGGAATGTTCTTTCCTTTTTGCCTTTCTCTTTCTAGCTCCATTTCAGCTTCACTCATTGCACTCCTCTTTCTCTTAGTAGCATTCTTCTCCCCTTTTTTGTCATCATCAGCAGGGAAAGAGCTCACTGGAGTAACAAGGAAGTCTTTGAGATCCTGGTTGATCAAGTCAATTTTAACATTGGTAAGACAGCAGGCTCTTCTTAGCTCAACATAATCCTCATGGAGGAGTTTAATCTTTGATTTAACACCCTTAGAAACTTCAATCAGATCATTCTTGAAATCTGCTTGTGACTTGTTTGCAGATCGAAGTTCTATGGTGACTTCTCTTTTAAACTTGGTTGCAGCATTCTCAATCTGACCCAGAGTACTCTTGTTTCTTTCATTTTCTTCATTTACTGCCTTAGTAAGACTATCAAGAGACTCTGTCAGCTTGCTCTGGTTCTGCTGTATCAAATCAACTGCTTTCTTAACATATTCTTCCAATGCAGTCTGATCTTGACTCAGCTTATCCACCTTCTTATCCGTCAAATCCTGATCCTTTTGGATCTTTTCCAAGCATTCGGTCAACTTTGAGCTCTCAACCTTAGAGGTTGAAATGAACTCAGTGAGCTGACCCACCACATCTGAAAATGAGATAGTGGCAGCTTGGGAAGAACTTGCAGTTGGCTTAAAAGCCACTGACTCTGGAAAGAGCAGCCTGCAATCCTTAACATCAGGGTCATTGGGCATATTTAGAAGGGGGTGGAGGTTTAAGGAGTTTTGGAACATTTGCTCATGAGAGTGAGTCTCATGAATGGATCTGTCAGAATTGATGATGAGTTGGTCAGCCTGAGAAAGATTAACGTTTAATTCAGGCTGAGGGCCAGTGGGAATGTGTTGATCTAGATTTTGATCAACTCCTCCACTGGCATCTTCCATCAGAGCATCCCTTGAGGATGGATGGACAAACTCATCATCGAATGAAGAATCACTTCCGGAGATAGTGATCAGATTCTCATTGACATCGAGAGGACCATCAATGGTTCCCTTTGCTGCACAAGGGGCTAACATGACTGCCTTAAAGACAGCCAAGTAACCTGCAGAATCCCTCTGTCCAAGGACAGATGCAGACACAGACTCTACAGGTGTAATGTTTTGTGTAATTGATTGCCCTTCAACAGAGGTGTGTTGTTGCACCAAAGTATCCTTAGGGAGAATTGAGGCCTGTACCCCTCCTTGTGACATAGAAGGGGCATTGGCAGCCTGTGCAGACTCATAGTGTAAGATAGAAGGAGTCTGATCAGCTTGGGGAGGAGAAGCAGTGTCACCAATGCGTTCGATACTTCTCTCCTTAGGCTGACCATCCTCAGATATGATGTGCATTGACTCTGACTCACTTTGGATCTGGGCTAGATCCTCTGTTACCCCTTTAATGATATCATCAACCTTTTGGGAGGCTGATGATGGCAAATTCGGTTTAGACACAGTATGACCTTGGGAGGAGGTCTTTCTTTCAATACCTTCACCCTGTTTGGAGGGTTGGGTAGCAGTAAGTGTTCCCTTTAACTCGTCTACACTCTTTTGGGAGAGTGCAGATGGGCGTGGCATTTTCGGCTTGTCAGCTTGGGTGACAGGGACAGCTTTGGAACGTTCCTTAGCTTTCCCTGCACCTTGGGGGATCTCAAGAGAAGATGTTGCATTATCAACCCCAGAAGCTGACACAGATTTCTTATGCGATCTTTTCTTTTTGGCCTTGAGAGGTACTAAGTCCTCAACAAGGGGTCTTTTAGAGTCGGATTTTGAACGAGTGGACGAAGGTGTGGCTAGGGAGGCTGATGTTTTGGCCAACCCTTCACCCTCTTTTGTAGGAGTAGAATTTTGAATAGATTCAGAAGAGTTTGAGGGTTCAGAAGCATGTGTACCTGGGTCCCCCTGATTAGCAGATTGAGTGTCAGACCCAGATTGCGTCGAAGAAGGGACAGCTTCCCTAAGTGCTTCTTGTTCCTCTTCTCTTTTCCTGCAAAAATCAAGGTAGATCTGCATTGCTCGGGTCAGACCCTGCACAGATACCTTGGGACTATTGAAGATGTTGTTATTGATAGACTTGCATTCCACAGTCTGACCAGTTGCTAGACTGTAATCATTGTCAAGAATAGCTTCAATGATAAGAGCAAGAATCCTACCATAAGGTATGGTAAGACTCTTCTTATGAACGCGATCAACAAGGTCCTTAAAGATTAAAGCAACAAAATCTATTCTGGTCATGGTGACCATTGCATGAAAAATCTGCAATTCTAGGACATTAGGCTGATCAAAGCTGCCTGCCTTTACTTGTAAGGTTTTCGAAATTGTGCTCAATAAGTAGTTCCAAATACCAGTTAAATGGACCAGTATATCCAACTTCTTGTAAAACATTTTTGGCTTCAATATGAGACACAACAACATCATATTCATCATCAGGCATATATGACAGCTCAAAAGCAGACCTAAGCCTCTCGTAAGAAATATATACCTTTTTCTTACCGTTGAGGATTGAGCCATAGATTGCAGCATCTCCTTTCTTATTCTGTTTCACAACACAGCTCGCCCAAAATTCACACAAAAGATCTTGAAACACCCAGTCTGGCTTCTCAATCATCACCTTGCCGAATGGATGATGCCATAAGAAAGCCACAATCTCATCGTATCCTTTAGCCCATGAAGGAGGATGAATATTGGCATAAACCAGACTGCCAATCGAAACACTTAAAGTTGTGAAATGTTCCTTTTTACGATTGAGAGAATATTGCACAAGTTCACCAAGAATATTGCAGGTATGCAAAGTGTGAAGTGTTCTCACTTCTTATTCTTGTTGTGCAATGACTTGTATTTATAGGCAAAGTTAACATTGGGATGTTAACTTTGGCCGTACAAATATGGTTGAGAACATTTAAGGAATAGCATTTAATTCCTTAAAATGCTGTGTAAAGTTGCAGTATAAAGCAACTTTACTCAACCAGCTTTATATACCTTTTTGTACTTAAATAATAAGATAAATCTTATTATCCGGGTAATAACACATAAAGCATAAAAGTCAATTCCTCGTAATCAGTGTAAAGCTTTGTAAGAGCTTTCTACTGACGGTCTCCAGTTTGTAACTGACTAGAATGTCAACTGGGCTTCGCTGCCATTGTCATTCTCTATCTTCCACTTGTTGTCTTCGACTGCAACTGGAAGGATTCTTCAACTGGTCAGTTCTCAACTGGAGGAAGTCTTCAGTTGCGTTGACTGTACGATGCAACTGGACTTCAATATATTTCTGGAGAAATCTTCTTGGTCTCCAGGTGCAACTGGAGACTGGCCAGTTTCACTGAAACTGGTCCTAACAAATTCCCCTATTTGTCCTGAAATATTGCCAAGTCTTTTTCAGTTCTTGTATCTGTACAAGTGTGAACTGGAGAGACTTGTTCGATTAAATCTATCTAAGTTTTCCAAGGCATTTTTATAGATCAATAAATGCCTTGGGTATTTTTTTTTAAGTTTGTTAGATCTAATCTATTATCTACCTTGTGGTTACAAACTGGTAACTTCATTTATACAAGGAAAAGAAATTTACACAAGTTATAGAATGTAAATAAAATTACAAGTAGATAAATTGAAAAGAGAACTTAATTAGATGGCCCTTCGCCAGTTCGTCTTCTCTTTGACACTGAAGAGATAGGTTGTGAGTCTTCAGGATCAATGTTCAACTTCAGCTCCAGATTCTCTTTGTGTTGAATCTTGCCCTTCAAGAAGTTGACCCGTGCTTTCTCAAACCTATTCTTTTGCGCCTTTGCTTCCAAAAAGTTCACCATTTCCACCCATTCAGAGAACCCATATTGCATTGCACCAGGATTGTCAGTTTTAACCAGTGGCCCTCTGGCATAACTAACTTCAACATGAAAGTGCTTGGTGCCTGGCTCGATAGTAACAAACACACCATTAATTACCCCACGGTGTCTTCTGGTTGCCATGATCTGGGAGTAATACTCTCTTGCTTCAGATTCATTTGTTATTTTAATACTCCCAGCTCCAGCAGCCAGTACAGCAGACTTGATGTCATCATTCGATACATCGCCAGTTGGTTCTATGAATGTTCTAAGGTCAGCATCTCTGGTCAGTGGTTTTCTTGGTTGAGGGTTCCTCCTTGGTGGATTCAAAACCTTTTTCACAACCTTCTTTACATTTTCAATCCTTTTCAAAATCCCACTGGCCCTGTTCTCCTTTGCCTTCTCCACTGATATATTAAAATTTCTGGCATCCAGTTCAGCTTCATCATCAGGATAGTGTCTAGTCTAATTCAACATCAAGCATTTCTTTCAACATGTCAACTATCCTGGGATCATTCTTTACTCTGGCATACTTCTCCTTAGTGATTCCCAATAAATGAGCATCACTAATATCAAGCAATCTTAATTTTGCAAGATGCTCTCTGGCTTCAACTTGGTTGGCTTGTTTCATTTTCTTTCTTTCTTTTATTTCATTACCAAGCCTTGCCAGATGCTTGCTATCACTTTCAGAAACTGGAGGAAGTACATCAGCATTGCCAGTTTCCAACATTGGTACATCAGTGGCCGGCTGGGCTACATCAGATGCTAAACCTTTACCTTTGTCAACAACATTCCCCCTATCACTTACATCACCAGTTTCATCAATTCTTTGCTCACCAGCTTCAGTACTGGCAGCCACAATCATTTCACTACCTGTTTGAGTTCCAAATGGATTACTTTCAGTTTGAATTTGTGCAAGAACTGCACTTCTTTCCCCCTTGGCAGCATCTAGACCTGCCCTAATAACTTCTCATTCAGAATGGTGAGCTGGCAACCGGTCAAGAGGCTGCCACGATTGCATGTTCTTGCATTCTTTGAATATGGTGCACATCATCCTGAAAGATCTCCATAGGTGGTTGGTTTCTTTTGACTGGGTCAGAACATTTGCTGCAACTTGTTCCTGACCAGTTTTCAGTTCATTCAAGGTCTTCGAATCTTCATCCAGACCAGAAACCACCTTGTCCTTCACCTCTTCATCCTTTTTCTTCAAATTATCCACTTCAGTTGTCAGTTTGTCAATAGACTGAGAGTGAATGGATACCTGGGTGTTTAAATTATCAATGCTGCCCCTTAACTGGTTGATCTCATTTGTGAGTGGGGCCAGATCAACCTGAGGAGTGGCCAGCTTGGTGATCTCAGCTATCACCTTTTCAATCAATTATGTTTCCCTTGCACCCAGTGTATCATCAATTCTCTGACCAACTGAAGTCATCAACTGCTGCCCAAGCTCAGTCACATTTAGGCCAGGTTTTTCAACCAATTCCTTTACCTGCCTTTCAATCTCTTTCAAATCAACCTCTAATTGTCTTACAGTATTTCCCAGCAGGTTAGAGATTGAAGTAGTGACTCTTGACTAAGTAAGGTCGAAGGCTTCCTTTAGAGAAACAGCCAGATTGTTACAGCCCTCGACCAGCTCATTGAGCTTCTTGAATACTAAGTCCTCATTATTAGCAAACTTGTTTATCCCCAGATCAACAACCTTAGAATTTGTTGTTGTATCTTTGTTGTATCTGGAGAGGGACTTGGTATTTTTGTCAATTGCCTTTTGAACATCCTCCACCCTATGAATAAGATTTTGGATGTCGGCTTGAAAGGAGGCAAATTGAGTGTCCAGTGACGGGGAAGAACGTGTCACTTGACATTCCAGCAGTTGAAGAAATAGTAGGAGTGGTGGTAGAAGAAAGGACTGGAAATTCAAATTGTTGGACATGCTGAGAATGCTCAGGTGTGTCCAACGGCGGCGGTGGTGGTGGCATTTCTCGAAGGAGTGAGAATTGCCCAGATGGTGATGGTGCCATACGTCTGTTTCCAGACATATAGTTATAAGTGGGAAAAGGAATATTTGTAGGCTCATTTTCTTGAGTTTGTGAAAGTGAAATTGAAGCATCTGGAGGCGAGACATGAGATGAAGGGTTTTGATCTTGTACAGAAGACTCAAAAATCTCAATGTCTGATGCAGTACCTTCAGAATCCGAAGATTCAATAAGGATTTCCTCGTCATTAACACCCATGTCCAGATCCATGAATGTAACTGAGGGATGACCAGATGGGTCAGTCTCCAGATGACCTTCTCCAGTTTCCTGGAAGGTTGCATCTGTTGGAGGATCAGATACCGAGGTATCTTCACCAGGGATAGAGGTCACTGGGTTGCCTCAGTTATAATTGCTCTATCCACAACCATAACATCATCGGCCGAAGAGTTGGGAACCTCAGTCTCCAGTAGTGACTGGCCAGAGACTTCGTCAGTTCATGCAATAGAAGTGTCAGAAAGGCCGTGGACACTTTGTGCTGACTCAAACTCTATTCTGGGTTGGGGTAGCCCAGTTTCATCTTCACCACCCTCTCCTACAGAAATTGCGAGGGTGGCTGCTTGCGGTTGTCCCATTTGACTTTCTCCAGGTTCCTGTTGGGAGGAAACTGGAGGGCTGGTCAGGTTTCTACTATCAGTGGCAAGTGCTGACAAGGTCCTAATGCGACGTGTTCTTGTTGCCTTTGGAACTCCTGAAAGACCTGTTGGGAGGTCTCCAGGGAAAATGGTTGTGGGGACAGACACGCTGGAGCTGGAGGGGTTAGACTGTTGCCCGGGCTCGGCAATGATCACAATTCCAGCAGACGAACTGGTGGGTCCCTCATTATTTTGAGGCCCGCCAGTTGTCTTTCCGACTCACCTTGGACTGGTGCATCGGTTTTTGCGAATGCCAGCCGCATTCTATCTGGAATCTCGACCTCTCCAGCTTTAGATACTAGAGAGTCAAGATTCCTCAACAAATCTGGGACAGTGTAAAGTGAATCTGTGCTTAAATAAGCTTCACTGCCCAGAATTTGTAGAAAACAAAGAGATAGAAACCTGGAGAAGGGGATACATAGTCCCCTGGTGCCCTTCAGTTTTTGAACCAGGCTTCTGAAAAGGATATCAACAAAATCCACTCTCAATCCATTCCACAAGCAGTATGCCATCTCTGCCTGTGCGAAGTTAATCTGGTCAAGTCCACCAGAACTCCCACCCATACTTTCCACAAGGTGGATGAAAAAGTACCTCCATGAAGGTGTAAGACCCTTCATGGTCATCGCACCTTTAGTTTTCAAAACCCCTTTCTCCAGGCACTCCTTATGTCCCATATCAAGGAGGACCTGGCGAAAATTAATGTTTGGGGAGATGACAACTGGAGATTCACCCTCTCTCTAGTAGTTGAGGTGTAAAGCATCCCTCAACACATCTGCTGATAAGGTACACCAGACTGTTCCACCTTTTAATGTGAAAGTGATGGAAGAACAATCGGAAGAAAGAGAAGCAGTGTACCAGAACTCACACAAGTAGTCGTGAAACATCTTGCGTGGGTTTAAAGAGAATGAGGGTCCAATTAGAGAATCCTTCAAAAATCTTTGGATTCTCCCAATAAGGGTATTGGACCCTTGGGTTCCTTGTAAACTCGCCATCGGATTATTCAGATTTAATTTGATGAGCGTAGTGTTACCAGGAGCACCAGATGCCTGTTTGACATCTGGTGACGGAGCATATGGGACAGATAAGAGATTTACATCTCTTGAACGGGATGATTTAGGTGCCATTGGAAAATGAAATTGAAATTTTGGAATTAGGGTTCTTGATTTATGAAGCAGAAAGAGAAAAGAAGCAATTTTAGATGATTGGGAAGTAAATGAAAAGAATGTAAAGGGAAGTAAATGTGATCGGAGTAAATAAGGGTATTTATAAGGAATTCAAGATCCCAATGAAATACCAAAAATTATATTTTATTTAACAAAATCAATTTTGTAGATATTTTTACAAAATAAGTTTGAATTTTGAAATAAAAACATAATTTACCGTGTCAGCATTAAATGCTACGACGGCTTAACTTACCCACGCGCCCACTAATTTTCATTTTCCCAATAAAAACAGTTGTCATTTACCAAAATGTCTTTAAACACGTCAGATGACGATATCAAGTGGTTTAAAACACTCGAGTACCATCACGTGTCACAAATATTGACCAAGTATTTTCAAACGTTATGAAAAATTAAGACAAGACTGAACCTGGTCACTGGAGGACTAGTCCAGCGCCAGTTTCCAACTGGAGAGTTCTCCAGTTTCCATTTTCAAACAAAACGAATTTTAGTCAGAAAATTATTTTGAGTCTTTCCCCCTAAAATGATGATCCAGAAATCGATTAGTGCCAGGATAGTATCACAAAGGCGTTCGATAGCCTGGCGAGCAAAGATTATCTAGACCTCCTCAACTGGAGAACTTCATCAGTGTCACTGACGCGTTCATAACAAAAATCTCCAGTTTTAAGGATTTAACATTCCCAGTTCGCTGATGAGATTTTTAAAGGTTTTTCTCATCAAGAGGTTTTGTAAAAACATCAGCGAGCTGTTTGTCAGTGGGGATGAAATGTAATTCAATGTCTCCTTTCATAACATGATCGCGAATAAAATGATACCTGATGTCAATATGCTTTGTCTTGGAGTGCATCACTGGGTTGTGAGATATAGCAATTGCACTGGTGTTGTCACAAAAGATTGAGGTCCTTGTATACTTTTGACCATAATCTAGTAACTGGTTCTTGATCCAGAGAATCTGGGCACAGCAACTGGCTGCAAAAATGTACTCTGCCTCAGCAGTGGACATAGAGACTGACGTCTGCTTCTTACTGGTCCAACTTACCAGTTTTCCTCCAAGGAAATGACAACCACCAGTTGTTGATTTTCTATCTATCTTACAACCTGCATGATCTGAATCTGAATAACCCATTAGATCTAACCCTGAGCCTTTGGGGTACCAAAGACCAAGATTAGGACACCCTTTCAGGTATCTAAAGATACGCTTAACAGCGTGCAAATGTGATTCTTTAGGGTTAGCCTGAAACCTGGCACATAGACATGTTGCAAACATTATATCTGGTCGACTGGCAGTTAAATACATCAGTGAACCAACCATACCACGATAGTCAGTGATGTTCACTGGTTTGCCAGTTGGGTCAGAGTCCAAATTTAATGGTGCTGCAATAGGTGTGTTTTTCGACGGGATTGAATCATATTTGTATTTTCTTAACAAATCTCTGACATATTTTCCTTGGTTTATGAAAATTCCATTTTCAGTTTGCTTAATCTGAAGACCTAAGAAAAATGTTAATTCTCCCATTAAACTCATTTCATACTCAGATGACATGATTTTAGAAAACTTTTTACACATTGCATCATTAGTTGAACCAAATATAATGTCATCAACATAAATTTGTACCAATAAGATATTACCTTTTTCTTTCAAGATAAATAAGGTATTATCTATTGCACCTCTTTGAAAGCCATTTTTAAGAAGATGTTTAGTTAAAGTATCATACCAGGCTCTTGGGGCTTGTCTAAGACCATACAAAGCTTTGTTCAGTCTATAGACCCAGTGAAGATGCTTCTCATTGATGAAGCCTGGAGTCTGCTTAACATACACAACTTCTTCCAATGTTCCATTAAGGAACGCACTTTTGACATCCATCTGGAAGACTTTAAACTGCAGATGGGCTGCATAAGCCAGAAAAATTCTGATGGCTTCAAGTCTTGCAACTGGAGCAAAAGTTTCATCAAAGTCAACGCCTTCTGCTTGATAATAACCCTGGGCAACTAATCTGGCCTTGTTTCTTACAACATGGCCATCTTCATCCATCTTATTTCGGTAGACCCATCTTGTACCAATGGGTTCTTTCTTTAACCCTGGTGGACAAGGAACAAGCTCCCACACATTATTCCTTTCAAACTGGACGAGCTCTTCTTGCATAGCTTCCACCCAGCTTGGGTCTGCCATAGCCTCGCCAATCTTCTTCGGTTCAATTAGTGATAAGAAGGTGACGTTTAAGCATTGCTCACTGGTGGCTCTTCTAGTCTGAACCCCACTATTTGGATCTCCCACAATCTGTTCAATTGGATGTGCTTGAGTCCATCTAGTGTATTGACTAGGCTGGTGAATTACAATATCAGTGCAAGTCACCTGTCGATCTTCTTCAGTTGCAGCAGCTTCTGAGGAGGATCAGTCCAAACTACTTCTACATCCTCATCAGAGTCAATGAGTCACGATTTGCATCATGAAATTCTTCATTAAAAGGCATTTCTTGAAGAACTGGAGAAGTTGGAGTTTGAACTGGTGCTGATATTGGAGTGGCACGTACATCAGATCCAATCACCAATTCCTGTGGTAAATTGAAATTGATGGAGGGATAGAATGAGGTGTCACTGGTGGTGCTTTTCTTCTTAACTGGTTCCAATTTGTTGCAACTGGAAACATCTTTTGGTGAAACAACTGACTGATGAACTTGTCAGTTTCACCAAAATTTATTGGAACAACTGGAGAAATATCAAGGCTTGGTCTCTTGTTGATTGCTTCAGTTGATTCGTCAAATGTGACATGAATTGTCTCATGAACCTTTTGGAGTCTATAATTATAAACTCTAAAGGCCTTTCGAATATCTGAATAGCCTAAGAATACACCTTCATCAGCTTTTGCATCAAACTTTCCAAGCTGACTGGAATCGTTTAAAATATAAACTGGACAACCAAATACATGAAAATATCCAATATTTGGTTTATGATTCTTGAGTACTTCATAGGCAGTCTTCTTATGTCTCTTGATGTAGACTGACCGGTTTTGGGTGTGACAAGCAGTTGCAACTGCTTCAGCCCAGAAACTGGTGGGAAGACCTAATTCAGATAGCATACTTCTGGCTGCTTTTATCAGTGTGCGATTCTTTCTTTCCACAACTCCATTCTGCTCTGGAGAGTGTGCTGATGAGAAGTTTTGAGAGATGCCAGTGTCATTGCAAAATGTTTGAAGTACCTTATTTTGAAATTCAGTACCATTATCACTTCGCAACTGACAGACTTTTCGAGTATACTTGAGTTCAATTCTTTTGATGAGAGAGATGATTTCAGCAGGTGCATCACTTTTGGATCTAAGGAATACCACCCAACAGTATCTGGTGAATTCATCGACCATAACTAGAGTGTATTTCTTCCCAGCTCTAGTTTGAACATTCACTGGACCAAAGAGATCCATATGTAGCATGTGAAGAGGTTCAGTGATCCTAAAGTTTTGCCTAGTTTTGAAACTGGCCCTTTTCTGCTTGCCCATCTCACACCCTGGACATGGCTTTTCTTTATTAAAAGAAATCTGTGGTATCCCATCAACCAGTTGTTTGCCAGACAACTTGTTAATATTTTTGAAATTAAGATGGGATAATCTTTTATGCCACAGCCAGTTGGTGTCTTCATCAGCCTTGGTATAGAAGCACTGCTCTTTTGGAGTTGGTTCCATATCCATGATGTACACATTACCTTTTCTTGGTGCAACCATCACCACTTTCCAATCCTTGTTAAATATGGTGCCTTGAGAAATATCGAACAAAACTCTGTAGCCATCATCACAAAGTTGGCTGACACTGATCAGGTTGTATTTCAAACCATTCACAAATGCAACTCTCTTGAATTCGACATGTCCATTATTGAGCACACCATATCCTTCAGTCTTTCCATTTTGATCATTACCAAACGTCACTGCCGGTCTATCTTGGACAGTGAACTCTTCAAGCAGGGGCTTACATCCAGTCATAGTCCGGCCAGCAGCGCTGTCCAGATACCAGATATTCTTCTTTCGATCGCCCTGCACACCCACGAAAATCATCAGTTATTTTTGTGAACCCATCTTTTCTTGATGGGTTCACTGGACTTCTCTACAGAAGTCACAGTTGATTGTTGTGGTGGTAAATTGAAGACTACATCTGGATCTTTTTCACCAGATCCAGGTGCAGGAGTAAAAACGATTGGTATTTGATACATGCTCCCCTTTTTCTTATCAGATTTAGTTCCAGATGGAACATTCTTTTGTTTTGGTTTTGAAGGGGTTTAATATTTTGTTTTAAAACTGGAGGTGATGAACCTCCTTCCAGATTTTTGATCCGGGCAGTACAACTCTGAACCTGTCGAGACAAAAGTTGGAGTTGACTTTCCAGTTTAAACAAAATATTGTTTTCATCAGGCTGTTGAACCTTGGACCTTGGTTCAGCTGGAGTTTTAGTCTTTTGGGTCTTGGGCTCCTTAGACTTCTGAGGTAAGGGCTTGTTACCAGTGGCCTTTTTAACTGGAGCACTAGCCTATTTGGCTCCAGGTTTAACCTCAATGGGGGTGGTCTCAAAGGGTTCAGTTTCAACAGCTTCAGGTTGATCATAAGAAGTTTCAACCATGAGAGCTGGAGGCAATGCATGAAGATCTGGTATGAGAGCTGCCATTTCCAGATCTCCAGATTTCCATGCATTTTTCTAGGCATCAATTGTTCTAGAAAATGCATCATAGTTCTTTCCAGATGCTTTTACCCATGACTTGATAATCTTTTGTTCTTTTTCAAGATCAGAAAATAATTTTTGATTATCAAATTCCAAAGCCTCAATTTTTAAAACTGACTCCTTGAGAGCCAACTGGACACTTTGTAAATCATTAAGTTGTGGCTTAACATTGTTTAGTTCAATTAAGATAGTGTCCAAATATCTTTCACTATCTGCTCTAACAGTTTCCACAAAAGCCAAATCACCACTTAATGATTCAGCAAGGTCCAGTTTCAGTTCTAGATCCACCTGATTGTCATAATCACATACCTTCTTCAAAATGATGTCCACCCATCTTCCAGTGATGACATCTTCTTTTGCCACATGCTGTTGTTGATCTTCCAAGGCCATGAAACACATGTCCCTTTCCTCTTCTTCATCAGCTGATGAGTCATCAGAGTACTCCCATTTTCCCTCAGTTTGTGCCATCAAGCACTGATCCTTTTATTTTTCCATGGACAAGAGGGCAATCTGGGCCTTAAGCTTCTTATATTTAGCTTTGTAGCTATCATCAGGCCGATTGAATTTAGGGACAGAGGGACCAGTTTGGTTGTTCATCTGACTAGATCTGCATTCCTTCATAAAATGACCTTTCTTACCGCATTTATAGCAGGTAAGATTGGTTTTATCCAGAGAGCTGGAGCTGGAAGCATTGTTTGGGCCATTAAATCTTTTAGATTTATGCTTAAACCTATTAAAGGTTTTAGCGATCATGGCTACCAGATCATCATCGTCAGTTTCATCACAACCGTCACTGATTTCAGTGGTCAGGCCAGAGTTCAAGAAACTGTTTAACATCTCCTTCATTGAGTGTGCCTGGACACTCTCTGCAGACATTAAAGCAGTACAAGGTCGCTCAGTTACACTAGCAACCTTGGGACTCTGGGCATGGTTCATGGCATCCTGCTCAGCCACCAGTCTTGCAGCATTATTGTCTTCAGTGAATCTGAAGGCTCCATAGAGCGATGCAAGAGTATGGCTGTGCAGGGTTTTACCTTGTCTTAAGACAAGAACCATATTTTCCCATTTGGAAGGAAGAATATCACAAAACTTCTCAAGAGGAATATCCTTATCCTTCTCTACACCCAAGCCTCTCAACTGATTAATGAGGCTAGAAAACCTGGTGTAAGTACCAGTTAGACTTTCATTGGGCAAAACAAAGAAGGATTCATACTTCTTGTTCAAGGCAACCTTTCTGGTGACAATAGTGTCATCACCTCCTTCAAACTGAATAACTAATTCATCCCACATTGACTTGGCACTGGGGAACAACACAAGTATTGGAATTAGATCTTCAGGAACAGCTCCAAGGATCATGTTCTTGAGTCTGGTGTCCAGATCTACAACTCTACGATCCTCATCAGACCAGTGGTCTTCGAGCTTTTCTCTGGAACCTCTTCTTCCAGTTGGATCGAGAAGAGGACTTACCCCAAGAGACATGGGTATATACGGTCCATCCTTAAGGATTTTCAGCATATACCTCTCTATCCCACCAAAATGCAAAAGCATTCTGGCCTTCCATGTACCAAAGGTCTCACTGTTTCCATCAAATTTTGGAACAGGAGTGTTAGAATAATGTACATGGACGTGATTTGGGGCAGTAGGAGGAGGAGGGTTTGTATTAACATTTTGAAAAGGTGATGTATTAGTATTCAAAGGGTTTTCACCTTGACCAGAACCATCTCCACCTTCAGTAGTAGTCATCTAAGCAGATCTAGGAAAGTTTATTAGCCTTCTGCTCTGATACCACTTGTAAGTCCCAACTCAATAGATGGTACTACCTGAAGACACCTCTATGTCGATGGTGGAGTTACTTTGCAATATAAACGCTGAACTGGAGACGACCAGTTACAGAGAGTATATACCAAGTTCTAGATAGATTACTTATTTAAGTGACAATAAGTAAAGAACAATGCAATAATATAAAATACTTGTAAAGTAAATTGGTGAGACAATATGTAATTTTCAAGTGTAATTATTTATTAACTTTAAATAAATTACAAGGTTGTTGCGGAACCAAGATAATACAAGTATGTAAATATCCTAACAACCTATGAACTACAATTGATCTACACTTGGAATTTCTCTGAACAATCAAAACACTTAAAGTTGTGAAATGTTCCTTTTTACGATTGAGAGAATATTGCACAAGTTCACCAAGAATATTGCAGGTATGCAAAGTGTGAAGTGTTCTCACTTCTTATTCTTGTTGTGCAATGACTTGTATTTATAGGCAAAGTTAACATTGGGATGTTAACTTTGGCCGTACAAATATGGTTGAGAACATTTAAGGAATAGCATTTAATTCCTTAAAATGCTGTGTAAAGTTGCAGTATAAAGCAACTTTACTCAACCAGCTTTATGTACCTTTTTGTACTTAAATAATAAGATAAATCTTATTATCCGGGTAATAGCACATAAAGCATAAAAGTCAATTTCTCGTAATCAGTGTAAAACTTTGTAAGAGCTTTCCACTGACGGTCTCCAGTTTGTAACTGACTAGAATGTCAACTGGGCTTCGCTGCCATTTTCATTCTCTATCTTCCACTTGTTGTCTTCGACTCCAACTGGAAGGATTCTTCAACTGGTCAGTTCTCAACTGGAGGAAGTCTTCAGTTGCGTTGACTGTACGATGCAACTGGACTTCAATATATTTCTGGACAAATCTTCTTGGTCTCCAGGTGCAACTAGAGACTGGCCAGTTTCACTGAAACTGGTCCTAACAGGTCAGATTTGCTATTACTTAGCTCACTACATTCTACAAATTAAGCATACCTAGCTTACTTATGAGGTAGTTAAACCTTGATTCATCCAATGGCTTTGTGAACAAGTCAGCAAGCTGATTGTCTGTTGGAATGAAGTGGAGTTCAACATCTTCTTTCATTACATGATCCCTGATGAAATGATATCTTATATCAATGTGCTTGGTCCTTGAATGAAGCACTGGATTGTTTGAAATTGCTATGGCACTGGTACTGTCACAAAAGATTGGAGTTTTTGTTGCAGTGACACCATAGTCTTGAAGCTGATATTGCATCCAAAGAATTTGAGAACAACAACTTCCTGCAGCAACATATTCAGCTTCTGCAGTGGAAATAGAAACTGAATGCTGCTTCTTGCTGGACCAGCTTACAAGTCTATTGCCAAGCAATTGACAAGCTCCTGAAGTACTTTTTTTGTCAATCTTACAGCCTGCAAAGTCAGAATCTGAATAGCCAATTAGATCAAATCCTGAGTCTTTGGGATACCAAAGACCCAGATTGGGACTACCTTTAAGGTATCTAAAGATTCTTTTCACAGCCTTAAGATGAGATTCCTTAGGATAGCTTGATATCTTGCACAAAGGCATGTAGCAAACATAATATCTGGTCTACTAGCAGTCAAGTAAAGTAATGATCCTATCATACCCCTATAAGCTGTGATGTCAATAGATTTGCCATTTTTATCTTCATCCAGCTTATCAGAGTGAAAGGTAGAAAACCCTTTGTTCCTTATATCCGTTTTCTTTCACTCATGTTTAAAAGAGCTCTTGGAGACCAGTATGATTTTGAGACTACTCACTTTTCTGTGAGTGAGTATATGAGGGATCTGGTCAACCTCAGATCTCCACTGAACGAGGTAGATATTCCTCAGTCCATGCTCTCCTTTCAGAGAGAAGAAGCTGAAATGGCTCCAGGTAGAGGTCAGGTTAGTGAAGGACCCTCTGGTGATCAAGATGTACAGATCATAGAAGCTGTACAACCCATTCGACAAATTGCTCCTGAAGGTCAAGGACCAAAAGTTGTTAAACCTTCCAGACGACCTAGAACTAACAGGCGTCTGATGAGAGCTGGACTTCAGGTGAATCCTGAAAGACATCCTGGTGATGTAATGAATCTGGATGGTCTCCGATTTTTGAGCAAGAGGCTCGAATAGACTTGAATGTAGAGGCTGGTGAACAAGTTAATGAACAGGCTGGTGAACAGACTGGTGATCAGACAGTTGGGATGGCTCCAGAATGGGATGATGTAGATTCCCCAATGTCTGAAGGTTTTGATGTAAACATGAATTTCTTGGGTGATGAAGAAGAAAATATTGACACATCTGCTATTGCTTCAGTCACCCAACCAATTATATCTTCTGAAATGCCACCACCACCAGAATCAAATGAACCACCACCAGAATCAAACATGCCACCACCACCACCACCTTTAATTCCTAGAGATACACAATACTTCACTCCTGCAACCATTCAAACTTCACAATCTCAACCTCCACCACTTGAAACACCAGTCACCGTATCTGAACAAGCTGCAACTGAAGAGGACTGGGCACAAGTACCTCTTATGACCAGATTGCCTTCCAATCTTGAACCTCCCAGTGGTCTCTCCACTTCATCTTCTGCCAAGGTCCAAGGCCTTTTAAGTAAGGTGGCGGACCTGGAGAGATCACTCCAGACTTCATCGCAGGTTATTTCAGACTTTAAATCCTTATTATCAAATAACCTTGCATCTGAGATGAATCTGTTTGCTGGGAATGAGAAGCTTGTGTTTGAGAAGCTTGATGAACTGGTACTGGCTACAAACAACAATACTGAAAATTTCAAAGTGGCAGTCCAGGGTTTAGAGACAAGGCTGGTTAGTTCAGTTCAGACTGCAGTGACTGGTGAACTTGTTCAACCACTGGCAGATCTGAAAGAAGAAGTTCAGAAGTTGGTTTCCAGGGTAAGTTCTCTAGAGAGTAGATCCACACTTGACCAGGATGCAGTTGTCAGTACAATTAGTGATGAATGTACAAAGAAGTTCAGAATCAGTATGCTGAAAGAATTATCTGAAGAGATTTCTGAGACTGTTCTTCGTACCATTCAAGATGGGGTGTTACCCCAAGTGGAGAAGTTGCTGGAAGAAAAGTTGCCAAAACACTTGCCTAAAGAAGTTGAAACTGTTAAAAGGAAGTGCAGGCACTTAAGAAAGTTGTGACTGATACAACTCCAGTGGCAGGAAGAACCTTTGGTGCACTGGACAGACATATGCTAGAACAGTTATGGAATGATCTCAAGTCCAGAACTAGTGATCATTCCAAGGGGGAAAAGTCGTCTGGTGACCAAAAACAAGTGACACTGAAGCACTTGGCACAAAGAGCATATGGCACTGAAGCCACTATGCTGTCTAAAGAAGCTGCTGGTACTGAAGCCAGTGAGCCCCAGTTTGAGTCCTTCCAGATATACCAACAACTCTGAAGTCAGTTAAAGGAAAACAACAAATGGTATCTGGAGAAGAAGAGCAAACTGCTGAAGATGCTGATGATGAAACCTCCAAGAAGCTTGAACAAGAGTGCATAATGATTGAAATCTTCAAAAGAAATCAAAAAAATGAACTGCTGGCCCATCAAAGGGAGATGGCATCTATGGGGACTCTGGACTCTTACAATGCTGGCAGGTTAGGCATAAATATTGAAGTGTATAAAAAGATGAAGGAAGACCCAGAGTTCATCAATGTCTGAATGCATTGAATGATGTTCATGTACGCTCCTTTTACGCCGAAGAAGAACAGGTTTATGATTCTATAATTTATGGCGTTAGTGTACCAGAACTCATCAGGCAAAGGAAGGAGGAACTGGTAAGCCTCCAAAAAAAGATCAGAAAGAACGCTGGTGCTCTGGAGATAGAGTACAGAAAGAAACTGACTGGCTTACCAAAACTGACTGCCAAACAAATCAAAGCGATTAAAGATGCTGATGTAAGCAAATTCATTCCCTTGGACACTTCTCGAAAAATCAATCGTCAACAACTCCAATCTGCTGTAGAGCAAAAGAGAGTGTCCAAGGAAACTGAAGCATTGATCCAGACAGCCAAAGTGAAAGACAAGTACAATGAAATGTTAAATTTCAGGGCTGATGCTAGAAGGATCACTGGTGCTGAGATCAAATTGGCTGAAAATCATGAAGGCATGTCCAGGTTTGAAGTAAAGTTGACCAGGGAGGGTAACTTTACTGATGAAAGGAAAAGTACTTCAGTCCAAGCATTTGGATGGAGTGAACTGAAAAAGATTGCTTTAACGTTCAGGGGGAAGACAAATGTGTCGACTGATGTTAAAGCATTTCTGAAAAGAGATTGAGAAGGTATGGAGAAGAAAGCAACAGATGGAAGTTGCAATGGGCATAAAATCGCCAGAATCAATACCATCTTCTCCATCACCAAAGAGAAAGGCTACTGAAGATGCTCCAGGACAGACATCGAAAAGAAGGGCCTGACTCTTATCATTTACTTGTTATAATTTATTGTTTTATGAAAAATTGTAAACTATTTATCAGTTGATGTATGTAATAATAGTTGCAATTTTTGATTGATATAAGTAAATGATCAGATTTAGTCTAAGTTAGAACTTAAAAGATGAAACTGAAAACACTCATGATCTATAAAGTGTTTCAGTAACTTAGATTTTTTAGACTAAAATCAAAACTTGTGTTTTTTCAAGCATACAAAATTGTATAGATTAAGCTTGAAAACACTTGCATTATTTCTAAACAAATAGGGGGAATTTGTTAGGTCCAGATTTACTGGACTCGCTCCAGACTCGACTACTGGAGCCTTACTGAAGATTTGTCCAGAAACGTATTCTACTGGACCTACTCCAGACTTGGAATCTGGAGTCCCTCTGAAGATTTGTCCAGAAATAATGGAAGACCAGTGAGCAAATACTTGTATATAGGAAATCTGGAGTATTCTCCATATTAGCTCACTGGACTTCACCCCAGTCCAGATCTACTCTACTGAAGACGTTCTCACTGAAGTCAAAGACTGAAGTCAGAATAAAGAAGACTGACAAATGGCGGAGTCCACTGGAAGTCTTAACAGATCTGTACACTGGAGGATTGTCAGTGTTCTAGACCTTACAAGTCTGAACACTGATATCGAGGATTGACTTTTGCCTTACACACTTTCCAAAGAACAATCCACTTGTTCTTTACAAAGTATACGTGTGTTAAGGTGGTTGGATAAAAGGATACACTTGCACTTGATGTGACTTTATCCTTATTCCTTATCCAATGCATTTAATGTTCTTGTCGGATCATTAAATGCATGCAACCATATTTGTACGGCACAAAATTCACTGGTGAATTTTGTTGCCTATAAATACAAAGTCATTTCCTTGACAAAATACTTTTAAGCATACATTTTGCATTAGAGTGAATTTGTCTAAATACTCTCGATCTTAAACTGGGATACTTCACAACTTTAAGTATCTCGATCCATAGAGTTATTTGACAAATATAGATCATTTGTAATTCATAGGTTGTTAGGATACATACTTATTTGTATTATCTTGATTCCGCACAACCTTGTATTTTATTTAACATCATAAATAAAATACACATTGAAAAATACATAATGTTCCACTTTATTTGTTTATTGCTTTAAGTCGTGTATTACTTTATTTATATACTTGCATTTATATTTAAGTAATACTAGTCCATTCTAGTGATTATTGGACTTGTTGTATACTATTTATCAGTTGATGTATGTAATAATAGTTGCAATTTTTGATTCATATAAGTAAATGATCAGATTTAGTCTAAGTTAGAACTTAAAAGATGAAACTGAAAACACTCATGATCTATAAAGTGTTTCCAGTAACTTAGATTTTTTAGACTATAT
>CM067168.1:84516402-84541082 GCA_034093135.1 Erigeron breviscapus
TAGTGTAAAGTAACCAAGTTCTTAAAAACAACTAAATGCCGAGCTTAGTTCTCTGCAAATAGTGTAAGTGACCAAATTCTTAAAAACAACTAAATGCCGAGCTTAATTCTCTGCAAATAGTGTAAGTGACCAAATTCTTAAAAACAACTGAATGCCGAGCTTAAATCTCTGCAAACAGTACAACTTATAAAGTCACTTGGTCGAAGAATCAATTTCAACTATTTGCCGAGCAAACAACTCTGCAAACAGTACAAATAGAACTTGTACTTAGTCACACCACCCAAAAACCACTTGTTTGCCGAGCTAAACTCTGCAAACAATGCAAGTAGCACCAGTCTCAAATCAAGAATTCTCAATTCTCAAAAACAACTATTTGCCGAGCAAAATGCTCTGCAAATAGAACAAGTGAAGTTCCAGTACTTAGCCAAATTTCTGAAACACGTATTTGCCGAGCAAGGAGCTCTGCAAATAGTACAAATAAGAATACCACTTAGCCAACGACTTCTGCAAAAAGTACAAGTAAGAATTCAACAACACGACAAAATAGTCGGTTATTTTGTTGTCTTCTTCGTTCAACTAACACCTCATTTGCAGAGAAGATTGTAAATCTTCGATATCTTCTTCATTTTTGCGAATTAGAACTCGAACTTTATATCAAAATGTTCAGAAAATCAATGCGAACAAATCCTCAAACAAATTAGATTAATTTCAACTGGAACTCAAACCCTCACGAACATGCGTTTTGTAGAGCTCGATTGAAAACTACTCAAATGATGAAATTAGCTTCTGAAATTGATAGCGAAGGAAGATATATTGATATGAAATCGATCGGTGAACAAAATTAGAACAGAAACACACTTAATTTGCAGGAATCACTGAAACAGTGAGCTCTGCAAATGAACCTTTCAGAAAAATACTCAAATTCTGAAATTAAGCACAAATTAAGCTTGTAATAAGCTTGTGGATCGTTCAGCAACTCTGATTGTGCTCTGATACCAATTGTTAAGATTAGAATTTGAGCTTTAGTGTGTGTTAATGGAGGTTTCTAGTGAGAGAAAGTAGAGAGAGAGTAGAGAAGATGTCAGGGAAAGATTAGCTTGTATTATGGTCAAAGGTTACAAAATGCTTAATGGAAGGGATTTATATACATATGACTAATTTACACTAAGCCCCTTCCATACTTAGACATTTACATTCTAAGTATAAAACAATATAAAGTATACAAATCAACTACTACATTTATATTTCTAACAATGTCTAAGATTTTAATAATCTTCTACATCCACTTAATGTCTATGTCTAAGGTTTCACATAACCTTCTACATTTACATATGTCTATGTCTAAGATTTTAATAATCTTCTACATTTACATAATGTCTATGTCTAAAGTTTTACTAACATAATTGATAATCTTTTATATCAAAATAAAATTATTTCTATATCTAAGATCTTCAACTAATAATGACAGTTATCATCATCTGTAATTACTATATAAATATATATTATAAAAACCTGATGATCTTAGCTTTTGTCTTGAACACTTCAGTCTTTTACTTAGAAATCCTTCCCTTGGATTGACTTCTCTGCAAATACACTGAAAAAGAATTTCGAGACAACAAAATTTTAATTGCTATACCCGAAACTCGATCTTCTAAACTTCAGATTTGAAAGACAAACTTCAAACTCTCTGTATCGTCATAATAATCAACTAATGCACCATAGCTTGTTGTAGTTCCCCCCTCAACGATAAATCCCTCCGAATTAAGCATATGCAATCTTCCTTCTTGGATATATTGCTCGAGTCCCTGCTCGCCTTGCATAACCGGCATGTAATAGAGAAGTAGAATTTCCAACAATCAATCCTGAACTAGTTGACTCCCATGAAAACCAGAAACTTTGAAACTTGAATCACAAACTTCAGGAACATGGAACCTGTTTCAAAAGCAATTCTTTGTCTCCATAAATCAAAATGTTTCTTCTGATTATGATCAACATCTTCAGACAAAACATATAAAATACAGCTTCTTGTGCCTATACCTGCACAAACTAGCTTAAACAAAATACACAACGAGATCAAAATAAAAATGTTATTCTTCATTATTTCATTACTATAATATACGATAGTAACGACTTAATCTAGAACTACATTTTTCATTTTCTTCTCCAAATTTGTTATTCTTCACTATCATAAGTCATAAGCATATGACATTATCTTAGTCTAGAACTACAAATCTTCAAGAACTTGAACCAAACTAAACCCTTATAATCGAGATTTTAAGGTTCAAAAGTAAGAATCTTAAGATCCCTGTCTTATCATTCTACTGATATTTATCTAGAATCTTAAGATCTCTGTCTTATCATTCTACGGATACTTATCACAAATTCTATAATCTTAAGATCTCGGTCTTATCATTCTACGGATAACCTAAACTAAGGTCTTCCAACGCAAACTTATATAGATTCCGTTTCTAAAGTCACTTGTCTTTAACTCTGTAAAAACATCTAACTGAAACCTAATCTCTTATATTTTTGCAAATGAAATTTGATAATGCAAAATCCTAAAACCATATGAAATACTCCTATGATTGCCTCATCAAACTAGTATTCATCTTGGTTAAACAATTATAAATACTCCTATGATAGCCTCATCAAACTAGTATTTATCTTTGTTCAGTATAGATTTGCATGATCCATATCTTGCTTCCATGGTGAGATCTTGCTCGACAACCTACAAAAACGAATATTTGTTCGCTGTCCTGCACATCTCAACACATACACATCAAATCTTCTCAAAGTAAAATCATACAATCTGAAGAATTGAATAAAGTAGCAAGATAAAAATGAATATACTTAGCAATCTATTATTAGCCTAAATCATTTTAAGGTCAAATAATTCAATTGCAAGCACTTTCAAATTATGCACATAGTTTATCAAAATTATTTAGAATCTCTGTTCCAAATCTTTTTGATTCAAAAATCTTTCAAAGATCAAATTCAAAACTATGAACAACTCTGTGTCCATTCTAATGAAAATCTTCTTTCTAAGATATAAAATGATTCTTTTAAAGATAAAATTCAAAACTATGAACATCTCTGTGTTCATTCTTAAGAAAATCTTCTTTCTAAGAATCAATGTAAAAGCATTAACTCAATATCTGTTTATTGAAATTAACAACTCTGTGTCCTTTTCCTTAAACCCATATTCTGTTAATGTGACATACTTTCTTTTAGCTTTTGATCACAACACTATTGCTTAACTACCCTACTCGTTTATTCATTGTTCCATAAGAACGTAGTTGAGTCCTCTTGGAAACTAGATTCTATTCTGACTATATCTCTCGTGCAATAGGAACTTTTATTTAAACAATACAATTACAAACAAAAGTTAAACATTTCACGAAAAACATAATACACACACACACATACACTAAACATAAACGAATAACATAGTTACAAGAGCTAAAGTTACTGCTGATTAGATCAGATTAGCATGTTACATAAGCCTACTAGTGAGAAATAATTCTCTTATTATTAGTTATGAACAGTGATCCATCAACGATTACCAATATGTTTGTCCTCTTAAACACTCGGTACTTCCAGTCTCCTTTTTGGTTTGTGACACTTTCGACATACCCTGTCCAAGGACAGTCACCATGCAACCCGAGTAGCCTAATATGTCACGTAATCATGTTTGAACTTATGTGCCCCATATTCAGATACACTCTCACAATCGACACAAGCACTAAAATTTAAGACATTTGGTGATAAAGTGAGAAAGTCTTTAAGAGTCAAGTCAGCGGTGACAGGTCGGTGATTCCTCACGCGCAAAGCGACTTAACTTGACTCACGTACGGAAATATACTCAACATTGCATAATGCCAAGTACTTGCATATTTGTGACATTATTTTAAGCACTTATGAAAACCCGTGACTTTCGATGAGACCCGTGTAGCGAACTTTCTGACACCTATCCCAAGTTGGAAGCTTTAGGTAGGCTAGGTATACAAAGACACCCCAAGGACTTACTTGTTAGAATCTCAAAGGCCACATTAGCTTCATATTTTCAACAGATTTATTTTATTAGATATTTGTATATCTTGTCACAAATATACATCCGAAAAAGCAATACATACACATATATGTACCCGAGACCTTCTTTATAAAGACCAAATATACCTAATTACAATGCAAGATCTTTCATAAGATTTAAAGGACTTGTCTATTTTAAGAACAAGCATTCTCAGCCATATATCTGAATACGTTTCCCATAAGAACATTGTATACATTTTAAGTTCAGATTATAAGGAAACTTTGGTACTTTGTGCCTATCGATACATCATATAATGGTATCACTGAACTGAGCATTTTAAAGTACAATTAAGTAGGCTTAAAAGCTAAAGTATCGTCACGTCTAATCGTCTTGATGCAGTGACCTTACTCTATTTATTATTTTCTTTTTCTTTTCTGATTTTTCTCATTTTTATTTTGCTTTTCTGACACTATATGACACACATACATTACGACACAAACACTGACTCATTTTACAAAGTTCCTTTTGAGAGACACTGTCACTATAGATTTCTCATTCCAATCAATTGGACTAACAACTCGAAACGAGTTCGGTCGAAAGCCTTAGTGAACAGATCAGCTAAATTAAAGTCACTCGGCACCTTTTCTAGGACTATTAATTTCTTTTCAGCACAATCACATATAAAATGAAACCTTATGTCTATGTGCTTAGTCCTACTGTGCTTAACAGGATTATTGGTTATGGATATGGTGGATTAACAATCTGTCTTTATGAGAGTACAAAGGAAAACCTAACCGTGATAGCCAGAGCCGGTGAATGAGTATTCACTTGCTGTTATGTATTCCAATCTCTCCCCTAAGACAAACATCCACTGATGTCTACTTCCTCAAGAACACCAATTAAACTAGTGCACTTCTGGAACTGACATATATAACCAACAACAAAAATAACATAAAAATTAGAACATGTACTATAGATCATCATCTAGTCATGATCTTCTATAGTACTTTGTCTATCACATGAATAAAATATAAACTAATTAGAACAAGTCTTCCTGGAACATTGATCATGAGTTTCATGGATATTTCTCTTTCGTCCATCTAACCATTTTCAGTGAAACTGCCAGTCTCCAGTTGCACCGGGAGACCAAGAAGATTTGTCCAGAAATATATTGAAGTCCAGTTGCATCGTACAGTTAACGCAACTGAAGACTTCCTCCAGTTGAGAACTGACCAGTTGAAGAATCATTCCAGTTGAAGTCGAAGACAACAAGTGGAAGATAGAGAATGACAATGGCAGCGAAGCCCAGTTGACATTGTAGTCAGTTACAAACTGGAGACCATCAGTGGAAAGCTCTTACAAAGCTTTACACTGATTACGAGGAATTGACTTTTATGCTTTATGTGCTATTATACGGATAATAAGATTTATCTATGTATAAAGTACAAAAGGTACATAAAGCTGGTTGAGTAAAGTTGCTTTATACTGCAACTTTACACAGCATTTTAAGGAATTAAATGCTATTCCTTAAATGTTCTCAACCATATTTGTACGGCCAAAGTTAACATCCCAATGTTAACTTTGCCTATAAATACAAGTCATTGCACAACAAGAAAAACACACTTTGCATAACCTGCAATATTCTTGGTGAACTTGTGCAATATTCTCTCAATCATAAAAGAACATTTCACAACTTTAAGTGTTTCGATTGTTTAGAGAAATTCCAAGTGTAGATCAATTGTAGTTCATAGGTTGTTAGGATTTACATACTTGTATTATCTTGGTTCGCAACAACCTTGTAATTTATTTAAAGTTAATAAATAAATTACACTTGAAAATTACATATTGTCTCACCAATTTACTTTACAAGTATTTTGTATTATTGCATTGTTCTTTACTTATTGTCACTTAAGTAAGTAATCTATCTAGAACTTGGTATATACTCTCTGTAACTGGTCGTCTCCAGTTCAGTGCTTATATTGCAAAGTAACTCCACCATTGACATTGAGGTGTCTTCAGGTAGTACCATCTATTGAGTTGGGACTTACAAGTGGTATCAGAGTAGAAGGCTAATAAACTTGCCTAGATCTGCTTAGTTAACTACTACTGAAGGTGGAGATAGTTCTGGTCAAGGTGAAAACCCTTTGAATACTAATACACCACCTGTTCAAAATGTTAATACAAACCCTCCTCCTCCTACTGCCCCTAACCATGTCCATGTACATTATTCTAACACTCCTGTTCAAAAATTTGATGGAAACAGTGAGACCTTTGGTACATGGAAGGCCAGAATGCTTTTGCATTTCTGGTGGGATAGAGAGGTATATGTTGAAAATCCTTAAGGATGGACCATATATACCCATGTCTCTTGGGGTAAGTCCTCTTCAATCCAACTGGAAGAAGAGTCCAGAGAAAAGCTCGAAGACCACTGGTCTGATGAGGATCGTAGACTTGTAGATCTGGACACCAAACTCAAGAACATGATCCTTGGAGCTGTTCCTGAAGATCTAATTCCAACACTTGTGTTGTTCCCCAGTGCCAAGTCAATGTGGGATGATATAGTTATTCAGTTTGAAGGAGGTGATGACACTATTGTCACCAAAAAGGTTGCCTTGAACAAGAAGTATGAATCCTTCTTTGCTTTGCCCAATGAAAGTCTAACTGGTACTTACACCAGGTTTTCTAGCCTCATTAATCAGTTGAGAGGCTTGGGTGTAGAGAAGGATAAGGATATTCTTCTTGAGAAGTTTTGTGATATTCTTCCTTCCAAATAGGAAAATATGGTTCTTGTCTTGAGACAAGGTAAAACCTTGCACAACCATACTCTTACATCGCTCTATGGAGCCTTCAGATTCACTGAAGATAATAATGCAGCAAGACTGGTGGCTAAGCAGGATGCCATGAACCATGCCCAGAGTCCCAAGGTTGCTAGTGTAACTGAGCGACCTTGTACTACTTTAATGTCTGCAGAGAGTGTCCAGGTACACTCAATGAAGGAGATGTTAAACAGTTTCTTGAACTCTGGCCTGACCACTGAAAGTAGTGATGGTTGTGATGAAACTGACGATGATGATCTGGTAGCCATGATCGCTAAAACCTTTAATAGGTTTAAGCATAAATCTAAAAGATTTAATGGCCCAAACAATGCTTCCAGCTCCAGCTCTCTGGATAAAACCAATCTTACCTGCTATAAATGCGGTAAGAAAGGTCATTTTATGAAGGAATGCAGATCTAGTCAGATGAACAACCAAACTGGTCCCTCTGTCCCAAATTTCAATCGGCCTGATGATAGCTAAAAGCTAAATATAAGAAGCTTAAGGCCCAGATTGCCCTCCTGTCCATGGAAAAAGAAAAGGATCAGTGCTTAATGGCACAAACTGAGGGAAAATGGGAGTACTCTGATGACTCATCAGCTGATGAAGAAGAGGAAAGGGACATATGTTTCATGGCCTTGGAAGATCAACAGCAGCATGTGGCAAAAGAAGATGTCATCACTGGAAGATGGGTGGACATCATTTTGAAAAAGGTATGTGATTATGACAATCAGGTGGATCCAGAACTGAAACTGGACCTTGCTGAATCATTAAGTGGCGATTTGGCTTTTTGGAAACTGTTAGAGCAGATAGTGAAGGATATCTTGACACTATCTTAATTGAACTGAACAATGTTAAACCACAACTAAATGATTTGCAAAGTGTCCAGGTTGCTCTCAAGGAGTCAGTTTTAAAGATTGAGGCTTTGGAACTTGATAATCAAAAACTAATTTCTGATCTTGAAAAAGAACAAATGATTATCAAGTCATGGGTAAAAGCATCTGGAAAGAACTATGATGCATTTTCTAGAACAATTGATGCCCAGAAAAATGCATGGAAATCTGGAGATCTTGAAATGGCAGCTCTCATACCAGATCTTCATGCATTGCCTCCAGCTCTCAGGGTTGAAACTCCTTATGATCAACCTGAAGCTGTTAAAACTGAATCCATTGAGACCACCCCCATTGAGGTTAAACCTGGAGCCAAACAGGCTAGCTCCAGTTAAAAAGGCCACTGGTAACAAGCCTTTACCTCAGAAGTCTAAGGAGCCCAAGACCCAAAAGACTAAAACTCCAGCTGAACCAAGGTCCAAGGTTCAGCAGCCTGATGAAAACAATATTTTGTTTAAACTGGAAAGTCAACTCCAACTTTTGTCTCGACAGGTTCAGAGTTGTACTGCCCGGATAAAAAATCTGGAAGGAGGTTCATCACCTCCAGTTGTAAAACAAAATATTAAACCCCCTTCTAAACCAAAACAAAAATCTCCATCTGGAGATAAAAAAGGAAAGAAAAAGGGGAGCAGGTATCAAATACCAATCGTTTTTACTCCTGCACCTGGATCTGGTGAAAAAGATCCAGATGTAGTCTTCAATTTACCACCACAACAATCAACTGTGACTTCTGTAGAGAAATCCAGTGAACCCATCAAGAAAAGATGGGTTCACAAAAATAACTAATGATTTTTGTGGGTGTGCAGGGCGATCGAAAGAAGAATATCTGGTATCTGGACAGCGCTGCTGGCCGGACTATGACCGGATGTAAGCCCCTGCTTGAAGAGTTCACTGTCCAAGATGGACCGGCAGTGACGTTTGGTAATGATCAGAATGGAAAGACTGAAGGATATGGTGTGCTCAATAACGGACAGGTCGAATTCAAAAGAGTTGCATTTGTGAATGGTTTGAAATACAACCTGATCAGTGTCAGCTAACTTTGTGATGATGGCTACAGAGTTTTGTTCGATATTGCTCAAGGCACCATATTTAACAAGGATTGGAAAGTGGGATGGTTGCACCAAGAAAAGGAAATGTGTACATCATGGATATGGAACCAGCTCCAAAAGAGCAGTGCTTCTATACCAAGGCTGATGAGGACACCAACTGGCTGTGGCATAAAAGATTATCCCATCTTAATTTCAAAAATATTAACAAGTTGTCTCGCAAACAACTGGTGGATGGGATACCTCAGATTTCTTTAATAAAGAAAAGCCATGTCCAGGGTGTGAGATGGCAAGCAGAAAAGGGCCAGTTTCAAAACTAGGCAAAACTTTAGCATCACTGAACCTCTTCACATGCTTCATATGGATCTCTTTGGTCCAGTGAATGTTCAAACTAGAGCTGGAAAGAAGTACACTCTAGTTGTGGTCGATGAATTCACCAGATACTGTTGGGTGGTATTCCTCAGATCAAAAGTGATGCACCTGCTGAAATCATCTCTCTCATCAAAAGAATTGAACTCAAGTATACTCGAAAAGTTTGTCAGTTGCGAAGTGATAATGGTACTGAATTTCAAAATAAGGTACTTGAAACATTTTGCAATGACACTGGCATCTCTCAAAACTTCTCATCAGTTCACTCTCCAGAGCAGAATGGAGTTGTTGAAAGAAAGAATCGCACACTGATAGAAGCAGCCAGAAGTATGCTATATGAATCAGGTCTTCCCACCAGTTTCTGGGCTGAAGCAGTTGCAACTGCTTGTCACACCCAAAACCGGTCAGTCTACATCAAGAGACATAAGAAGACTGCCTATGAAGTACCCAGGAATCGTAAACCAAATATTGGATATTTTCATGTATTTGGTTGTCCAGTTTATATTTTAAACGATTTCAGTCAGCTTGGAAAAGTTTGATGCAAAGGCTGATGAAGGGGTATTTTTAGGTTATTCAGATATTCGAAAGGCCTTTAGAGTTTATAATTATAGACCCCAAAAGGTTCATGAGACAATTCATGTCACATTCGACGAATCAACTGAAGCAATCAACAAGAGACCAAGCCTTGATATTTCTCCAGTCGTTCCAATAAATTTTGGTGAAACTGACCAAGTTCATCAGTCAGTTGTTTCACCGAAAGATGCTTCCAGTTACAACCAATTGGAACCAGTTAAGAAGAAGAGCACCACCAGTGACACTTCATTTTATCCCTCCATCAATTTCAATTTACCACAGAAACTTGTGATTGGATCTGATGTACGTGTTACTCCAATATCAGCACCAGTTCAAACTTCAACTTCTCCAGTTCTTCAAGAAATGCCTTTTAATGAAGAATTTCATGATGCAAATCGTGACCTCATTGACTCTGATGAGGACGTAGAAGTAGTTTGGACAGATCCTCCTCCAGAAGCTGCTGCAACTGAAGAAGATCGCCAGGTGACTTGCACTGATATTGTAATTCACCAGCCTAGTCAATACACTAGATGGACTCGAGCACATCCAATTGAACAGATTGTGGGAGATCCAAATAGTGGGGTTCAGACTAGAAGAGCCACCAGTGAGCAATGCTTAAACGTCACCTTCTTATCACTAATTGAACCGAAGAAGATTGACGAGGCTATGGCAGACCCAAGATGGGTAGAAGCAATGCAAGAAGAGCTTATCCAGTTTGAAAGGAACAATGTATGGGAACTTGTTCCTTGTCCACCAGGGTTGAAGAAAGAACCCATTGGTACAAGATGGGTCTACCGAAACAAGATGGATGAAGATGGCAATGTTGTAAGAAACAAAGCCAGATTAGTTGCCCAGGGATATTGTCAGGCAGAAGGCGTTGATTGATGAAACTTTTGCTCCAGTTGCAAGACTTGAAGCCATCAGAATATTTCTGGCTTATGCAGCCCATCTGCAGTTTAAAGTCTTCCAGATGGATGTCAAAAATGCGTTCCTTAATGGAACATTGGAAGAAGTTGTGTATGTTAAGCAGACTCCAGGCTTCATCAATGAGAAGCATCCTCACTGGGTCTATAGACTGAACAAAGCTTTGTATGGTCTTAAACAAGCCCCAAGAGCCTGGTATGATACTTTAACTAAACATCTTCTTAAAAATGGCTTTCAAAGAGGTGCAATAGATAATACCGTATTTATCTTGAAAGAAAAAGGTAAATATCTTATTGGTACAAATTTATGTTGATGACATTATATTTGGTTCAACTGATGATGCAATGTGTAAAAAGTTTTCTAAAATCATGTCATCTGAGTATGAAATGAGTTTAATGGGTGAATTAACATTTTTCTTAGGTCTTCAGATTAAGCAAACTGAAAATGGAATATTCATAAACCAAGGAAAATATGTCAGAGATTTGTTAAGAAAATACAAATATGATTCAATCCCATCAAAAAACACCTATTGCAGCACCATTAAATTTGGACTCTGACCAACTGGCAAACCAGTTAACATAACTGAATATCGTGGAATGGTTGGTTCACTGATGTATTTAACTGCCAGTCGACCAGATATAATGTTCGCAACATGTCCATGTGCCAGGTTTCAGGCTAACCCTAAAGAATCACATTTGCACGCTGTTAAGCGTATCTTTAGATACCTGAAAGGGTGTCCTAATCTTGGTCTTTGGTACCCCAAAGGCTCAGGTTAGATCTAATGGGTTATTCAGATTCTGATCATGCAGGTTGTAAGATTAGATAGAAAATCAACAACTGGTGGTTGTCATTTCCTTGGAGGAAAACTGGTAAGTTGGACCAGCAAGAAGCAGACTCAGTCTCTATGTCCACTGCTGAGGCAGAGTACATTTCTGCGGCCAGTTGTTGTGCCCAGATTCTCTGGAGCAAGAACCAGTTACTAGATTATGGTCAAAAGTATACAAGGACCCCAATCTTTTGTGACAACACCAGTGCAATTGCTATATCTCACAACCCAGTGATGCACTCCAGACAAAGCATATTGACATCAGGTATCATTTATTCGTGATCATGTTATGAAAGGAGACATTGAATTACATTTCATCCCCACTGACAAACAGCTCGCTGATTTTTTACAAAACCTTTTGATGAGAAAACCTTTAAACATCTCATCAGCGAACTGGGAATGTTAAATCCTTAAAACTGGAGATTTTTGTTATGAACGCGTCAGTGACACTGATGAAGTTCTCCAGTTGAGGAGGTCCAGATAATCTTTGCTCGCCAGGCTATCGAACGCCTTTGTGATACTATCCTGGCACTAATCGATTTCTGGATCATCATTTTAGGGGGGAAAGACTCAAAATAATTTTCTGACTAAAATTCGTTTTTGTTTGAAAATGCAACTGGAGAACTCTCCAGTTGGAAACTGGCACTGGACTTCTCCAGTGACCAGGTTCAGTCTTGTCTTAATTTTTCATAACGTTAGAAATTACTTGGTCAATATCTGAGACACGTGATGGTACTCGAGTGTTTAACCCACTTGATATCGTCATCTGACGTGTTAATAGACATTTTGGTAAATGACAACTGTTTTTATTGGGAAAATGAAAATTAGTGGGCGCGTGGGTAAGTTAAGCCGTCGTAGCATTTAATGCTGACACGGTGAATTATGTTTTTGATTCAAAATTCAAACTAATTTTGTAAAAATATCTACAAAATTGATTTTGTTAATAAACCCAGTAAACTGGTGACCAAGATGATTTGTCGAAGAAATATATTGAAGTCCAGTTGCATCGTACAGTCAACGCAACTGAAGACTTCCTCCAGTTGAGAACTGACCAGTTGAAGAATCATTCCAGTTGAAGTCGAAGACAACAAGTGGAAGATAGAGAATGACAAAGGCAGCGAAGCCCAGTTGACATTCTAGTCAGTTACAAACTGGAGACCGTCAGTGGAAAGCTCTTACAAAGCTTTACACTGATTATGAGGAATTGACCTTTATGCTTTATGTGCTAGTACACGGATAAAAGGATTTATCTATGTATAAAGTACAAAAGGTACATAAAGCTGGTTGAGTAAAGTTGCTTTATACTGCAACTTTACACTGCTTTAAGGAATTAAATGTTATTCCTTAAATGTTCTCAACCATATTTGTACGGCCAAAGTTAACATCCCAATGTTAACTTTGCCTATAAATACAAGTCATAGCACAACAAGAATATCAAGTGAAATCACATAGTGAAAACACTTCACACTTTGCATACCTGCAATATTCTTGGTGAACTTGTGCAATATTCTCTCAATCATAAAAAGGAACATTTCACAACTTTAAGTGTTTCGATTGTTTAGAGAAATTCCAAGTGTAGATCAATTGTAGTTCATAGGTTGTTAGGATATTTACATACTTGTATTATCTTGGTTCCGCAACAACCTTGTAATTTATTTAAAGTTAATAAATAAATAACACTTGAAAATTACATATTGTCTCACCAATTTACTTTACAAGTATTTTATATTATTGCATTGTTCTTTACTTATTGTCACTTAAATAAGTAATCTATCTAGAACTTGGTATATACTCACTGTAACTGGTCGTCTCCAGTTCAACGCTTATATTGCAAAGTAACTCCACCATCGACATAGAGGTGTCTTCAGGTAGTACCATCTATTGAGTTGGGACTTACAAGTGGTATCAGAGCAGAAGGCTAATAAACTTGCCTAGATCTGCTTAGATGACTACTACTGAAGGTGGAGATGGTTCTGGTCAAGGTGAAAACCCTTTGAATACTAATACACCACCTGTTCAAAATGTTAATACAAACCCTCCTCCTCCTACTGCCCCTAACCATGTCCATGTACATTATTCTAACACTCCTGTTCCCAAATTTGATGGAAATAGTGAGACCTTCGGTACATGGAAGGCCAGAATGCTTTTGCATTTTGGTGGGTATAGAGAGGTATATGTTGAAAATCCTTAAGGATGGACCATATATACCCATGTCTCTTGGGGTAAGTCCTCTTCTAGATCTAACTGGAAGAAGAGGTTCAAGAGAAAAGCTCGAAGACCACTGGTCTGATGAGGATCATAGACTTGTAGATCTGGACACCAGACTCAAGAACATGATCCTTGGAGCTGTCCCTGAAGATTTAATTCCAACACTTGTGTTGTTCCCCAGTGCCAAGTCAATGTGGGATGAATTAGTTATTCAGTTTGAAGGAAGTGATGACACTATTGTCACCAGAAAGGTTGCCCTGAACAAGAAGTATGAATCCTTCTTTGCTCTACCCAATGAAAGTCTAACTGGTACGTACACCAGGTTTTCTAGCCTCATTAATCAGTTGAGAGGCTTGGGTGTAGAGAAGGATAAAGATATTCTTCTTGAGAAGTTTTGTGATATTCTTCCTTCCAAATGGGAAAATATGGTTCTTGTCTTAAGCTTAATGTCTGCAGAGAGTGTCCAGGTACACTCAATGAAGGAGATGTTAAACAGTTTCTTGAACTCTGGCCTGACCACTGAAATCAGTGTTGGTTGTGATGAAACTGACGATGATGATCTGGTAGCCATGATCGCTAAAACCTTTAATAGGTTTAAGCATAAATCTAAAAGATTTAATGGCCCAAACAATGCTTCCAGCTCCATCTCTCTGGATAAAACCAATCTTACCTGCTATAAATGCGGTAAGAAAGGTCATTTTATGAAGGAATGCAGATCTAGTCAGATGAACAACCAAACTGGTCCCTCTGTCCCAAATTTCAATCGGCCTGATGATAGTTACAAAGCTAAATATAAGAAGCTTAAGGCCCAGATTGCCCTCTTGTCCATGGAAAAGAAAAGGATCAGTGCTTGATGGCACAAACTGAGGGAAAATGGGAGTACTCTGATGACTCATCAGCTGATGAAGAAGAGGAAAGGGACATGTGTTTCATGGCCTTGAAGATCAACAGCAGCATGTGGCAAAAGAAGATGTCATCACTGGAAGATGGGTGGACATCATTTTGAAAAAGGTATGTGATTATGACAATCAAGTGGATCCAGAACTGAAACTGGACCTTGCTGAATCATTAAGTGGTGATTTGGCTTTTGTGGAAACTGTTAGAGCAGATAGTGAAAGATATCTGGATACTATCTTAATTGAATTGAACAATGTTAAACCACAACTTAATGATTTACAAAGTGTCCAGTTGGCTCTCAAGGAGTCAGTTTTGAAAATTGAGGCTTTAGAATTTGATAATCAAAAATTAATTTCTGATCTTGAAAAAGAACAAATGATTATCAAGTCATGGTAAAAGCATCTGGAAAGAACTATGATGCATTTTCTAGAACAATTGATGCCCAGAAAAATGCATGGAAATCTGGAGATCTAGAAATGGCAGCTCTCATACCAGATCTTCATGCATTACCTCCAGCTCTCAGGGTTGAAACTCCTTATGATCAACCTGAGGTTGTCAAAACTGAACCCATTGAGACCACCCCCACTGAGGTTAAACCTGGAGCCAACAGGCTAGTGCTCCAGTTAAAAAGGCCACTGGTAACAAGCCTTTACCTCAGAAGTCTAAGGAGCCCAAGACCCAAAAAACTAAAACTCCAGCTGAACCAAGGTCCAAGGTTCAGCAGCCTGATGAAAACAATATTTTGTTTAAACTGCAAAGTCAACTCCAACTTTTGTCTCGACAGGTTCAGTTGTACTGCCCGGATTAAAAATCTGGAAGGAGGTTCATCACCTCCAGTTGTAAAACAAAATATTAAACCCCCTTCAAAACCAAAACAAAAGAATGTTCCATCTGGAACTAAATCTGATAAGAAAAGGGGAGCAGGTATCAAATACCAATTGTTTTTACTCCTGCACCTGGATCTGGTGAAAAAGATCCAGATGTAGTCTTCAATTTACCACCACAACAATCAACTGTGACTTCTGTAGAGAAGTCCAGTGAACCCATCAAGAAAAGATTGACGAGGCTATGACAGACCCAAGCTGGGTGGAAGCTATGCAAGAAGAGCTCGTCCAGTTTGAAAGGAATAATGTGTGGGAGCTTGTTCCTTGTCCACCAGGGTTAAAGAAAGAACCCATTGGTACAAGATGGGTCTACCGAAACAAGATGGATGAAGATGGTCATGTTGTAAGAAACAAGGCCAGATTAGTTGCCCAGGGTTATTTTCAAGCAGAAGGCGTTGACTTTGATGAAACTTTTGCTCCAGTTGCAAGACTTGAAGCCATCAGAATATTTCTGGCTTATGCAGCCCACCTGTAGTTTAAAGTCTTCCAGATGGATGTCAAAAGTGCGTTCCTTAATGGAACATTGGAAGAAGTTGTGTATGTTAAGCAGACTCCAGGCTTCATCAATGAGAAGAATCCTCACTGGGTCTATAGACTGAACAAAGCTTTGTATGGTCTTAGACAAGCCCCAAGAGCCTGGTATGATACTTTAACTAAACATCTTCTTAAAAATGGCTTTCAAAGAGGTGCAATAGATAATACTTATTTATCTTGAAAGAAAAAGGTAATATCTTATTGGTACAAATTTATGTTGATGACATTATATTTGTTTCAACTAATGATGCAATGTGTAAAAAGTTTTCTAAAATCATGTCATCTGAGTATGAAATGAGTTTAATGGGAATTAACATTTTTCTTAGGTCTTCAGATTAAGCAAACTGAAAATGGAATTTTCATAAACCAAGGAAAATATGTCAGAGATTTGTTAAGAAAATACAAATATGATTAATCCCATCGAAAAACACACCTATTGCAGCACCATTAAATTTGGACTCTGACCCAACTGACAAACCAGTGAACATCACTAAATATCGTGGTATGGTTGGTTCACTGATGTATTTAACTGCCAGTCGACCAGATATAATGTTCGCAACATGTCTATGTGCCAGGTTTCAGGCTAACCCTAAAGAATCACATTTACACGCTGTTAAGCGTATCTTCAGATACCTGAAAGGGTGTCCTAATCTTGGTCTTTGGTACCCAAAGGCTCAGGGTTAGATCTAATGGGTTATTCAGATTCAGATCATGCAGGTTGTAAGATAGATAGAAAAATCAACAACTGGTGGTTGTCATTTCCTTGGAGGAAAACTGGTAAGTTGGACCAGCAAGAAGCAGACGTCAGTCTCTATGTCCACTGCTGAGGCAGAGTACATTTCTGCGGCCAGTTGCTGTGCCCAGATTCTCTGGATCAATAACCAGTTACTAGATTATGGTCAAAAGTATACAAGGACCCCAATCTTTTGTGACAACACCAGTGCAATTGCTATATCTCACAACCCAGTGATGCACTCTAAGAAACAAAGCATATTGACATCAGGTATCATTTTATTCGTGATCATATTATGAAAGGAGACATTGAATTACATTTCATCCCCACTGACAAACAGCTCGCTGATGTTTTTTACAAAACCTCTTGATGAGAAAACCTTTAAACATCTCATCACGAACTGGGAATGTTAAATCCTTAAAACTGGAGATTTTTGTTATGAACGCGTCAGTGACACTGATGAAGTTCTCCAGTTGAGGAGGTCCAGATAATCTTTGCTCGCCAGGCTATCGAACGCCGTTGTGATACTATCCTGGCACTAATCGATTTCTGGATCATAATTTTAGGGGGAAAGACTCAAAATAATTTTCTGACTAAAATTCGTTTTGTTTGAAAATGGCAACTGGAGAAATCTCCAGTTGGAAACTGGCACTGGACTAATCCTCCAGTGACCAGATTCAGTCTTGTCTTATTTTTTTCATAACGTTAGAAATACTTGGTCAATATTTGTGACACGTGATGGTACTCGAGTGTTTTAAACCACTTGATATCGTCATTTGACGTGTTTAAAGTTATTTTGGTAAATGACAACTGTTTTTATTGGGAAAATAAATATTAGTGGGCGCGTGGGTAAGTTAAGCCGTCGTAGCATTTAATGCTGACACAATGAATTATGTTTTTGATTCAAAATTCAAACTTATTTTGTAAAAATATCTACAAAATTGATTTTGTTAATAAAATATAATTTTTGTATTTCATTGGGATCTTGAATTCCTTATAAATACCCTTATTTACTCCGATCACATTTACTTCCCTTTACATTCTTTTCATTTACTTCCCAATCATCTAAAATTGCTTCTTTTTTCTCTCTGCTTCATAAATCAAGAACCCTAATTCCAAAATTTCAATTTCATTTTCAAATGGCACCTAAATCATCCCGTTCAAGAGATGTAAATCTCTTATCTGTCCATATGCTCCTTCACCAGATGTCAAACAGGCATCTGGTGCTCCTGGTAATACTACGCTCATCAAACTAAATCCAAATAATCCGATGGCTAGTTTACAAGGAACCCAAGGGTCCGATAACCCTTATTGGGAGAATCCAAAGATTTTTGAGGGATTCTCCAATCGGACCCTCATTCTCCTTAAACCCACGCAAGATGTTTCACGACTACTTGTGTGAGTTTTGGTACAACGCTTCTCTTTCTTCCGACTGTTCTTCCATCAGTTTCACATTAAAAGGTGAAACAGTCCGGTGTACCTTATCAGCAGATGTATTGAGGGATGCTTTACACCTCAATTACTGGAGACAAGGAGAGTCTCCTGTTGTCATCTCCCCAAACATCAATTTTCGCCAGGTCCTCCTTGATATGGGACACAAGGAGTGCCTCGAAAAAGGGGTTTTGAAAACAAAGGGTGCGATGACCATGAAGGGCCTTACACCTTCATGGAGGTACTTTTTCATCCACCTTGTGGAAAGTATGGGTGGAAGTTCTGGTGGACTTGACCAGATTAACTCCGCACAAGCAGAAATGGCATACTGCTTGTGGAATGGATTGAGAGTGGATTTTGCTGATATCCTTTACAAAAGCCTGGTTCAAAAACTGAAGGGCACCAGGGGACTATGTATCCCCTTCTCCAGGTTTCTCTCTCTTTGTTTTCTACAAATTTTGGGCAGTGAAGCTTATTTAAGCACAGATTCACTTTACACTGTCCCAGATTTGTTGAGGAATCTTGACTCTCTAGTATCTAAAGCTGGAGAGGTCGAGATTCCAGATAGAATGCGGCTGGCATTCGCAAAAAATGAGGGACCCACCAGTTCGTCTGCTGGAATTGTGACCATTGCCGAGCACGGGCAACAGTCTAACCCCTCCAGCTCCAGCGTGTCTGTCCCCACAACCATTTACCCTGGAGACCTCCCAATAGGTCTTTCAGGAGTTCCAAAGGCAACAAGAACACGTCGCATTAGGACTTTGTCAGTACTTGCCACTGACAGTAGAAACCAGACCAGCCCTCCAGTTTCCTCCCAACAGGAACCTGGAGATAGTCAAACGGGACAACCGCAAGCAGCCACCCTCGCAATTTCTGTAGGAGAGGGTGGTGAAGATGAAACTGGGCTACCCCAACCCAGATTAGAGTTTGAGTCAGCACAAAGTGTCCACGGCCTATCTTCTGACACATCTATTGCACGAACTGACGACGTCTCTGGCCAGTCACTGCTGGAGACTGAGGTTCCCAACTCTTCGGCTGATGATGTTATGATTGTGGATAGAGCAATTATAACTGAGGCAACCCCAGTGACCTCTATCCCTAGTGAAGATACCTCGGTATCTGATCCTCCAACAGATGCAACCTTCTAGGAAACTGGAGAAGGTCATCTGGAGACTGACCCATCTGGTCAGTCCTCAGTTACATTCATGGATCTGGACATGAATGTTAATGACGAGGAAATCCTTATTGAGTCTTCGGATTCAGAAGGTACTGCATCAGACTTGGAGATTTTTGAGTCTTCTGTACAAGATCAAAACCTTCATCTCAAGTCTCGCCTCCAGATACTTCAATTTTAGTTTTACCATCCCAAAAAGACTACTATGAGTCCCAAATATAGATGATTAACTAAACCCGACTGGCAAGTACAACTAATCTTGATGGACAAGTTAAGTTTACGATCCAGATATGGATAACAAGAAACAATTGACTTAAAGTAAAATGCAAGAACTAAATGGCAGAAACTATATAAAGATATATATATGTATAATCAAGTATGTAGCATTGAGACACGTTGTTTTCTTTCTAATGTATTTGATTTATTGATATATAAACAAATACAAGGATTGTTGCGGAACAAAGATAAACACCCAAGTGTAAGTATCTAAACAATCCTGAAAAACAAGTGATCTAATTAACTTGGAAATACTCGTAAGTTTACTTAGAGTATATCTCACAAGTTGCAATGCAATAGTTTCAAGCAGTTTGCAAGTTGTGAGAAGACTTTGTATTTATAGACCAAGTCCATGATGATGTGGACAAGATCGTACAAATGTGGTTGTGAGCATTTAAGGAATTAAACCTAATTCCTTGCATGCTCATACTAGGAAGAGTATATAAGTCAGTTGATGTGACTTATAGTACTATGTTCCAAACCTATACTTTTACCTTGTACCTTTTATTAATAGATAAATCTATTAACTGGGTAAAGGTATGTAAAGTAAAAAGTCTTCCTCGTAATCAGTGTAAAGTGTTGTAAATACTTTACTCTGAGATGCTTCAGTCTTCGATCTGGTAGAATCACTCTTTGCTCGCTTCTGAGATGATTCTCTTCTTCATACTTCAGTCTTTGACTTCAGAATGAATGCTTCAGATTTATCTCGATCTGAACTGAAGTGAAGCTTCAGTGAAGGAATTCTGAGACATCTCAGAATTCTGTACAAGCGTCTTCACTAAACTTCAAGCTATTTCTGAACAAATTATACTTGGTCGATTTCCGACCTAACAAATTCCCCCTATTTGTTCTGAAATAGTGCATGCATCTCAGACTTCTATCTATACATGTTTGTAAGTCTGAAATGCAAGTTTTTGTTTAAGTTGTAAAAATTTTCTAAGTACATCTTATAGATCATTGATGTCTCAGAATTTTACTTGTGGTTTTCTAACTTAAACTTACCATCTACTTATAGGTTACAATTTGCAACATATACATACAAACTGAAATGATTGTTACAAATGTAAATATATTACAAGTACATGATAAACTGAAAAGAAACTACTTCTTGGCATGCCTTGAACCAGAAGGTGCCTCAGTAGGTTTTCTCTTCAGTGGAGAATGATCCTTCTTTGCAAACAATCTTCCTTCAATTTCTACCTTGGCCTGCATCTTTTGTTGTATTCTTGCTAACCATGCACCAATCAAGGTAGATTTAGGCTTCCCCTTCAGAATCTGGATCATCTCCCTATGCTCAGAAATCCCAAACTCGTGCACTGAAACCTGATGGTATTCTTCAGCTGCCCTTCCTTCTCTTTTAACAACCAAGTCAAAAAGCTTCAATCCATCAGCTTTTGTTACTTCCATATCAATTATTTTGGCTGAATGAGATCGATGCTTCATATAATGCTCATATTGATCTCTTTCATGTTTTCTTTCAATTTCAATAGCATCATCAGACATTGGTTTGAAGGTAGAAAGATCAGCATCACGAACACTCTTTCTTGATGATCTTGGTCCAGTCACTTTGGGCTTAATGGTTGGTCTGATCAACTCTTTCTCAACCTTCAGAATTTCGGCCAGAATTTCCTTCCTTTTGATCGCCATTTCTTTTTCTCTATTTTTCTTTAAGTCTTCAATGGACAACTTAAAGGTCAGACTTTCTAACTTTTGTTCCAGAGGAGAGTAGTTCATCCCACACTCATACTCAAGCATATCAACAATAGCCTTTTGCACTCTTGGATCATTTTTGATTTTCAAGTATCTTTCCAATGATAAACCAAGAGCTGCAGCATCTATATGATCAAGGGTCCCCATCTTCAGATGTTGTTCCCTTTCTCTTTCTTTGTTTTCCCTCCACATAATAAATTGATTGGAAACCTGCTTTTGCAATGCTTCCAACTTCTTACTATCAGCCTCAAGATCGTGCAAGGGATAACCTTGTTCGTCCACATTCTCACCCACAATGATTCCAGAACCCTTAGAGCTTTTCTTTGGTTCTTCTACTTCTTGAGCCTTGCCTTTGCCCTTGTCTTTCTTCTGAACTTGTTGCCCCTGAACTGAGGCACTACCAGGTGGTACCTCAGTTTGCTTCTTGGTTGCTTCAATCATTTCTTGAGTACTAGCCAGCAAACCAATAGGCACACCACTTCCCCCTTTGGGAATCTCTGAAGGCATTTTAGCATAAAGGTCAATTGAAGTTTTAATTGCCTTCAGTGGTTCCCAACTTTGTTGTTCTAGGCAATCACATATACCCTTTGCCATTGTAGCAAACTGAGCCCTTAATCTGAATGAAGAATTAAGGTTCAGTGCTTCTTGATCTTTTAAATCTTTCAACATCTTTCTGTCTTCTTCAGTGAAAAAAGCAGGGGGAGGAGGAGCAATAACAGTTTCTTTCTTCAGAAGAGTTAGAATTTCATCTAACTGTTTAGACTGATTCTGAACTGAACCTTCAAGCTTGGACACTGAATCTCGTACTTCATTTACAGCCTTGTCCACTTTGTCATTTGTGTCTTTGGTTAGTTCAGCAATCATCATTCTAACTTCTGCACCAACCTTTTCAGAAATGGAGTCTGAAATCTGAGCAGCTAGATTCTGAGTTAGCTCAGACTTCAGATTATCCAAAATACTAACACTTATAGAAGCCCCAAGTTCTTTCTCATTTACACTTGGCTTCTGAACCAACTCATGCACTTCTCTTCCAACAGCCATAAAATCTTGCTTTAACAACTGAACACAAGATGTCAAATTTGCAACCACCGAAGCTTGCACATCTCTCTTTGTTAATCTGAAGGCTTCTCTGATTGCAGAGCTCACCTTGTTGCAAGTCATCACCAGCTCATTCAGCTTCCCAACTACTAGTCCTTCGTTTCCAGCAACCTTGGTTAACTCAGTTCCAAGAAACATCTGAGCACCTTTCATATCAGCCACTGAACTAGTATTGGCAGTTAGAGACTTGGTTAAATCCTCCACCCTAAGAATAAGGCTTTGGACTTCGGTTTGTGTCTTCTCTAACTGTGCTTCTACATTTAAAGGAGGTGGGGGTTGTGCAGAAGCAGGAGCAACAAACGGTAGTTTACCAAGCCCTTTAAGTACTTTATTCATTTGTAAATCAGATGGACTCTCAGATTCTGTCTCAGAATCCAAGTCCTTCTCTATTGGGGCATCATAATTGATAGGCGCTGGGATGTTGTGAATTTGGGGGTGAAGAAATTGAAGTGATGGAGTGAAAGTTGGATCGGTGACATAGGCAGGAGTAGTGCCTGGTGGAAAAAATGGATGTTGATGAGATGGAGGTGGTGGAACATAAGGATTAAGATCTTGTTCTGGTGGAGGAGGAGGGGCGTTTGCGAGGATGGCGGCTGGCTCAGAATCAGATTGATTCGCCTCCAATAATCCCTCGTCAAACTCAAAATCAGCAAGAGAATCAAGATTCTCCTGAGGTAGCTCATCGTCATCCCAGAAAGCATTCACTTTTACAATCTGGTCAGATATGCTCTGGTTTGGGTCACTAGTACCCGCACCAGTTTCTGGTTCAACATCTGCAGAAGCAGGTGCATCGTTACCAGATTCAACGATTTGCAACTTTTCTTTAGGTCGACTAACGGGTCCCACATTCTTTTGTGGCCCACTTAGTGACCTTTCTGAACCAGCTAGTGTGGCTGAAACAGTTTTATTAAATACCTGAAGCATAGCAGAAGAGAGTTCAGGCTCATTTTCAGCAGTGGATGCCTTTGAGAAATCTCTGCTGTATTCTGGTACTGAAGCTTCAGGTCCAGCTTGATTATATTCTTCACCAAGAATATCCATGAAACACAAGCTCAGAAATCTTGGAAAGGCGATATGCAGACTTCTCTTTCCTTTTAATTTTGTAACCAGCTGAGAAAAGAGAATCTCAGCAAAGTCTGCCTGTATCCCATTCCAAATATAATACCCCATCTCAACTTGGGGTAGTGAAAGTTGGTCCAACCCTCCATGGTTGCCACCAAGACTTTCCACAATTTGGGTCCAGAAGAACCTCCAGCAATTGCCAAATCCAGACAGAAATATGTGTCCGGAGGTCTTCAGATTACTATCAGCATCCTCCATATCGCCATGACCGGTGGCGACTAGAACCTCCCTGAAATTGACTCCTTTGAGTCTTTTAGCAAACACCTGGGAAGGTTCGAGGTAGTTCAGATGAAGGGAATTTCTGAACCCCTCAAGAGTGATAACACACTGCTTGGTGCCCTCATTGAGAGTGAAGGAGATGGATTGTTCATCTTTGTTCACCACAGCAGTATACCAGAATTCAAGCAAGTATCGATGATACAATGCCTGAGGATTAGCGGTCAGAGCATAATGGAAAGGGGATTTCTCCCAAAAATTATTGATTCTTCCCATTAGCGTTTTGGAATTCACATTTAATTGAGCCAAGAAATTGCTCATGTTAAATCGGATTTGTGAAGGAGTGAAATTCTTTGGCCATGTGGCAGATGTTTTCACATCATTTGATGGAGTATATTTGAAATTGATGAGCGATTTAGGTTGTGAAGAAGATGATGATTTAGACATTTTTAAGACTTTTTAAGAGTCGAAAGTGAAAGTGAAAAGAATATGAAGAGTTAAGGAATTTTGAGAGTAAATATGAGAGAGATTGATGATTGGAAAGTAAATGAAAAACGAAGTAAATGAAAGAATGAAAAGGAATTTGAATTTAAGATGGAATACAAAGTGATTTTCCAATTAAAAACAATTTCTGGGGTCAAGTCCGCATTTAATGCAGAGACGTTTGAGTGACCCCACCCTGCAACACTTTTTCAGAAAAAGTACTCATTTCTTTCCCTTTTACGGCGCAACTTGTGTGACACATAAGCATGACCAACGTAAGTTGAAAACATAGTATGCAGTAGGTTACGTGTACACACAATTGACCAAGTATCAAAAAAAAAAAATATCTTGAAAAGATTGTTGTATTTCAGTGATGACTAAACAAATTCTGAGCATGGTCAGTTCCAAAAAGATCTGAACCATCTCAGTTAATAAAATTCAAC
>CM067168.1:84542082-84582082 GCA_034093135.1 Erigeron breviscapus
CGCATTGCATTTCTAAGATAACTAGTCATCTATGGGCATTTCATTGTACTAGAGGGCAATTATCACTATGCCTTAATATCTAGAAGGTCAATTCTCTTAATAAACCTCTAGGGATAGATACCTAGATAATTCTAAGTAAATTGTCCTAGTCGGAAATTGAGGGTTGTTACACAACCCATCCCAAGTTGGAAGCTTTAGGTGAGCTAGGTAAAACGAAGTTACCCCAAGGACTTACTTGTTCGAATCTCAAAGACCACATTAGCATTAGACTATTGAAAAAGATTTGCGCGCGTTCCCGCATGTGCCACCCGTTTGATGCCGAAGCACCCCAGACACCCCGATATAAAGACCAAACATAATGACTAGAGCCACAACCTATAACATAAGAATTAAGGACCAGACATCCGGTGTGCAAACCATATGTTAAGTCAAATTACCACAAGTATATTAAATACATTTCAAGCTCTTCATGCACACAAGTTGCAAAATCAAATGGAAAACCTCAAGCGGTGCCTACCAATACATCATCTAGTGAAGCTATTATTCACATTTGATTCATCATTAAGGTACAATTTGCAAGCAACCTAGATTATTTGAAGTTCGGAACAAGCCTATGACCCCTTGGAATGATGAAATGCCACAAGCACTAGGAAAGGAAATCTAAAGGTAAACAATCTCAAGTTTTATCCTAGATTAGCAAAATTCAAAGTCCTCATTTCTCGTCTTTGCACAAAACCTATAGCCTCAAAAATTTAAAAACATAACCAAAATGCTAGTAAAGGAAAGAACTTCAAAATTTTTCATTTTTCCAATTTACCATCCCCCTCCCCACACTTAAGTTGTACATTGTCCTCAATGGACGAATAACTAAGGCGAATAATGGGGAAAAGGGAAAAATGCAAAATGTAGAAAGGAAAAAAAATGAAAAACCTCCGGGTGAAATCATGATTTTCCATAGCAAAGTTGAATGCCAAAATTAAGTGGGCGCTGAACTGACTGCCAGCATGTACCCGCTTGTTTGTTCCAATAATTCCATAAGAAATCTCGAAACAATCAACTTGGAAACTTGAAACAATCACCTGACAACACCAATAGCAAAATATCAAAACCAACTACATAGTTCAAAATAAAAGGGAAATACGAAAAATACTACAAATGTATCATCGCCTAGATGGCGGAATTACAACCAAATCGAAAAGAAATAAAATGAAAATGTCTCAAAAATAATTAGAAAATAGCAAGGGAGAATCACTGCTCAAAAATCTGCCAAAACTAGAGTCCTCACGCCGTGAACGAGGTCAGTCGCGCTGCGATGAAGAACAAAATACTCCTCGCGCTGTGACTTCTCTTTCTCGCGCTGCGAGTTTTTCGTCAGACAACCACGCCTCCAATCTCGCGCCGAGAGAGGGGTTCCTCGCGCCGCGAGTTGCTGCTGCATTTCAGAATCTTGGACATTCCTACACATCTTTTCACTAACCGGTTCGTCCAACTTGATTTCTAACCTGTGATTCTCAACAAAATATATAAAAACATAAAGGAAACTACTAAAAACAAATAAAAATGATAAACGAAACACGGGGTGTCTCCCGAGAAGCGATTAATTTATTAACGAGTCATTAACTAGACTCGATCAAACCTCAAAGATTTTCCAAGTTGGGGCCTTTAACCCCTCTCCCTACACTTAAGTTTTTGGGAGTTCCATCCTTAATCGGTGGGAAGAAATCATCTTTTATCTTTGTCCGATCCAATCATTTGCTCGACCAAAAGCATCCACCTCAAACATCAACTCCTCTTTCTCTTTAATTGACAAATTCGAACATAGCTCTTTGGACAACTTCACATTACAATGAGAAACCGCAGACTTGACACGATTGTACAATTTACGGATCTTGGTACTTTGGCTATCTGTTGGCTGAGAATTAACCACTGTTGTTGTCTTCCCATCATTTCCCTTTTTCTCCAACTTATTGTCTAACCATTCATCAATCTGAGAATCAATAGAACTAACACAAGTAGTCTCAACAGAATTAACAACATTAGGTGAAGAAAAAGAAGAAGTGTTCAGGAATTCTACCGACTCATCCCCCATTCTCAATGTAAGCTTACCACGACCGACCTCAATGTTAGCATCAGCCGTAGCAAGAAATGGTCTCCTAGAATAAGGGGTACATTTAATGCTTCATCCACATCAATAATGACAAAATCCACAGGAAAGACCAAACCACCCACTTTGACCAACACGTCTTCTAAAATACCCATAGGTCTTATAATGGATTTATCGGCCAATTGAATTTTCATGTTGATGGGTTTAGGTTTCCTAAGTTCAGTTTAGCATACATAGATGAAGGCATTAAGTTAATACTTGCACCTGAATCTGTTAATGAACGTTTTACAGTCAAATTACCAATCTTACAAGGGATAGTAAAACTACCTGGATCCTTACGTTTTTGGGTAACTTACCAACTTACCCGCCACTGCCGCCGAGCAAACATTTTCCAAAATTTTAGTCTCCACCTCAGCCAACTTTTTCTTGTTCATCAAAATTTGCTTCAAACATTTTGCATAACCTGGCATCTGCACGATTGCATCTAAAAAGGGAATATTAATATGCAATTTTCTTAGATGACTTACAAATTTATCCATTCGCTCCTTCATCTTTTCTTTCACCAATCTCTGTGGAAAAGGAATCTTTGGTTGGTAGGGTTTCAACACGGTTTCCTTGCTCGGTGTGGCTTTAGGAACCGAAGTGCTCTCCATCGGTGGTGACTCCATCTCTAACTCGTCATCAAATCTTTCATTAAATTGCTTAACCTGTGGAGAAACGTTAGAAGCACAAGAATTATCACTAGGAGGAACAATTACCTTGCCGGACCGTGTAGTTATGGCATTAACGGTTTCATTCCAGTGTTGAGGTCCTTTGTACTTGTCATCCCCATTCCTCCATGATCCTTGGCCTTGATTCGGGTTTTGTTGAGTGTTGCTTGGAAGAGTACCCGGTTGCCTTTGTTGATTGCCCATCTTATCAATTCTCTTTTCCAAGTTAGAAATCAAAGCTTGGTTGTTGCGATTGCTTATGTCTATCTTGTCATGCAAGCCTCCATCTTGTCATTCAAAAGCTTAGAATAATTCTCCATTGAGATATTCCATTTCTCTTGGGCCTCCTCTCGTTTGTCTTGTTTCTCAAGGAATTTGGCCATCATGGCCATGAGAGGTGATCCTTCGCCCTCGTCTTCTTCTCGCCTTGGAGGTGATGGTGGTGCTTGTTGTTGTTGAGGTGCTCCATGATAATCATCCTTTTGCCACCTATTATGAAAATTTCCGCCACGATTGTTAGAATAAAAATTAGTAGAGTTAGAAGAGTTACCTTGGGTTCGGCCTTGATAATTGCCTCCACGTTGAAAAAGATGTTGATATTGGCCCGATTGTTGGTTTTGCACATAATTCACATCCTCCTTTACTACCGAGTCACACTCATCGGGATGGTGCGGTCCACCACAATGGATACATCCCCCAAAACTTAATCGTTTATGTTGACTAACGTCGTTAGGTCAAATTATAAGTCCGTGATATGTTTATGTGGAAATACGTGTTTATGTGTTTATGTGCCCAAAATGTGAGATTTAATTATCTATATTGAGTGACAATAAAGTAGACTTAATGATGTGTAAAAGGCCTATGTAGCGTGCGAAAGTGCTTTAGTGTGTTGTATGTATCCCCAATAGGTGTTTTAAAGTGAAATAAAGTCGTTATGAAGTTCAGGGACTGTTTTTGACAAGGCTCAAAGATGAAAAACGGGATTTAGGTCTAATTAGGCTAATCCCTGATGATTATGCAGCCATAACATATTTCTAAACACACACAAATTCTCTTTCAATTATCTCTCAAATCCTTCAAGGTTTTAATCAATCTTTGGTGTCTTTTGGCTTGTATTCGATCGATTATTGTCAATTGCAGGTATAAAACATTTCATTCATTGTATATCAGATTTAAGGTGATTTCAATGGTGTGTCAAATCTGATTTTATTAAGGGTTTATAAAGAATTAGGGTTTTCAATTGATTAAGCCAATTAAGGATCTAAACGGTGTCAAACGAGTTTGTAATCGATCATTATGATCAAAATATGTTTTACAATGTCAAAATCATGTTTTGGGTGAAGCCCAAGTCGTTTGTTTCTGGAAAAAATCGAAGAATGAAGTCGTTTTATAAATTCTGGACGAAATTAGGGTTTTCTGATGCTAAGTTCGTTTTCTGTTGTTCCAAACGAAGTATAACTTCGTTTTAAGTGTTCTAACTTCGTTTGGGGATCTCTAAATTCGTTTGAAGAAGAAGCTAAGTTCGTTTGAACTCAATTTAAATCCGTTTGGAAGCTTTCTAAATCGTTTGAACCCTAAGATGTGTAAATTCGTTTAAAGTGATTGTCTAAATAGTTTTGAGACTTAAATTCGTTTGAAATGAGCCTAACTTCGTTCACCAAACGAAGTTAAACTTCGTTGGGCATGTCCTAACTTCGTTTGGGCATTGCTAAGTTCGTTCAGTATGGTCTAAATTCGTTTTCTGGAAGCTAAATTCGTTTGATTTTTCAAATGGCCATATCTTTTGAACCGTAACTCCGTTTTTGACAAATAAGCTATCCCTAGAATCGTGAGAGAGTCTATTTTCTAATGGTAATGAGTTTAAAGGATGATTTTGAGGTCAAGTTTCCTGAAAGGTTGAATTAGTGAGTGAAGGTCGAGTTTCGACGGATTCTATGAGTCCTAAAGTTGTACGAAAGTCCATTTAATGTCCCTAATGACTTATACTTCATATGTTAATGTACGATAGGTGTCGAGGGATTACTATTAAGCACTTGTAGCCTTTGTTTGCGCGCACATACTACTACGAGGTAAGATACACTACTTTTGTCACGCTGAGGGTGCAACATAAATGGTTTCATAAACTATAACCTCCATAACGGTAATGTATAACCTATAATGTGGTTGGGTTGATATGGAGGTACTCGGGGAATAATGATGACGATGCCTATGATGCTTCCCCGTAGTTATGTTTATGATATGATAGTTATGATGAACGGTGGTTAATGATATGTTTATGATATGATATGTTATGATGAACGGTGGTTAATGATATGTTATGATGATATGTGCATGTATATGTGGCTTGTTCATCTAGAACACTAGACCTTTTTAGGTTGCCATGACACGTGCACGTTTTAAGGGCCCTAACTTGAAAAGATGATAGTATGGATTAGTTTAGGTTAAAGGTGGAAATCTAAACTAAATATGATAAATGCTCGAGCTAATTAGATGTTAAGTGTTATGCATAACCTGTGCCTTACGGTGGTAATAGGTACATCGTGCCTTACGGTGGTAATAGGTACGTATAAACGGTGCCTGACGGTGGTAATAGGTACGTCATGCCTTACGGTGGTTATAGGTATGTAAAATGGTTGCTCGGGTGGTTCCTTGCAACAAGTCATATGTGGCGAGTAGTTTCGGGTGGCCTGATGACCCACCTAATGTCATGAACATAACGTGCTACTCATGGATCGACATTGTCTTTCCTTAATGGTAACTTCGGTTACAACTTAACGGTGACCTAGTCACAACTTAATGAGATGAGATGAGATGAGATGACGAAATTGATTAGGCACGCTTAGGGTCATGAACTCTATGCTTATATGTGATGTGGATATGTGATGTGGATATGTTTATACGGTGGTATGAATGCCTAATTAAAATGACGTAATGTTTGAAAGTGACGATTTAAACGGATGAAATGTTTTGCTTAAACCTGGTGTTATCTTACTTAGCTTTATAGCTAACACTTGTTTCTTTTAATGTGTTGACACCCCTCAGGTTAGGCATTGAGATGACGTGTGAAGCTTTGGCGAGAGATGGGTAGATGATCATGCTGGCTTTAGTTTACCCAATAGCTTCGCATAAACCTTATGTTATTGATTTCCTTTATGGAACTTATGTAATGACTATGTTATGATTGCTTTATGTTGGGCAATCTTATGGATTTCTTTTTTACTGATTTGATGCTATTAGTAACACCACTTATGTTTTCTCAACTGTTTTCCTTAGTTGAGTATTTTCCTAAATCGTTTCCGCATGATTTAACGCCGTTAGGCGAAAATTTTTGGAAATCCATATTTTTACGAAACGGGTGTTACAAGTTGGTATCAGAGAAGTAGTTTAAGTGAACCAAGGCCTATTGACCATAGGATTTGGACTTAAACTTAAGATGCGCATGCTAGGTATTTGTAGGATGCCTTAGCTTTAACGTAAGATGACATAGGATGGGTTGGGACGAGTGCGAGTGTGATAGGGCTTATGAGATGTTTACGATACGAAGAATGTTTTAGCCTTATCTTTGCGCTTATCGACTCTATCTTTCAGTGAAGGAAAGATGGTTAACACTTGTCAAGGCAACTTACGACGCGATGGAGTTACTGCAAGCATTACCCCACCTGTCCATCCAGGTGCCGGTGCTAGTAATGCTGCCAATGCTGCTGCTGATGCAGCTAATACGAATGGAAATCGAGGAAACCCCCAGCAAGTAAATCAGCCAAGTCCATTAGGTCCAATGCCTCCACCTCCCGGCAATCCACCTAGAGTTAACGAAGCAGTGGTGGAGCAAATCCCTAATGCAGCTGAACTGTACAATCTTGTGCTGACTCTCCAAGCCCAGTTGGCACAGACTCAAGAACAACTGAACAACGCTCTTGCAGAGAATGCTGAAGGAACTGATGGCAATTACTCAGTGCCATCTCACCACATTGCGCCACCGGTGGATAATGTTGTTGTTCCCCCTGTTAATGTTGATGTGGCTCCTCCTAATGTAGTTCAAGCTCCTCGATTTAAGTTCGAAAGTTTCCAGAAGTGTGGAGCTCAGAAATTCAATGGAACACTTAACGCAGTAGGCTGTATGGAATGGCTGGATGATACTGAGATGGTCTTTGAAGCTTGTGACTGTCCAGAGGATAAAAAGGTGTTGTGTGCGAGTAGAATGTTGAAAGAAAGTGCTCGAGACTGGTGGAAGAGCATTACTATTTCAATGACTCCGGCTATGGTAACTGCTATTACGTGGGCTGACTTTAAGCAGAAATTCATTGAGGAATATATCGGGACTCATGAACAGCGCAAAATGGAAAAAGAGTTCCGTGCTTTGACAGCTGAAGTTGGCAAAATTAATGATTATGCTCGTTCCTTTATGGAAAAGATGAAATTTGTGGGTCATCTATTCAGAACTGATGCAGATCAAGTCGCCTGCTATGTCGATGGTTTACCTCCAAGTTATCGAGGGATTTGTAGGCAGCATAAGACCCTAACGGAAGCCATCAAGGAATCCAAAAAGCTTGATGATGATTTTGCTGCGGATAAGAAAATGGAAAAGAAAGAAGATGAGAAGAAGACTGGCAATAAACGGAGGTTTGGTGGGTCAAGTCGTTTTGGTAAGAAATTTAAGGGATCTTCATCGTCCTCTGACAAGGAAGGGCAGACAAGGATGGAAAATGGTGCCCTGGCTGCAAATCTATCCATTCTGGTCAGTGTTCTACAAAGACCCGCAGGTGCAATAAGTGTGGAACTCAGGGTCATACCATTGATCAATGCACTGGCAAGGCTAGATGTTATAAATGTGGAGACACCAAGCACCGTATTGCAGACTGCCCGCAGATGAAGAAAGATGAGGGAAAGAAGGCAGAAGCTTCCAAAGCCAAAGCCGTGCTTTTCAGATGACGGCTGAGGAGGCAAAAGACGACGATCAGGTAGTTACTGCTACCCTTATTGTTAACTCCAAACCTGCTAATGTGTTATTTGATTCTGGTGCGAACAAATCTTTTGTGTCTACTCTGTTTGCTCCTAAGTTAGACATGACTACTAGTTCTTTACGGTGTCCTATAGAAGTAGAAGTGGCTAATGGTGCAACGTCTATTATTCGGGAAGGTTATTCTGATTGTCCAATAGAAATAGAGGGTCGTTCATTTACTGCTAACCTGTTACCCGCTACCATTCCTAGTTTCGATGTTGTACTTGGTATGGACTGGATGTCTAAGAATGATGCTGTCGCCTATGTTCGAAAAAGATAGTCCGTATCGCTACTCCCGACGGTAAAGGTGTCTGTGTTTATGGTGACAAGAAGCCGGGAAATGTTAAGGTGATCTCGATGATGAAAGCGCTTCGTTGTATACGGCAAACTAAGTCACATTTTCTAGCTTATGTAATTGATTCTCGTATCGCGAAGCCTACAGTTTCTGATGTTGAAGTTGTTTCCGAGTTTCCAGACGTTTTCCCTGAAGATCTTCCAGGTCTTCCTCCTGATCGTGAGGTTGAATTTTCTATTGATCTCATTCCTGGTTCTACTCCTGTAGCCAAAGCTCCCTATCGATTAGCTCCGACGGAGATGAAGGAGTTGATGACGCAAATTCAGGAACTTTTAGATAAAGGTTTCATTCGTCCGAGTTCCTCTCCTTGGGGTGCTCCTATCCTTTTCGTAAAGAAGAAAGACGGATCCATGCGCATGTGTATCGATTATCGCGAGCTGAATAAAAGAACGGTGAAGAATAAATATCCACTTCCTCGTATTGATGATTTATTCGATCAACTTCAAGGTGCTTCTTATTTCTCAAAGATTGATTTACGGTCTGGCTATCATCAATTGAAGGTTGAAGAAGAAAGTGTAGCCAAAACAGCGTTCCGAACTCGTTATGGTCATTATGAGTTCCTTGTCATGCCATTCGGTTTGACAAATGCTCCAGCGAAGTTTGTGGATTTGATGAACCGTGTCTGTCGACCGTTTTTGGATCATTTTGTTATTGTTTTATCGACGACATTCTTGTGTATTCAAAGTCGGAAGAGGAACATAGAGAGCATTTGAGAGCTGTCCTTCAAGTCCTCAGAGAGAAAAAGCTATATGCTAAGTTCTCTAAGTGCGAGTTCTGGCTAAAGGAAGTTCATTTCCTCGGCCATGTCGTCTCCTCTGATGGTATAAAAGTAGATCCTTCGAAGATTGAAGCAGTGTCGAAGTGGGAGCAGCCTAAGTCTCCTACTGAAATTAAGAGTTTTCTCGGTTTGGCTGGCTATTATCGACGTTTTATTCAGGATTTCTCACGCATTGCCAAGCCAATGACTGAATTAACGAAGAAAGGTGTGAAGTTTGTGTGGACCGATGCTCAAGAGAAAGCCTTCACGACATTGAAAAAGAAGTTGTGTGAAGCTCCGGTTCTAGCTTTACCCGAAGGAACCGAGGATTTAGTGGTTTATAGTGACGCATCCATCACGGGGTTAGGGTGTGTACTTAATGCAACGAGACAAAGTTATCGCTTACGCCTCTCGACAGCTGAAGCCTCATGAGCGGAACTATCCTACTCATGATCTTGAGCTGGCTGCGGTTGTTTTTGCTCTGAAGTTGTGGCGACATTATCTGTATGGTACAAAGTGTACCATTTATACGGATCATAAGAGCTTACAGTACGTGTTTACTCAGAAGGACATGAATGTTAGACAACGACGGTGGATGGAGTTATTAAAGGATTATGATTGTGAGATTAAATATCACCCAGGCAAAGCTAATGTGGTTGCTGATGCCTTAAGCCGCAAAGGATATGCGAAGAGTAGATCATGTGCGATGATTACAAAGATTGAGTCGAATTTACTGGAACCTATTCGATTAGCTCAAATCGAAGCGTTAAAGGATGATAATGTGAAAGCGGAAGTCTATTGGGAAAAAGAAGAAGAACAGACTCCAAATGGAAGAAAATAGTCGTGGCCCTTCGAACCTACAAAGGTAGAATATGGGTTCCTCTCTATGGAGGCAATCGTGAGTTAGTAATGGATGAAGCTCACAAAACTAAGTATTTTGTACACCCTGGTGCCACAAAGATGCATGCAGATTTGAAGCCTATTTATTGGTGGCCCAGTATTAAGAACGATGTGATGATGTATGTGCAGAAATGTTTGACGTGTGCGAAGGTGAAAGCTGAACATCAAAAGCCTTACGGGAAGTTTCAGCAACTTGAGATCCCTGAGTGGAAATGGGATCACATTACGATGGATTTTGTGACCAAACTTCCGAGGACGCCTCGTGGTCACGATATGATATGGGTTATTGTCGATCGATTAACGAAGAGTGCTCACTTTCTCCCAGTTCGTGAGACTGCTCCTATGGAGAACTTCGCTACGTTGTATATTGATGAAGTGGTTACTAAACATGGTGTTCCGATATCGATTGTGTCCGATCGTGATGCTCGATTCGTTTCCAACTTTTGGAAGAGTTTTCAACGGGAAGTTGGTACTCAAGTTCGTCTGAGGCACAGCCTATCACCCGCAGACCGATGGGCAAAGTGAAAGGACTATTCAAACGCTCGAAGATATGCTCAGAGCTTGTGTAATGGATTATGGTGGTTCGTGGGATAAAAACCTACCTCTTATTGAGTTTGCGTATAACAATAGTTATCATGCGAGCATTGAATGCCACCTTATGAGATGTTATATGGTAGGAAGTGTCGGACTCCTAGTTGTTGGTTGGAGCCCGGGGAAAAGCAATTTGCTGGACCCGAAGTAGTACAAATTACGGCCGATAAAGTTAATGTTGCAAAGGAAGCCTTGCGTGTTGCTCGCGAAAGGCAAAAGTCATATGCTGATAAGAAAAGGAGGCCGTTGATTTTAAAGAAGGTGAAATGGTTTTACTCAAGGTGTCGCCTTGGAAAGGTGTATTACGATTTGGCAAACGAGGAAAGCTAAGCCCTAGATTCATTGGACCTTTTAAGATCATTAAGAAGGTTAATGAACAGGCATTTAAACTGGACTTACCTCCAGAACTTAATGGAATTCACAACACATTTCATGTGTGTTACCTACGTAAGTGCTATGCGAATGAAACGGATGTTATTCCACTCGAGGACGTAAGTATTAATCCCAACAAGCAGATTGTCGATGAACCTGTTGCTATATTGGGAAGGAAGAACAAAAGAAGCTACGACGAAAGACTATCGATCTAGTTCTCATAAAGTGGAAACACAATCACGGCGAAAGTATGACTTGGGAGACCGAGTCCGTAATGCGGGAGACCTATCCCCACCTTTTTGATGTGAAGTGATTCCGGGGACGAAATCCTCTTAAGGGGGAGGTAATTGTAACATCCCAAAACTTAAACGTATATGTTGACTAACGTCGTTAGGTCAAATTATAAGTCCGTGATATGTTTATGTGGAAATACGTGTTTATGTGTTTATGTGCCCTAAATGTGAGATTTAATTATCTATATTGAGTGACAATAAAGTAGACTTAATGATGTGTAAAAGGCCTATGTAGTGTGCGAAAGTGCTTTAGTGTGTTATATGTATCCCCAATAGATGTTTAAAGGTGAAACGAAGCTGATATGAAGTTCAGGGACTGTTTTTGACAAGGCTCAAAGATGAAAAACGGGATTTAGGTCTAATTAGGCTAATCCCTGATGATTATGCAGCCATAACATATTTCTAAACACACACAAATTCTCTTTCAATTATCTCTCAAATCCTTCAAGGTTTTAATCAATCTTTGGTGTCTTTTGGCTTGTATTCGATCGATTATTGTCAATTGCAGGTATAAACCATTTCATTTATTGTATATCAGATTTAAGGTGATTTCAATGGTGTGTCAAATCTGATTTTATTAAGGGTTTATAAAGAATTAGGGTTTTCAATATGATTAAGCCAATTAAGGATCTAAACGGTGTCAAACAAGTTTGTAATTGATCTATATGATCAAAATATGTTTATATATGTCAAAATCATGTTTTGGGTGAAGCCCAAGTCGTTTGTTTCTGGAAAAATCGAAGAATGAAGTCGTTTTATAAATTCTGGACGAAATTAGAGTTTTCTGATGCTAAGTTCGTTTTCTGTTGTTCCAAACGAAGTATAACTTCGTTTTAAGTGTTCTAACTTCGTTTGGGGATCTCTAAATTCGTTTGAAGAAGAAGCTAAGTTCGTTTGAACTCAATTTAAATCCGTTTGGAAGCTTTCTAAATCGTTTGAACCCTAAGATGTGTAAATTCGTTTAAAGTGATTGTCTAAATAGTTTTGAGACTTAAATTCGTTTGAAATGAGCCTAACTTCGTTCACCAAACGAAGTTAAACTTCGTTGGGCATGTCCTAACTTCGTTTGGGCATTGCTAAGTTCGTTCAGTATGGTCTAAATTCGTTTTCTGGAAGCTAAATTCGTTTGATTTTTCAAATGGCCATATCTTTTGAACCGTAACTCCGTTTTTGACAAATAAGCTATCCCTAGAATCGTGAGAGAGTCTATTTTCTAATGGTAATGAGTTTAAAGGATGATTTTGAGGTCAAGTTTCTGAAAGGTTGAATTAGTGAGTGAAGGTCGAGTTTCGACGGATTCTATGAGTCCTAAAGTTGTACGAAAGTCCATTTAATGTCCCTAATGACTTATACTTCATATGTTAATGTACGATAGGTGTCGGGGGATTACTATTAAGCACTTGTAGCCTTGTTTGCGCGCACATACTACTACGAGGTAAGATACACTACTTTTGTCACGCTGAGGGTGCAACATAAATGGTTTCATAAACTATAACCTCCATAACGGTAATGTATAACCTATAATGTGGTTGGGTTGATATGGGAGGTACTCGGGAATAATGATGACGATGCCTAAGATGCTTCCCCGTAGTTATGTTTATGATATGATATGTTATGATGACGGTGGTTAATGATATGTTTACGATATGATATGTATGATTACGGTGGTAATAGGTACATCGTGCCTTACGGTGGTAATAGGTACATCGTGCCTTACGGTGGTAATAGGTACATCGTGCCTTACGGTGGTAATAGGTACATCGTGCCTTACGGTGGTAATAGGTACATCGTGCCTTACGGTGGTAATAGGTACATCGTGCCTTACGGTGGTAATAGGTACATCGTGCCTTACGGTGGTAATAGGTACATCGTGCCTTACGGTGGTAATAGGTACATCGTGCCTTACGGTGGTAATAGGTACATCGTGCCTTACGGTGGTAATAGGTACATCGTGCCTTACGGTGGTAATAGGTACATCGTGCCTTACGGTGGTAATAGGTACATCGTGCCTTACGGTGGTAATAGGTACATCGTGCCTTACGGTGGTAATAGGTACATCGTGCCTTACGGTGGTAATAGGTACATCGTGCCTTACGGTGGTAATAGGTACATCGTGCCTTACGGTGGTAATAGGTACATCGTGCCTTACGGTGGTAATAGGTACATCGTGCCTTACGGTGGTAATAGGTACATCGTGCCTTACGGTGGTAATAGGTACATCGTGCCTTACGGTGGTAATAGGTACATCGTGCCTTACGGTGGTAATAGGTACATCGTGCCTTACGGTGGTAATAGGTACATCGTGCCTTACGGTGGTAATAGGTACATCGTGCCTTACGGTGGTAATAGGTACATCGTGCCTTACGGTGGTAATAGGTACATCGTGCCTTACGGTGGTAATAGGTACATCGTGCCTTACGGTGGTAATAGGTACATCGTGCCTTACGGTGGTAATAGGTACATCGTGCCTTACGGTGGTAATAGGTACATCGTGCCTTACGGTGGTAATAGGTACATCGTGCCTTACGGTGGTAATAGGTACATCGTGCCTTACGGTGGTAATAGGTACATCGTGCCTTACGGTGGTAATAGGTACATCGTGCCTTACGGTGGTAATAGGTACATCGTGCCTTACGGTGGTAATAGGTACATCGTGCCTTACGGTGGTAATAGGTACATCGTGCCTTACGGTGGTAATAGGTACATCGTGCCTTACGGTGGTAATAGGTACATCGTGCCTTACGGTGGTAATAGGTACATCGTGCCTTACGGTGGTAATAGGTACATCGTGCCTTACGGTGGTAATAGGTACATCGTGCCTTACGGTGGTAATAGGTACATCGTGCCTTACGGTGGTAATAGGTACGTCATGCCTGACGGTGGTTATAGGTATGTTAAAATGGTTGCTCAGGTGGTTCCTTGCAACAAGTCATATGTGGCGAGTAGTTTCGGGTGGCCTGATGACCCACCTAATGTCATGAACATAACGTGCTACTCATGGATCGACATTGTCTTTCCTTAATGGTAACTTCAGTTACAACTTAACGGTGACCTAGTCACAACTTAATGAGATGAGATGAGATGACGAAATTGATTAGGCACGCTTAGGGTCATGGACTCTATGCTTATATGTGATGTGGATATGTGATGTGGATATGTTTATACGGTGGTATGAATGCCTAATTAAAATGACGTAATGTTTAAAGTGACGATTTAAATGGATGAAATGTTTGCTTAAACCTGGTGTTATCTTACTTAGCTTTATAGCTAACATTTGTTTCTTTTAATGTGTTGACACCCCTCAGGTTAGGCATTGAGATGACGTGTGAAGCTTTGGCGAGAGATGGGTAGATGATCGAGCTGGCTTTAGTTTACCCAATAGCTTCGCATAAACCTTATGTTATTGATTTCCTTTATGGAACTTATGTAATGACTATGTTATGATTGCTTTATGTTGGGCAATCTTATGGATTTCTTTTATTACTGATTTGATGCTATTAGTAACACCACTTATGTTTTCTCAACTGTTTTCCTTAGTTGAGTATTTTCCTAAATCGTTTCCGCATGATTTAACGCCGTTAGGCGAAAATTTTTGGAAATCCATATTTTTACGAAACGGGTGTTACACATCCCCCGGCTATAATCTTAACATCTCGCTCTAACCCACCAAAGTTGTTCTCCACCATTGAGAACCTCTCATCCATCCGGTTAGAAAGTGCCTTAATTTCTGAAATGATCTCGGATGTTTCACCCTCATCAACTCTAGCTACTACCCAACGACCTCTCCTATCTCTACTAGAAGTCCTTGAGACTTGAGCCTTCGCCATATCCTCAAACATTTTCCAAAGCTCACTTTCCCTATTCATCCCATCTAAGAATATACCCACAATTTCGGTGTCACTTACCCCATGCCCGGGACATTCCCACAAAAGGTCTTTCATTTTTAGCCATGCTTCAACAATGGACTCATCCTCATCTTGCCTAAAAGAACGAATGACAAGCCTAAGTTCTCTTTCCCGATTAGCCGGAAAGAATCTCTCAATCAAAGCTTCTCTAACCGCCCCCCATGTAATCAAGCTATCCGGTGCTAAACCCTTCAACCATTTATGAGCCTCTCCCATGAGAGACATAGGAAAAAGCTTCATCTTGACATTGTCGCCTTGATTTTCCCCATAGTTGAATAAGTTGCAAATCATCTCAAACTTGTCAAGATGCTCATGAGGATCCCTTTTTGTTTCTTCCGTCAAAACACAAGTCTTTAACCATTTGCAAATGGTTACCTTTCACCGTGAAAGTGTCAATTTCAGGAGCTCGGATGGCCGATTGGCGAGAAGTTGGTATAGTTCGAGGAAGGTCGTCGATCTTGGTATGAAAAAGATCGGGTGGATTTTGTTGTCCGGCCATGTTGATGTCCGGTTTTGGTGATTCGGGTGGAGTAGGTGTTTTATCGGAAAGTGGTTCTTCTTTTTCAGAATGGTAACCCCACTCGTTACTTCCCGACTCGTAGTAAGTCTCGTGAAGTATGTGGTTGGGGTTGGGTCTAGGAGTGACGTCTATGTAAAATGGTGTGGATTGTGACGGTTGTGATGATTGTGTTTTGGTGCGTTTTTTTAGTTTTTCGGGGTTAGATGTGGCCTTCACTAATGGTTTCCCAGAAGCTCGAGTGCTCATCCACTACCTAAAAATAATCTGCGAACACAACACAACAAACAAACACGTTAATAGCACCTGAGGTACAACTAAAGCAAAATAAAAATTAAACAAGTAACGAAAAAGGATCGATTCACAGAATCTCAACCAAAAGTACTTAAAATCAATCCCCGGCAGCGGCGCCAAAAACTTGATGTGTGAAATCTAGTTTAAAATTTATAACAAGATCTACCGCTAACTAACTACAACACACTTACGGGCAGTGTACCCGTTCGTATGTAATATAGCTAACTGGCAAGACCAGGATCGAACACAAGGACTGAATGTTGCACTAAAGGTTGTAAAAATGTGAAACAAGTAAAAGGTTTGGTGTGACCGAATTTTCACTTTGTTTTGAAAGCCAACTAATTAACAATGTAAGTAAAAGTACTCAACCGGTATTAGCGAGAGCACAAGAAAATAGTTTGAGTTGTAAACAATAATTAAAAAGCCATCTATGTCGAATCCGCTCCACAAAAAGTCTAGGTTGCATATAAGTTAAGCTCAAAATTCATTAATGTTGGTGATAATAATCGTGACAAGACAAAACACAAACGGGTACCACCTACGTTTGTAAAATCGACTCAATCACCTAATCAACTCAATTTCTTGCAACAAGTGGTACCACCAACCCTATTACAATTCCTTGAACTAACTAGTTTATTTGATTATTTAAATAACAATTTTATCTTTGTGAAAGAAACGTGGTACCACCAACCATTAAATCCACTTAACAAAGTAATTTCTATTAAACTTGTATCTTTACTATCATACCATGACCTAGCAAGAGTTATTCATAGACAAACAACTAAAATAATACTTGTATTCAACTAGTACCACTATCGAAGAACACAAATATCACCAAGAACACAAGATTAAGTAAAAGAAATCACTTCATTAAGATCTTGACAAAATGTTAAGTAAAACCAACTTGAATTCAAAATATTATGCAATCATAACTAATTGTTTCACTTCATCTTCATAGATGTAAAGAGATTTAGCTACTCATAATGTAAAGAGCTAAAGATTCAATTAAAAAGGAAAACATAATGTACCAAAGTAGAGAAATAATCCAAATCGAGGTAACAATGGAGCTACAATCACTAAACAAGAGCCAAAATTAATCTTCAAGTCTTCAAATGAGTTGGAATGGTAGAAAACCCTTAGAAAACCCTCAAAAACGGCTGGAGTGAAGTGTGTTAACTCAAGGTGTCCAAGATTAGGTTAAGGGTTGAGTGGTAGTTGGTATTTATACCCAAGGAGAGAGAAAATAGTGATGTCAGCTCGATTTCGTGCCGCGAGGAGCTTTGGTCGCGCCGCAAGGAGTCCAAAATTCGATCACCTGAACACTGACGCAAAACTTGCGCCGCGAGGATCAAAACTTGTGCCGCGAGTTTCTTCAGAATTTTAGGTTTCAGCTACGTTTTTCACCATGACTCATCCGTAAGTGCATATGGACCATTCTCAAGCCATTTTCTACCATTTGTAGGCGATGTACCTGCTGTGAACCTGAAACCACTAGCAAACACCATAACGCACCACAAAACAAGTATAAACGGCTATAAACCATGTACAAAACATCCAAATAGTATGAGGGAAATATGTATAAATTGAGACACATCAGGATGTCACGCAAAGGTGGCAATCCATCAGGAAATTCATCAGGGAAAACATCAGAAAATTCTTCAAGTAAAGGAACCATATCATCAGGAACATTTTCATGCTCAACCACTTCTTTACCTATCATCACAAAAAGATCATCTCCCTCATCCAACTCGTCCTCAAACTGAGAGAGAGAGTTAACAGTGTACCAGTGGGTTTGGTGTCTACAACCTTGGGCATACTAGGCAACAAAGTGATCTTCACATTATTAAACAGGATGCTATAAGTATTTTTTTCGCCCATTATGTTCTACATCACGATCATATTCCAAGGTCTACCCAACAACAAATGACATGCATCCATAGGAACTACATCACACCAGACATCATCCTTATATGTTTTTCCAACATAAAAAGGAACAAGAGAACGTTTAGATACTATTACCTTGCCACCTTTCTTAAGCCACTGTAGCTTGTATGGCTTAGGGTGATTATCTGTCTTCAAGGCCAATTTCTTGACAGCTTCGTCAGAAACAAAGTTATCACAACTTCCTGGATCAACAACAAAAGAGCAAACCTTCCCCAACACGGTACATGTTGAATGGAAGATGTTATGTCTAAGCCAGTCATCTTCATTAGCCTTTGGTGTATAACACGATCTCCTAACCACCAAATTCACTCCCACATCTCCAGCTACCTCTACTTCTTCATACTCAGGCTCTTCATCAAATATCGGGGCTTCTTCATAATCTCCATCAGCCTCATCACCATCTTCCAACTCAGGTGCAACAAACAAGTTCTTTTTCCCAGGCTTCTTACATTCTGACTGACGATGGCCAGACTCACCACATTTAAAACACTTCAAGCCACTGGTAGTTGCCCCTTTTGAAACTGGTCCAGTATTGCCACCCCCTTGTTTTGCTGGATTAGGGACAAAACGAGATGTCGAGGGCCCCGAACCTAAACTACCTCCTGATATGGCAGAAGATGCACCACCAACACGTCGGTTCTGTTTTTCAAATGCTAAAGCACGTTGATAAGCATCAGAAAGTGTCACCGGATCAAACATATTAACGTAATCCATGATCTGAACCCGTAGGCCACCAATATAACGAGAGACAAATTGTTCATCAGTCTCTTGAATATCATTCCTTGCAATCAACTGATAAAATTTAGTCGTGTAATCTTCAACGGACTTAGACCTCTGTCTCAAATTCTGTAACCGCTGATTCATTAAAGGCTGATAATTATGGGGAATAAAATTGTCTCTCACACACTTCTTCATTTTCGTCCAGGTTGTGACCTTTGATTTTCCAACCCTCGCTCGTGTCAGTTTCAGTTGCTGCCACCATGCAGATGCTCTTCCACGTAACCTGGTAGCGATCAGTGAAACCCTTTTGTTTTCTGGAACCTCTTTGAGCTCGAAAACTTCTTCAACAGCAACCAACCAATCAATAAACTTTTCTGGATTTAAAGTATCCCCATCAAATTCAGGGATATTGATCCTCATCCCAGACTCCCAACGCCTGTTATCACTCCTATGACTTCGTTCGGATTGTTCATCAGAAGATGAACCGTCACCCCCACCAAACGGATTTTCCTCTTCATCTTCCCGATGATTACGATTACGACGCCCTCCTTGATTTATCAAGGCATTCATCTGATTAATCAAATCATCAGTAAACCGATCCAACCGCTCCTCCAATCTCCCCTCCAATCTTTCTGTAAGTCGCTGCTCAAATGCTTCTTGATGGATATCATTAAGATTTCTTTTTCTTGGAGGCATCACGATGTGGAACCTGTCTCTGATACCACTTGACGCAGACGAAAATTTAAGATAGATAATCGGACATGTTGATTCGAGAGAATGCCAAGAACAATTCTTCTAATATTCGTTGATTCAAAAGAATACCGAAAATTAGAGTTAATTCAAACTATCACACAAAATGATAGAGTAGAAAAATCGATTTGTGTAATATCATAAAAACTGATTATGTTCTAGGTTTACAGGAACATAAATAATGCAGCAAAATTCGAACGGGCCTAAACAAACAAATGGGCTAAAAGTTATAAAAAAAAAATCCAAATAAACCCGAAAAACATAGAAAAAGGTCCATAACTCATAGTAAATGGCGTTTTTGGGCCCGAAGACTGACCCAACGGTCGTTTTGACTGGTAGCACGTCGAAAACGGAGCCCTGTAGCAAAAGTTATGCCCATTTTAGTGAAACACCTTTAGAAGCTCTATCTTGGGCCTCTAAATATAACAAAGCCTTCTCTTCAACACTTGGGCCTGCATCAAGACTTGATTACATTTTGTCCTTGTCTCTGTGGAAGCTCCCAAAGACTAGAGCTGGAAAGGGTATTAAAAAGGAAAAAAGGAAAATACAAGAAATATAACATGTACGGTTTTAAACAAGTGTGTAGGGAGGATGTTGCATAGTCCCGATCATGATATCCATAATTTCAATTTAGTTCAGAGTCTGGTATTGATAATTGTTGTGAGTCCGGATTCTTGACCGATACGTTAAATAATAATTTTGAGGTAAGGGGGAAGAAGTTCCTTTTAACTTATTCAATGGATTTGGCACATGTAACCTTGAAAAGGTCTTTATTTATGCTAGGGGTAACGAACCTTATCACCACCCTTTGTCGTTTGAAGAGTCATATGAGAAGAAGCTCGAAACAGTTAATCACGCAGTTCTTATCATGGGCCTAAATATCGTTAATCACGCAATGCCTATCATGGATGTGGATTCTTGGTACATTATTGTTGGATGAAGAATTCCCATGGTAAAGTATGGTGAGTAAAGGGTTTTACGCAAGTTGGATTCCATGTATTTGATTTCATTTCATCATTGTGTTCGAGTATTATCGTTAGTTGTAGTTAGACCCGGAAGAAGTACATGAATATCTAAAAAAATAAAACTGTAAGTACATTTAATCTAATTTGTACTCATTATCCAAAGTAATATCTATTATACATCTTGTAACTTCAGTTACAAATTTTTTTCTACTCAACTTTGGATAATGAGTCAAAATTAAATTAAACTTCTACACGGTTCTACTTTTTTAGTTCTTCTCTTTTAGTTCTTCTCGTGCTTCTTCCGGGTCTTTCCACAATCAACTATTATACTCGGGCATAATGATTGAATCAATGGAAAACCCCTTGCTCCCGATCCCTTACCATGGGAGTTTTTGATCCAGCAGTAATGTTTTCTAGAATCCACATCAATGGTATTGAGGCCCATGATATGCACTGCCCTGCATGATCAACTGATTCTTTAAGATGATATGATTCATTATCCATATCAACGTAAAAAAAGGCCTTTTTAGGGTGGAAATGAACCGTGAAGTCGATCAAACAAATTAAGAGGAACTTCTTCTGCCAAAATTGTTATTTAACACATCGATAAGACTTTGGAATCATTGCAATTATTTGTATACGGGTAAAGGCGTCGTTATGCATTCCTCGTAGTGTACCAGGACAGGTAAGTACTTGATTAATTGTTTATGCTTATTGTTTATCAGAGCATCCCTTGAGGATGGATGGGCAAACTCATCATCGAATGAAGAATCACTTCCGGAGATAGTGATCATATTCTTATTGACATCGTGAGGACCATCAATGGTTCCCTTTGCTGCACAAGGGGCTGACATAACTGCCTTAAAGACAGCCATGTAACCTATAGAATCCCTCTGTCCGAGGACAGATGCAGACACAGACTCTGCAGGTGTAATGTTTTGTGTATTTGATTGCCCTTCAACAGAGGTGTGTTGTTGCACCAAAGTATCCTTAGGGAGAATTGAGGCCTGTACCCCTCCTTGTGACATAGAAGGGGCATTGACAGCCTGTGCAGACTCAGAGTGTAAGAGAAAAGGAGTCTGATCAGCTTGGGGAGGAGAAGCAGTGTCACCAATGCGTTCGATACTTCTCTCCTTTGGCTGACCATCCTCAGAGATGATGTGCATAGACTCTGACTCACTTTGGATCTGGGCTAGATCCTCTGTTATCCCTTTAATGATATCATCAACCTTTTGGGAGGCTGATGATGGCGATATAGGTGCAGACACAGTTTGACCTTGGGAGGAGGTCTTTCTTTCAATACCTTCACCATGTTTGGAGGGTTGGGTAGCAGTAGGTGTTCCCTTTAACTCGTCTACACTCTTTTGGGAGAGTGCAGATGGGCGTGGCGATTTCGTCTTGTCAGCTTTGGTGGCAGGGACAGCTTTGGAACGTTCCTTAGCTTCCACTGCACCTTGGGGGATCTCAAGAATTGATGTTGCATTATCAACCCCAGAAGCTGGCACAGATTTCCTTTGTGATCTTTTCTTTTTAGCCTTGTGAGGTACTAAGTCCTCAACAATGGGTCTTTTAGAAGCGGATTTTGAAGGAGTGGATGAGGGTGTGGCTAGGGTGGCTGATGTTTTGGCCAACCCTTCACCCTCTTTTGAAGGAGTAGAATATTGAATAGATTGAGAAGAGTTTGAGGGTTCAGAAGCATGTGTACCTGGGTCCCCCTGATTAGCATATTGAGTGTCAGACTCAGATCGCGTCGAAGAAGGGACAGCTTCCCCAAGTGCTTCTTGTTCCCTTTCTCTTTGCCTGCAAAAATCAAGGTAGATCTGCATTGCTCGGGTCAGACCCTGCACAGATACCTTGGGACTATTGAAGATGTTATTGTTGATAGACTTGCATTCCACAGTCTGACCAATTGCCAGACTGTAATCATTGTCAAGTATTGCTTCAATGATAAGAGCAAGAATCCTACCATAAGGTATGGTAAGACTCTTCTTATGAACACGATCAACTAAGTCCTTCAAAATTAAGCCAGCAAAATCTATTCTAGTCATAGTGACCATTGCATGAAAAATCTGCAATTCTAGAACATTAGGTTGATCATAGAAATTCCAAATACCAGTTAAAAATTTCATTTTAACCACTGAAGCCATAGGACCAGTATATCCAACCTCTTGTAAAACACTTTTGGCTTCAGTGTGAGACACAACACTTTCATAAATATCATCAGGCATATAAGACAGCTCAAAAGCAGACCTAATCCTCTCATAAGAATAAATACCTTTTTCTTACCATTGAGGATTGTACCATAGATAGCAGCATCTCCTTTCTTATTCTGTCCCACAAAACAGCTCGCCCAAAATTCACAAAGAAGATCTTGAAACACCCAGTCTGGCTTCTCAATCATCACTTTGTCGAATGGATGATGCCATAAGAAAGCCACAATCTCATCGTATTCTTTTGCCCATGAAGGAGGATGAATGTTGGCATAAACCAGACTGCCAATCTTGATTTTACCAGTATCAAGATCAGCCGGGACCACTACTACATTACTTCCCACCACATAAGGTGAAAGCTTATTGGCGCTTATTGGAGCTGGGTATTGACTTTCAGGTTCAGAAGAAGAACTAGATTGATAATCATTTGAATGAATAGAAACAGATGATGATGCCATTTTGAAAACAATTTTTAGAAGAAATTAAATTTAATAAAACAGTAATCAGATTAGAGAAGAAAAATTGATTTGATAAAATATGAACAAGTGATTTGGGATTTAGGTTAAATGATGTTATATACAAAACTCAAAATATCCCATTTGAAAAAGTTGGAGAGAGAAAGATTTTGATTGGAGGATCAACAAGTAGTGGTAGTACTTTTTCAGTAACCGGCTGTAACCACTACACGTGTCACACTCCAATAGGATCACCAAGTACACTAAATAAATAATGAAAGTAATAAAACGCACTGAGATATTTAATAACAAAAATAACCACGAAGCTGGGTCTGACACAGCTTACCCTAAAAATTTAGTATAACTCTAAGGGGTCAGATTTGCTATTATTTAGCTCACTACCTTTTACATGTTAAGCATACCTAGCTTACTTATGAGATAGTTGAACCTTGATTCATCCAATGGCTTTGTGAACAGATCAGCAAGCTGATTATCTGTTGGAATGAAGTGGAGTTCAACATCTTCTTTCATTACATGATCCCTGGTGAAATGATATCTTATATCAATGTGGAGATAGAAACTGAATGCTGCTTCTTGCTGGACCAGCTTACAAGTCTATTGCCAAGCAATTGACAAGCTCCTGAAGTACTTTTTCTGTCAATCTTACAGCCTGCAAAGTCAGAATCTGAATAGCCAATTAGATCAAATCCTGAGTCTTTGGGATACCAAAGACCCAGATTGGGACTACCTTTGAGGTATCTAAAGATTCTTTTCACAGCCTTAAGATGAGATTCCTTAGGTTGATCAAAGCTGCCTGCCTTTACTTGCAAAGTTTTAGAAATTGCGCTCAGTAGATAATTCCAAATACCAGTTAAAAATTTCATTTTAACCACTGAAGCCATAGGACCAGTATATCCAACCTCTTGTAAAACACTTTTGGCTTCAGTGTGAGACACAACACTTTCATAAATATCATCAGGCATATAAGACAGCTCAAAAGCAGACCTAATCCTCTCATAAGAATAAATACCTTTTTCTTACCATTGAGGATTGTACCATAGATAGCAGCATCTCCTTTCTTATTCTGTCCCACAAAACAGCTCGCCCAAAATTCACAAAGAAGATCTTGAAACACCCAGTCTGGCTTCTCAATCATCACTTTGTCGAATGGATGATGCCATAAGAAAGCCACAATCTCATCGTATTCTTTTGCCCATGAAGGAGGATGAATGTTGGCATAAACCAGACTGCCAATCTTGATTTTACCAGTATCAAGATCAGCCGGGACCACTACTACATTACTTCCCACCACATAAGGTGAAAGCTTATTGGCGCTTATTGGAGCTGGGTATTGACTTTCAGGTTCAGAAGAAGAACTAGATTGATAATCATTTGAATGAATAGAAACAGATGATGATGCCATTTTGAAAACAATTTTTAGAAGAAATTAAATTTAATAAAACAGTAATCAGATTAGAGAAGAAAAATTGATTTGATAAAATATGAACAAGTGATTTGGGATTTAGGTTAAATTGATGTTATATACAAAACTCAAAATATCCCATTTGAAAAAGTTGGAGAGAGAAAGATTTTGATTGGAGGATCAACAAGTAGTGGTAGTACTTTTTCAGTAACCGGCTGTAACCACTACACGTGTCACACTCCAATAGGATCACCAAGTACACTAAATAAATAATGAAAGTAATAAAACGCACTGAGATATTTAATAACAAAAATAACCACGAAGCTGGGTCTGACACAGCTTACCCTAAAAATTTAGTATAACTCTAAGGGGTCAGATTTGCTATTATTTAGCTCACTACCTTTTACATGTTAAGCATACCTAGCTTACTTATGAGATAGTTGAACCTTGATTCATCCAATGGCTTTGTGAACAGATCAGCAAGCTGATTATCTGTTGGAATGAAGTGGAGTTCAACATCTTCTTTCATTACATGATCCCTGGTGAAATGATATCTTATATCAATGTGGAGATAGAAACTGAATGCTGCTTCTTGCTGGACCAGCTTACAAGTCTATTGCCAAGCAATTGACAAGCTCCTGAAGTACTTTTTCTGTCAATCTTACAGCCTGCAAAGTCAGAATCTGAATAGCCAATTAGATCAAATCCTGAGTCTTTGGGATACCAAAGACCCAGATTGGGACTACCTTTGAGGTATCTAAAGATTCTTTTCACAGCCTTAAGATGAGATTCCTTAGGTTGATCAAAGCTGCCTGCCTTTACTTGCAAAGTTTTAGAAATTGCGCTCAGTAGATAATTCCAAATACCAGTTAAAAATTTCATTTTAACCACTGAAGCCATAGGACCAGTATATCCAACCTCTTGTAAAACACTTTTGGCTTCAGTGTGAGACACAACACTTTCATAAATATCATCAGGCATATAAGACAGCTCAAAAGCAGACCTAATCCTCTCATAAGAATAAATACCTTTTTCTTACCATTGAGGATTGTACCATAGATAGCAGCATCTCCTTTCTTATTCTGTCCCACAAAACAGCTCGCCCAAAATTCACAAAGAAGATCTTGAAACACCCAGTCTGGCTTCTCAATCATCACTTTGTCGAATGGATGATGCCATAAGAAAGCCACAATCTCATCGTATTCTTTTGCCCATGAAGGAGGATGAATGTTGGCATAAACCAGACTGCCAATCTTGATTTTACCAGTATCAAGATCAGCCGGGACCACTACTACATTACTTCCCACCACATAAGGTGAAAGCTTGTTGGCGCTTATTGGAGCTGGGTATTGACTTTCAGGTTCAGAAGAAGAACTAGATTGATAATCATTTGAATGAATAGAAACAGATGATGATGCCATTTTGAAAACAATTTTTAGAAGAAATTAAATTTAATAAAACAGTAATCAGATTAGAGAAGAAAAATTGATTTGAGAAAATATGAACAAGTGATTTGGGATTTAGGTTAAATGATGTTATATACAAAACTCAAAATATCCCGTTTGAAAAAGTTGGAGAGAGAAAGATTTTGATTGGAGGATCAACAAGTAGTGGTAGTACTTTTTCAGTAACCGGCTGTAACCACTACACGTGTCACACTCCAATAGGATCACCAAGTACACTAAATAAATAATGAAAGTAATAAAACGCACTGAGATATTTAATAACAAAAATAACCACGAAGCTGGGTCTGACTTTCAGGTTCAGAAGAAGAACTAGATTGATAATCATTTGAATGAATAGAAACAGATGATGATGCCATTTTGAAAACAATTTTTAGAAGAAATTAAATTTAATAAAACAGTAATCAGATTAGAGAAGAAAAATTGATTTGAGAAAATATGAACAAGTGATTTGGGATTTAGGTTAAATGATGTTATATACAAAACTCAAAATATCCCGTTTGAAAAAGTTGGAGAGAGAAAGATTTTGATTGGAGGATCAACAAGTAGTGGTAGTACTTTTTCAGTAACCGGCTGTAACCACTACACGTGTCACACTCCAATAGGATCACCAAGTACACTAAATAAATAATGAAAGTAATAAAACGCACTGAGATATTTAATAACAAAAATAACCACGAAGCTGGGTCTGACACAGCTTACCCTAAAAATTTAGTATAACTCTAAGGGGTCAGATTTGCTATTATTTAGCTCACTACCTTTTACATGTTAAGCATACCTAGCTTACTTATGAGATAGTTGAACCTTGATTCATCCAATGGCTTTGTGAACAGATCAGCAAGCTGATTATCTGTTGGAATGAAGTGGAGTTCAACATCTTCTTTCATTACATGATCCCTGGTGAAATGATATCTTATATCAATGTGGAGATAGAAACTGAATGCTGCTTCTTGCTGGACCAGCTTACAAGTCTATTGCCAAGCAATTGACAAGCTCCTGAAGTACTTTTTCTGTCAATCTTACAGCCTGCAAAGTCAGAATCTGAATAGCCAATTAGATCAAATCCTGAGTCTTTGGGATACCAAAGACCCAGATTGGGACTACCTTTGAGGTATCTAAAGATTCTTTTCACAGCCTTAAGATGAGATTCCTTAGGTTGATCAAAGCTGCCTGCCTTTACTTGCAAAGTTTTAGAAATTGCGCTCAGTAGATAATTCCAAATACCAGTTAAAAATTTCATTTTAACCACTGAAGCCATAGGACCAGTATATCCAACCTCTTGTAAAACACTTTTGGCTTCAGTGTGAGACACAACACTTTCATAAATATCATCAGGCATATAAGACAGCTCAAAAGCAGACCTAATCCTCTCATAAGAATAAATACCTTTTTCTTACCATTGAGGATTGTACCATAGATAGCAGCATCTCCTTTCTTATTCTGTCCCACAAAACAGCTCGCCCAAAATTCACAAAGAAGATCTTGAAACACCCAGTCTGGCTTCTCAATCATCACTTTGTCGAATGGATGATGCCATAAGAAAGCCACAATCTCATCGTATTCTTTTGCCCATGAAGGAGGATGAATGTTGGCATAAACCAGACTGCCAATCTTGATTTTACCAGTATCAAGATCAGCCGGGACCACTACTACATTACTTCCCACCACATAAGGTGAAAGCTTGTTGGCGCTTATTGGAGCTGGGTATTGACTTTCAGGTTCAGAAGAAGAACTAGATTGATAATCATTTGAATGAATAGAAACAGATGATGATGCCATTTTGAAAACAATTTTTAGAAGAAATTAAATTTAATAAAACAGTAATCAGATTAGAGAAGAAAAATTGATTTGAGAAAATATGAACAAGTGATTTGGGATTTAGGTTAAATTGATGTTATATACAAAACTCAAAATATCCCGTTTGAAAAAGTTGGAGAGAGAAAGATTTTGATTGGAGGATCAACAAGTAGTGGTAGTACTTTTTCAGTAACCGGCTGTAACCACTACACGTGTCACACTCCAATAGGATCACCAAGTACACTAAATAAATAATGAAAGTAATAAAACGCACTGAGATATTTAATAACAAAAATAACCACGAAGCTGGGTCTGACACAGCTTACCCTTAAAATTTAGTATAACTCTAAGGGGTCAGATTTGCTATTATTTAGCTCACTACCTTTTACAAGTTAAGCATACCTAGCTTACTTATGAGATAGTTGAACCTTGATTCATCCAATGGCTTTGTGAACAGATCAGCAAGCTGATTATCTGTTGGAATGAAGTGGAGTTCAACATCTTCTTTCATTACATGATCCCTGGTGAAATGATATCTTATATCAATGTGCTTGGTCCTTGAATGAAGCACAGGATTGTTTGAAATTGCTATGGCACACAAAAGATTGGAGTTTTTGTTGCAGTGACACCATAGTCTTGAAGCTGATATTGCATCCAAAGAATTTGAGAGCAACAACTTCCTGCAGCAACATATTCAGCTTCTGCAATGGAGATAGAAACTGAATGCTGCTTCTTGCTGGACCAGCTTACAAGTCTATTGCCAAGCAATTGACAAGCTCCTGAAGTACTTTTTCTGTCAATCTTACAGTCTGCAAAGTCAGAATCTGAATAGCCAATTAGATCAAATCCTGAGTCTTTGGGATACCAAAGACCCAGATTGGGACTACCTTTGAGGTATCTAAAGATTCTTTTCACAGCCTTAAGATGAGATTCCTTAGGACTAGCTTGATATCTTGCACAAAGACATGTAGCAAACATATTATCTGGTCTACTAGCAGTCAAGTAAAGTAATGATCCTATCATACCCCTATAAGCTGTGATGTCAACAGATTTGCCATTTTTATCCTCATCCAGCTTATCACCAGTTCCCATAGGAGTTTTCATAGGTGAGCAATCACTAAAACCAAACTTGTTTAAGAGATCTTTAACATACTTTCCTTGGTTTATGAAAATTCCATTTTTAGTCTGTTTAACTTGTAAACCCAGAAAATAGTTTAGTTCTCCCATCATGCTCATTTCATACTTTTTAGACATTAATTCATAAAACTTTTTGCAAAGTCTTTCACTGCTAGACCCAAATATTATATCATCTACATAGATTTTTACAAGCAGGATATCACCATTATACTTTCTCACAAACAAAGTCTTGTCAACATTACCTCTTTTGAAGTTGTTAGCCAATAAGAATTTAGACAGAGTGTCATATATACCATGCTCTTGGAGCTTGCTTCAACCCATAGAGAGCTTTGTCAAGCTTGAACACATGGTCAGGAAACTTTGTATTTTCAAAACCTGGAGGTTGTTCAACATAGACTTCTTCTTCCAATTTTCCATTAAGAAATGCACTCTTCACATCCATTTGATAGACTTTGAAACCTTGTGAGCAGAGAAGGCCAAGAACATTCTGATTGCCTCTAATCTTGCCACTGGTGCAAAAGTCTCATCATAATCAATTCCATCCTCTTGTCTGTAACCAAGAGCTACCAATCTTGCTTTATTTTTGGTCACAACTCCCCTTTCATCCATTTTGTTTCTGTAGACCCACTTGGTTCCTATCACAGTCTTGTGATGAGGTCTTGGAACAAGTTCCCAAACCTTGTTTCTTTCAAACTGTGTTAACTCATCTTGCATAGCATTTACCCAAGAAGGATCTGCCAGTGCTTCATCAACCTCAGTTGGTTCCACCTTGCTTACAAAATTGACAAACATGCAGAAATTGCCTGTTGCCTTTCTTCTTGTTTTAACACCAGAGAGTGGATCACCAATGATTTGGTTAATTGGATGACTCTTTGTCCATCTGGTAATGGGACAATGGACTGATTCAGATTAGATGGTTCAGCATGATCAGCTTGAGAGAAGAGGCTGATCAGCTTGGACTGGAATGGAGGGATCTGAACCAGTTGGAGAGTCATTTAATGGATTCTGAATAATTTCTTCAGTAGGAGTAGGATCAGCTTGTACATTTTCAAAGATTGGAACACTTTCTTCTTCTTCTAAAAGTTGCTCCCCCTGAGTTTGAGCATTATCAGCTCCAATTGGAGGATTAGTTGGAGGCTCATTCTCAGGTACAGCCAGTTCTTCAAAATTGAAGTCTTCATCTTCAGGAGGAGAGCAATCTGGCTTAGAACAACCTTCATCAATGCTTACATTAACAGAGTTCTCAATTGTTTTAGTTCTCTTGTTGTAAACTCTGTAGGCTTTCATCATTGTTGCATATCCAAGTAGGATACCTTCATCTGATTTCTCATCAAACTTTCCAAGATGGTCTTTCTGATTCAGAATGTAGCAAGGACTTCCAAACATTCTTAGGAAACCAATCTCAGGTTTTCTCCCCCTAAGAAGTTCATAGGCAGTCTTCTGGTGTCTTTTCACAATAAGGGATTTGTTCTGGGTAAAGCAAGTTGTGTGTACTGCTTCAGCCCAGAAATGAGACTTGACATTGTTTTGAGCCATCATGGATCTGGCAGCTTCAATAAGAGTTCTGTTTCTTCTTTCTGCAACACCATTTTGTTGAGGAGTTCTGGCAGCTGAGTAGACTTGTGAAATCCCTTTTTCACTGCAAAAAGAATTAAGAGTGATATTCTTAAATTCAGTACCATTATCACTCCTTAATTGTCTAACAGGCCTTTTGTAGAGAATTTCAGCTTGCTTGATGAAATGAATAATGCTGTCAGCAGCTTCACTCTTGTGCTTTAGAAAGAAAACCCAGGTGTATCTTGAATACTCATCAACAATTACCAAGGAGTACCTCATTCCAGTGAATGATGGAGTACTAATTGGTCCAAATAAGTCCATATGAAGCAGATCCAAACAATTATCAATGGTTGAGCATGTTTTAGACTTAAAAGTAGCTTTATGTTGCTTTCCTTTCTCACAAGCATCACACAGCTTGTCCTTCTCATAATTGATCACTGGAAGACCAGACACCAACTCTTTCTTACACAGCTTGTTGATGTCTTTGAAATTCATATGAGACAGCCTTTTATGCCACAACCAATTCAGCTCATCTTGAGTCTTTGATATGAAACAGACTTCTCTTGTGACAGTTGGATTTCTCATGTCAAAAGAATACAAAGACTCGTCCCTCTTTGCAATAAGAACCACATTGCCTTCTAAATCAAGAACAATACCCTTATCAGACTTGAATCTCACTTCATAACCAGCATCACACAACTGACTCACACTGATCAGATTGTGTTTCAAATCATTTACATATGAGACTCTCCAAAAGTAACATTAGGACCAGCGCGAATCCTAAAGCTACATAGCAGGGACTTACATCCGGTCATATGCTTGGAACATCCACTATCCAAGTGCCAGGTATTATCGTCATGACTGCCCTGCAATTATGATAAGAGATTAGTTCTTTTTGGGAACCCATCCAAAGATGGGTTCACCAGAGCTGACCTTCTGGTCTGACTCAGATTGGGTAACTAAACATAGACTCTTATCACATTTTGAAACCCATTGTTGCTTGATCTGTCCTTTACCAGATTCAAAGTTCTTTCTAGCAACATTTAGAGTTTTTTTTTTGAACAAAACCCTTGCCTATTCCAACTTTCTTACATTCAGCTCTCAATTTTCTTTGATCAACAGTTTTTGGATCAGACACATTCTTAAGAAAATTTGTTTCCATTGACACCTTATCAGTTTTGGACTCAACATATTTTAAAATCAACTTGTCAGAGTCAGACTTGGTGTTACTTGAAATAGACTTAGATTTTGCTTGTGACTCATTTCCTAGAGAACCAGACTTCTTACTCTTTAAAAGCTTTATTTTCTCTTTAGGAACACTATGATCTCTATCCTTTCTTTTATTTTTCTTTAAACTGTTCTTGTTTGTTTTAGTCTTTGAATCTGACTCAGATTGGGTGATGGTCAGCTTGGACAAGTCAAGACTTTCTTCAGGTTTTAACTCAACAACCTGATCAGCTTCAGACACAGCTTCAGCAATGGTCTGACCAATGGTTTCAGGATCTTTAAACCCAATACCCGATTTCTGAACCATCTTAATTGGTTTAGAATTCATTCCATTTGTTTGGACTTTGGGTGGTGAAGGAGGCTGATAACAAGGCTCCATAGCACATACTTCAGCAATGGCTATGGCCCTATCATAATCACCATCAAAAATAGCTTGGATCTGATGAGGTATTTGTTCATTTACACACTTAGCAACTCTTTTAGAACTTATACACCATGTTTCAGTAATTTGTTTAACCTTTAAAAACTTTTCTTCTTTAATCAAAATGGAGTTTAATTGCTTTTGAGCTTTAACTTCAGATTCTAGTTTTTCAATGGTGTGACTCTTAGAGCTGTTATCAAGTTTCAAAACATGTATTTCCTTTTTGAGTTCTTGATTAAAGTGTTTTTGTAGCAGAACCTCATCACCAAATTTATTCAGTCTGGACAGTTTCTCATTATCAGACAGATTGGAAAAAGAAGTTACCTCAGGTGGAGCAGTCTGACTGGTAGATGTCTGGTGAGCTGACTCAGATTGCTGTTGTATTTTCACAAGATCTTCAGCAAATCTTTGAGTAGCTTCTTTAGCCATGAAACATTGGCATCTTTGTACAGCTCATCATCAGATGATGTGGCACTTTCAGCCCAGTCTTTGGCTACCAGACTCTTTTCACTTTTGTTCACCTTCTCAGTCAGCCCAGCTACTTGTGCTTTCAAGGCTTTGTACTTAGTCTTGAGCTTTGAGTATTTTTCACCTCTTCCACCTTTGGATGGCATAGCTTGAGCAGTTTCTTTAGATCTGCAATCTCCATCCATATGTCCACTCTTGCCACACTTGTAACAAGTGACCTTGGACATGTCAAATGGCTTCTTGGTCTTGTCAGCTTGGCCACCTCTTCCTTTTCCTTTAAACTTATTAAAAGATCTCCTTCTGATCCTTTCAGCCAACATAGCAACTTCATTTGCTAGTTCATCACCATCAGATTCATCACAAACAGAGTTAGGATTAGACATCACAGGAATATCATCATTAACATAAGGAATGATCTCATTACTAATTGAACTAGGGTGTTCAGTCATAGAAGCAACAAGTGCAGCAACAGGCTGACTATAAGAATCACCCAAAGCAATTAATTTTTCAGCCTCTGAACATTCTTGGTTATGAAGCAAACCAAAAAGTCCAGGGAGATCAAGATCATGATAAACAGAACTTAATTTAACAGAAGAAATATAGTTGTTCCATTTGGGTGGTAATGAATCAAGAAATTTACTCTTTAAAACCTCATTTTTCTTAATAATTCCAACAGCAGCTAAATCATTTACCAAAGCATTAAAGCGGGTATGAGTGTCAGTCAAGGATTCATTTCTCAAGGAGAAAAATCTCTCATACCTCCTGGTCAATGTAGTAATTGTGGATTCCATGGAGGTAGAGCAACCCTCAAACATGACAGTCAATGTACCCCACATTTTCTTAGCTGTAGAACACATTTTAATAGAATGGTAAAGGTCTTTGGGCACAACTTGGACAATGAAATTTCTAGCCTTCACATCCAAGTTTGCCAACCTCCTATCCTCATCCCCCCAATCTTCCTTGTCCTTAACAATAGATTTGACTGTGGCAGGAATGGTTGGTTGACCTTCCCTGACCACAGCTTCTACCACAATGGTTTGTGTAGGAACATAAGGACCATCCGCAAGGATGTCAAGCATATTGTTATCGATGGATTCAAGGAACAAAGACATTCTACCTTTCCACCCACTGAAATCATCTTTATCAAACATGGGTGGTCGGGTTGAAGAACCATTATCAATATATGATGACATAATGCTTTACTATAAAAGAAATAATGCAAGGATCAAGTCAAGTTAATTCTTAACCCCTGCTCTGATACCAATTGATACGTCCCACGGTGTATCAATATACCAAAGTATATTGTACACAGAACAGTTGTAGAGGGGGTGAATACAACTTTCCTTAATCTTTACAAACTTTTAACACAAAACGTTTTAAGATTTAGTTTATGAATATTAAGCAAGTAAGTAAAGAGCAGGAATCATTAAAACAGTAAAGCAGTAATGAAATAAAAACATTCTTGAACATAGATTGTGGTTTTCAAATGTAATCCTTTATTAAGAAATAATCTATACAAAGAATTATAGGGTTGTTGCGGAATAAAGATAGCCTATAGATATCTAAACAACCCTATGAAATGACAAACAACAATCAATAAGTTTCAGCTCAAGAGAATCAGCCCAAGCTGATCTCGTACAGACTAAGCTGTGTGTAAGAGCAGAGAAACTTGTGTGAAGAATGATTCTCAGGAAAATGCCACACATATGCAATCCATGAATGAGGCTTTTATAGGCAAAAGCGCTCCTTCACTAGGTGTCCGTTGCAGCTACGTGTTCTTCATTCAGTGGATGATAAAGGAATAATCAATCGTGCCTTTCATGGTACTTGTGGTCCCCCACTGTACTGACGCACATTCTTCATCAACCAATAAGAGTATGGACACGCATATGTAAAACCAACCACCAACCTGGATCCTAGGATTCTTCCTAGTCACGTCATTTGTCTTTATCTTCAATCCAGGTTGTTATCTTCATTTGATTGTCAGACACAGATTGGGCCGTTTGTCAAGGCACCAATCTGCCTAAGTGTTTCCAAGCTGACTGCTAATCCCAAGCTGTCTTCCACTAACAGCTTGGTCTTCTATCTTCAATCCTCCTCTTCGACTTGGACTGAATGCTAATACATTGTTGATGCAGCTTGAATAACACTAGCTTCCATAAGATCTTACAATTACAAAGTATGAAGCGTGATCTGGGTCAGAGACAGATCGTAAGCTGTGTCAGCTTAGTCTGACCCAGATCAGATTACAAGAACCAAAAGATTACTAAGTGTTTATAGGTCATATTTGTCATCATTAAATTTACAATTAATATTGGGACTCAACAGGTAGTATATTCTTATGAATATGAATACATGTGGTTCAACAGTAGGCAGTGTGAAATCTGTGCAGTGAATTTAGCTTCATTTTAGTGCGAACCCCGTCTTATTTTGTGACATGTGCTGTTAAATACATTAATTACGCTTCTGCCTTTGACATATATGTTGGAAAAGGTTCTTGTAAAAACCATTTGAATTGGAAAAACAATGAGAACCTCTAAATTATAACTTGATGTTCATATGCGAATGACATTTGTGAACATATTCATTCAAATATGAACAGATTAAGTTATTCATATATGTGTATGTATATGTATATATGTACACATACAATTGGTATACAGAGTATTATTTATTTACCCACCCCGTTTTAGTATTCAACACTACCAATCACTTTTTGCCCTTTTCATCCTTCTTTATGTTCATGCTATTAAACACCATCTCTTCCCCTATTTTACGCCACCTCCACTTTGGATGGGTACTACGTGTTAAGGATATTAAGTAATACTAGGTAGACTATAATACTAATAGCTAATATTAGGTAATATCCTTAATACTACACGAGTTTGGTATAAAGAGTATTGGTCTTAACTCTTAATGATACCGTTCAATTTGAAGGATTATATTAATGGATGGACCTTGAAGCTGCCAGGTTCATCCTTTTACCATTTGTAAGTTTGAATGACTTTTTTTACTCTGATTAAAGAAACTTTTTGGGTTATGTGTTTGTTTTTGTACATTAATATCTGTTGTCTTCTGATTCTTACTTTCTGAAAACTCTCATTGAAAATCTTAAGTTATTTGATAGAAGTGTTTGTTTATGTAAGTGCTACCAAACTGTACTGAAGTGGTTAAAAATCGGCAACCTTCCGCATGCCATAATTTTTGCCCTTGTTTATATGTGTGTATCGCTTGTCACGAGTCTTGAGGTATCTATGCACAAATGTTAACTCGACTTGCTTATCAGTCATAAAGGGGACTGAAGTAGTCTCCCCATTCATGAGATGAAAGTCTTTCTTCTCTGTATCCTCTATATCAAACGGCTCAGACCATAAGCCTTTAAAATACAAGGCGTTCGCAAGGGCAATCACCACATCTTCCAAATCTCCCCCGTCAATAATATTGGGGATTAAGCCTCTAGTTTTCTTGTATACCCATGAATTTATTTTTTCGGCTGATTCAGGCTTCACAGCAAACGAAATTTAATGAATATAACTAATTAAATCGCAAAGACTAACAATAAAAAGTTTATAGATTTACCTTATCTGTAAATTCTAAAAATATGGGTTATGTGTTGTAAACGGTTTTGAGAACCTTATTGTAATAGGCTTCACAGCAAACTATGTTTTATTTATGCCATAAACGCAGATAAAGACAAAAGTTACTGTTCACAACCATTTGCTTTATTATAGTAAGTAATATATTGAATCTTTTTTTTTAATATAACAATCTTAATATATTGGAAGAGTTTTATTTTATACTAGTATTAATTAATACCGTATAGGTTAATCGTATATTGGGCGATTTTTTTTATATAGAAAATGATATCTGAACATGTTTCATTGTATATTCATTTAGTATACGAGCATGGTACCCGCGTAATGCGGCGGATTCCATTGACGGGGCGTTTCATTTCGTGATTAGTGTCTCAAAAGTATAAGCTTTTAGAACCCTAACATACAATTATAAAGAGTGGATGATCAAAGACACAAAATTAATATCGGTGGAGAAAAAAATACGACATTAATTAATCGAGAATGGAGATGGAGATAGTGGTATACAATAGTTATATGTGTAAGGGCAAATAAGTAAATTCGCATGTCCCAAATTTATTAACTTTTCAACATGGGGGTATAATTTTTATATAGTAGTACGAGCATGGTACCCGCGTATTGCGGCGGATACCATTGACGGAGCGTTTCATTTCGTGATTAGTGTCTCAAAAGTATAAGCTTTTAGAACCCTAACATACAATTATAAAGAGAGGATGATCGGAGACACAAAATTAATATCGGTGGAGAAAAAAATACGACATTAATTAATCGAGAATGGAGATGGAGATAGTGGTATACAATAGTTATATGTGTAAGGGCAAATAAGTAAATTCGCATGTCCCAAATTTATAAACTTTTCAACACCACCCTATAATCTTTAATAGGGAGTATAGATAGATGTGATGGTAGTCTCGTAATGAAAGAATATGTATTATAAAAGTATTTGTCAATGTCTAATATTTAAACTCATAATAGTAAATATATAATTCATATAGTTAAAGTTTACATTATGTTTTGTTTATATTAGCAAATACATATATGATGTAGCGAGAAAAGGGATAAATAATTGGAACTGTTGATTCAAAGAATACCCAGGAACAACTCTTCTAACTATCGTTGATTCAAGAATACCCAGGAACAACTCTTCTAACTATCGTTGATTCAAGAAAGAATACCCATAATTAGAGTGATTTCACACACTAAACACACACTTGTGTATAGGGAGAAAAAATATGAAATTTCATATATCAAACAAAAACCACTGATTTTACAAAACACCTAGCATCCTATTTATATTAATCCTAACACACTAAAATAGGAAATAAATCAATACATAATTATCCTAATAAATTAAAAAGATAACTTATAAAAATAAAAGATAACTTAATAAAACCATAAAAATAAAAGATCACGCTACGCATCATTCTCTCCCCATGCGAAAAAACTCGTCCTCGAATTATTACTCGAAACCTCTTTTTGGGTAAAGGGATACCCCGTTTCACTTTCATAACAACATCAAAACAGTATTACAAGTAATGTAGCAGAAGTACTACATTAGTTCATATGCACGACAGGCCGGACATATGTAAACAAGCATAGCTAACAATGAAACTATTACATACTAAGAAAACCAAGAAAAAGCCTAATGTATGTAAATGCCCACTGACTCCAACGAGTCAAAAATAAGCTAGGTCTTCACGTCTTTGGAATCTTCCAAGCTTCAAGTAAACTTACTCCTGTTGATTTCCTTTTAAACTTCATCGTGACAAGTTTATATCGAACAGTAGACACAATAATTTCCCGAATCTGGTGGATAGATCGCACCTTAGTAGTAAAGAGTCGAGCATTCCTTTCCTGCCAGATGTAATAAGATGTAGCTGCAAGCAATAGTCTACCTATAACACTCTGCACCGACTTCTTGTTAGGAAGCGAGATCAACCATTGAACAATATCGTCCCATTTGTCAGAAGCAGTAGTGATATTAGCCAGCGGTTTAATCATGGACCAAACCTGCACGGAAAAAGGGCATTGGAAGAAGAGATGATCATGAGAATCCGGGCCAGTCTTACACAAGAAACAACAAACCAGGTTTAAGTTAGTAGATCCACTAACATCCCATTGCCTCATTTTATCTTGTGTCTTCAGTTTCTTGCGACATATTAACCAGGCATGGAACGCATGTCTTGGAATACAGTTAGCGAACCATACAACTTCCACCCATGGGACTTGAGGTTGGTGAACCCTTAATGTGTCCCATACAATAGATGTCGAGTAGTTATGTTCTTTCCCTTCTCCATCACGCCAAATAGTAAAGTCAAAAACATTATGTACCAGAATGGGAGGTTGGAGATTAATAAGGACGGGAAAGAGATCATACCATGCAACCGGCCATTTCCATGAACCATTGTCTATAACATCACTAAGCATATCAGAAAGGTTGAGACCCGCACTTTTAATTACCCGTGGCAATATAAACGTGTCAAAGGGACCAACAGGAGACCAAGTGTCATACCAAGCAGAGATAGACGTGCCATTTCCAACCTTACTCCTTATATGGGGTCTTAGGCTATTACGTAATTGCAACATTTTCCTCCAACTCCAGGTCGTGTTCGCCCGGTTCGGGGCTGCCCAAAACGATCTGCCTTTAAGCTTATTCTCATATATCCATTGCACCCATAATGATTTCCTTCGGGTGACAATACTCCAGACATGTGTGGCTATTAAAGCTGTATTCATATCTTTTAATCTTCTTAACCCAAGCCCCCCTTCATATTTAGGGAGACACACATCCTTCCATTTCACCTTAGCTTTCCCACTCTTCATCGGACCCTGATTCCATAAGAAACCACGCATCTTTCTTTCCAAATCTGAAACAATTCTAACAGGGAGAATAAAGACTGACGCCCAATAAATATGCATAGAAGATAGAACTGATTTAATCAACTGCAATCTACCCGCAAACGATAGTGTTTTGTTCTTCCAATTGTCAATTCGAGCCTCAAGTCTTTCCACTAAAATTTTACTGTCCTTATAACAATAATGCCTAAAATAAGTAGGCCTAATAGTAATGAAGTTATAGTGACATGATTAGCTATCTAAGGCAAACTAAGTAATATCTATAAAAGTAATGGAACTAAAGTAATGCCAAAATACGTAAGGGCTAATAATAATGTTCCTTATAGTAACATAATTAGATATTTAAAGCAGATTAAGTAATGTCTCTAAAAGTAATGGAACTAAAGTAATGCCTAAAATACGTAAGAGGCTAAAGTAATGTTCCTAAAATTAATGAGACTAAGACCATTATACCAAGGAAGCTAGTGATAAGTAAGCCTATTGTAAACACCAAAACAATAAGCTAAAGTAAGGCTCTACTTAGATTTTACATCACCTTTGGGCAGAAATAACTAATATCTAAGCAAACATGAGCATTAGGGTCATGCAACACAACGCTTATCTTTTGACCTTTGGGCACAAAATCAAGAATCGTGTATATTATGCATGAAAATAGTCCTTTTAGCACACAAAGCATATTAAATCACCTTTGGGCAGAATCAATATACTAAGTGTTCATTATGCAAAAGGAAAAGAACGCAACATGAGAATCACATTTGACCTTTGGGCATAAATGATAAAACCATGTACATTAGTGCGAATCCCCTAACATTACGGGGGTCCGGGGGCAGCGCCCCTGGAAGCGGGGTCCAAGGGGCGGCAGCCCCTGGCGGGGTCCAAGGGGCAGAGCCCCTGGCTGGACCACAAATTTTTACCCTTAAAGTGTTATGGTAAAAATGTCTTAGAAAAATTTGAAAAATGAGAAACAAATTTAGCCACAAAACTATAAGGTAAAATAGTAAGCACGAACTCATTCATCAGCTAAGATCATCTTTACTATAACACGAACATAAGTAATAATTCGTGATAATATAAGCACGAAGACATCAGTAAATCGTGATGACATAGGCACGTAGAAATCAGTAAGTCGTGATGATGTCAACATGAAGATGTCATAAACTCGTGATGACATAAGCACGGTTTGTCAGTAATTCGCGTATGAAGATAGCTGAAGTTCG
>CM067168.1:84592082-84906478 GCA_034093135.1 Erigeron breviscapus
TTAACAGTCTTCCGATTCATGAGATGAAAGTCTTTATCTTTCGTATCCTTCGTATTGAATGACTTAGACCATAAGCCTTTAAAATACAAGGCGTTCGCTAGGACAATCACCACATCTTTCAAATCTCCCGCATCAACAATATTGGGGATTAAACCTCTAGTTTTTTTGTTTACCCATGAATTTTTCTTTTCGGCCGATTCACCAGGCTTCACCGATAAACGAAATTTAATGAACATAACTAACTAGATAGTAAAGACGTACTAACCATAATAAGAAAAATAAAAAGTTTATAGTATATTTACCTTCTTTCTGAAGTCTAAGAATTCGGGTTTTGTGTTGTAAACAGTTTTGAGAACCTTTTTGTAACAGGATTGAACACCCCCATTCAGTTTCTTGTCAACCTGTTTGAGCATGAAAATGTCAAGCTCAATCAAAGAAGGGGTTTAACCATGAAAATCATCAAGATCTCCTACAAAGTAGTGCAAACCTAATAAACTCTTGACGAATCTAAGGTGTTTGATGATTTTTCCAAAGAGACGTTTCGATCTTTGGAGGATATGATTGATATGTGATTTTATGAATGATTGATAATTATATTATTGAATGTACTGCTGCAGAGAATGTTGTATTGAATGAATTGATTATGACGTGAATGAATTGATTTGAATGGAATGTCCTTGACAACTAATGATGAGACGTATTTATAGGCCTTCAATTAGGTCATACCGTGATTTGGGCCGTTCAGATATGGGCCCTGGCCCAAATTCGAAAGATATGGTAGAACATTCGAGAATCATTATCTGTCAGTCATTTTTAGGAGAGAATACTGGGAGCATATTTAATGTACATTTTTACATATATACATATGTGTATGTATATCTTTCTCGCTTGGAAGACTTTAGATCGACACATCACCAGATGGGCTAACTCCAAATCTGACCTAGCCTGACCTTCGCTAGCTGGCTAGGCTTCTTTATCTGGGCTCAGGCCCAACCATTTGATCATTCATCGGGCCTCAATATGTTTGTTACTAACTTAACCTAGCCACGGCTCAATTACAATGTACATATATATATTGTATATATATATATATATATATATATATATTATGATAATATTCTTTCTTATTATTCAATCGAAATCGTATATATATATATATATATATATATATATATATATATATATATATATATATATATATATATATATATATATATATATATATATATATATATATATATATATATATATATATATATATATATATATATATATATATATATATATATATATATATATATATATATATATATATATATATATATATATATATATATATATATATATATATATATATATATATATATATATATATATATATATATATATATATATATATATATATATATATATATATATATATATATATATATATATATATATATATATATATATATATATATATATATATATATATATATATATATATATATATATATATATATATATATATATATATATATATATATATATATATATATATATATATATATATATATATATATATATATATATATATATATATATATATATATATATATATATATATATATATATATATATATATATATATATATATATATATATATATATATATATATATATATATATATATATATATATATATATATATATATATATATATATATATATATATATATATATATATATATATATATATATATATATATATATATATATATATATATATATATATATATATATATATATATATATATATATATATATATATATATATATATATATATATATATATATATATATATATATATATATATATATATATATATATATATATATATATATATATATATATATATATATATATATATATATATATATATATATATATATATATATATATATATATATATATATATATATATATATATATATATATATATATATATATATATATATATATATATATATATATATATATATATATATATATATATATATATATATATATATATATATATAATATATATATATATATATATATATATATATATATATATATATATATATATATATATATATATATATATATATATATATATATATATATATATATATATATATATATATATATATATATATATATATATATATATATATATATATATATATATATATATATATATATATATATATATATATATATATATATATATATATATATATATATATATATATATATATATATATATATATATATATATATATATATATATATATATATATATATATATATATATATATATATATATATATATATATATATATATATATATATATATATATATATATATATATATATATATATATATATATATATATATATATATATATATATATATATATATATATATATATATATATATATATATATATATAATATATATATATATATATATATATATATATATATATATATATATATATATATATATATATATATATATATATATATATATATATATATATATATATATATATATATATATATATATATATATATATATATATATATAATACTATATATATATATATATATATATATATATATATATATATATATATATATATTTCTTATATATATATTGAATTATTGATTGGCATTTATGTATATATATAATGAATGTCGTAGGCCTCCACTCTTTGTCTAAGCCTTGACAAATATTTTATGTATTGAAGATCCGATCTCTCTAAAGCTTATTGAAGCTTAGCCTCGATAGATCTAGGGATCGTTCGTCTGGGTCTCGATTACTTCCAAAAAGAAGGAATTGAAGCTCGGTCCATTCATATATATAATGAAGGATATGACATGTGATTCATGGATCTTGGCGTATGCTTCAGCTTCAATCCATTTTGAGAAATAATCTGTCATAGCCAAAAAATATTTCTTCCCAGTTGAAGATTCTGTCATTGGTCCAACAATATCCATTCCCCATTTCATAAATGGCCATGGAGACAAAACTGGATACATGGGTTCTGCTGGTTGATGATAAATGTTGCTATGTCGCTGACAAGCATCACATTTCTTCGCATATTCTTCAGCATCTTGTTTCATAGTTGGCCAATAATAACCTGTTCTCAAGATCTTTGAATATAAAGATCTTCCAGTTGTGTGATTTCCACATTCTCCTTCGTGTATATCCTTAAGAACCTCATTGGTCTCAGGGAATTCTAAGCACCTAAGATACGGTCCTGCAAGAGATTTTCTATACAAAATACCATTTATCATAGAGTAATGTGCTGTTTTCATACGGAAGTTCCTTGGGTTTTCATCTTTATGGATTGTCCAAGTATTTAAATATTCTATTATTGGTGTAGTCCAGGAATTTTGATTGTCCCCAGAATTTTCAGTTTCTGTATCTTGAACAACCAATATATTAGTTGATTCTTTTTCTATAGCAGGATGTAACACATGAATTATAGGAATCCTAGTTTCTGGTGACATCTTAAGTGTTAACCCTAGATTTGCTAAAGCATCAGCCTCGGCGTTTTCTTCTCTAGGCACTTGTTCTATATCGAAAAAATCAAAATTCTCAGCCAATTTTTTCACTATTTCCAAATATCGCATCAATTTTTCACCTTTTGCAGCATATGTTCCATTGAAATGATTAGCTAAAAGTAATGAATCTACATATACCTTAAGGTTTCTAATGTTCATATCCCTAGCTAATTGCATACCAGAAATTAAAGCTTCATACTCTGCTTCATTATTAGTGGCTATGAAATGACAATTCACTGCTTGGGGTATAATATCCCCCTGTGGCGATTTTAATACGATACCTAGTCCTATTCCTTTAACATTAGCTGCACCATCAGTGTATAAAATCCATTTTTCAGTAGCTTCCTCTAACATTTTTACTTCTAAGTTTACTTCTGGTTGCAAGTCAGTACTAAAATCAGCCACAAAGTCGGCTAAAGCTTGAGATTTTATAGCAGTCCTAGGTTCATAAATTAAATTAAAAGCACTTAATTTCACAGACCATTTAGCCATTCTACCAGATATTTCAGGTTTTCTTAATACGCAATTTTATAGGGTAATTAGTCTTAATATGTATAGCATGCGTTTCGAAATAATGTCTAAGCTTAGTAGATGCCATAATTAATGAAAGTATAAGTTTTTCAAGATGAGAGTACCTGGTTTCAGCATCAATTAAACTTTTACTTACATAGTATACAGGGTGTTGTTGACCTTCTTCTTCTTTTACTAAGACAGCACTGACTGCGTTTGAAGATACTGCCATGTAAAGATATAGAGGCTCACCATCTTCAGGTTTACCAATAGTGGTGGAGTAGAGAGATACTTCTTTAATTCTTGGAAAGCTTCTTCTTGTTTTTCTCCCCATTCAAACTTTTTGTTCTTCTTTAAGATGTCATAAAATTCTTTACACCTATCAGAAGATCTTGATATGAATCTATTCAAAGCTGCCAATCTCCCAGTCAATCTTTGAATATCTTTAGCATTCGATGGTGACTTCAAGTTCAAGATAGCCTTGATCTGTTTTGGGCTTGCTTCTATCCCTCTTTAAGTGACCATATATCCTAGAAATTTTCCAGCTCCTACTCTGAAATTACATTTTGCAGGGTTCAGCTTCATGTTGTACTTGTCCAGGATATTGAAGGCTACTTCAAGGTCTTTCAAGTGATCTTCAGCTTTCTTTGATTTTACCACCATGTCATCTATATAGACTTCCATCGTATCCCCCAGTTGGTCTTTGAACATCATGTTGACTAGTCTTTGATATGTCGCACCTGCATTTTTAAGACCAAAAGGCATAGCAATATAACAATAAATACCTGTCGGGGTCATGAAAGTGGTAGCTTCTTGATCTTCAGGTTCCATCTGAATTTGCTGAAATCCAGAAGAAGCGTCCATAAACATGAGCATCTCATGTCCAGAAGTTGCATCTACCATTGCATCGATATGTGGCAGTGGAAATGGATCTTTTGGGCAGGCCTTGTTAAGATCAGTGAAGTCTACACAAACCCTCCATTTTCCATTTTTCTTTTGTACTACCACCACATTTGCTAGCCACTCAGGAAATTTTACTTCCCTAATCATTTTTGCTTTTAATAATCTCTCCACATCTTCTTGGATAATTGCATTCCTTTCTGGAGCAAATTTTCTTCTTTTTTGCTGAATCGGTTTGAAACTTTTATCAATTCCAAGCTTGTGTGTAATCACATCTTTATATATTCCAGTCATATCCTCTTGCTTCCAAGCAAAAGTCTTCATTCTGGTTTTCAAAAAATCAGTAAGTTTGACCTCTAAATCTTTTGAGATCTTTGCACCTAATAAAACTTTGATGTTAGGATCTTCAGGGTCCAGAATAATTTCTTTAACATCTTGCTCCTCTGGCTCATTGACATCGAAGATCCTCTTCTGTAATTGCTATTGTGAAGTTGACCTTGCTGCCGACTTCATGGTGGATGTATAGCATTCCTCAGCTTCTTGTTGATCTCCTTTAACAGTGATCACTCCCCAAGGTGTTGGCATTTTAACACATTGGTGATATGTTGATGGTACTGCCTTCATTTCATGAATCCAAGGCCTTCCCAAAATTATGTTGCATCCTGGAAGAGTGTCGACCACACAAAATTTTTGCATGGAATTAACCCCTCCAACATATACTGGTAGCTTAATTTCACCCACAGTATATTTGGTCTCGCCACTGAATCCGATTAGTGGTGACGCCTTGCCAATAATATTATCTTCAGAAATGTCCATTCTTCTCAGGGTCTCCAGCTTGATTATATTTACTGAACTTCCATTATCTATCAAGATCCTGCGAACATAATGGTTAGCAATAAATAAAGTGATGACTAAACCGTCATGATGAGGCTCCATTATGTCATCAAAGTCATCGTCCTCAAAAGAGACAATATCTGAATCTGAAATTGAAGCTTTCTTCACGCCTTTTTCTCCTTTATCTGCCTTGCTTTGTTTTGCAAATCTCTTGGCTGCTGAGTACGTTGTCCCACATACTTCTGATCCGCCAGAAATAGTGTTAATTACTCTTGCATCTGGAGGTGGAGAATCTGCTTTTTGAGTCGAATTAGGCCTTGCAAATTCTATGCCTTCAATATCCTTAGCCTTCTTCCTTCCAAGGAGCTCTTTAAGATATCCTTTGGCTAGAAGAGTGGAAATATCCCTTCTTAACATTTTGCAATCTTCAGTAAGATGGCCAAAGTCTTCATGATATGCACACCATTGACTGGGATCTTTCTTTTTGTAATAAGAATCATTCTTCTTTTGTGGCCATCTTACTTTGTCTCCAAGATCTCTAAGTGCCATTATAATGCCAGGTGTCGATACTGAGAAGCAGTATGTTGAAAGGGCAGGATATTCGACCCCATCATCTTCTTCGACTGCATTCACTTGATTGTCAACATGTCTTGTGTAGGGCTTATTTCTTGGCTTATATACTGGAGTTTCTGCTTTCCTATTTGGGCGATCATATGATAAAGCTTCCAGTTTTGAAGACGTCAGCTCATTTTCTTCAAGCCTTATAAATCTTGCAGCCCTTGCTTTGGCTTCATCGAGATTTCTGCATGGTGTCATTATAAGATCTTCTTGAAATTTAGATTCTTTATGGAGACCCCTCTGCAAAGCTTGTATAGCGGTCAACATATCTAATTTAGGAATATTAAGAGATTCTTTTGTAAATCTAGTCATAAAATTCCTAAGTGATTCGTGTGGTTTTTGAGTAATTTTATAAAGATCATCAGTCAATTTTTCAAAGGTTCTACTGCATGAAAACTGACTATAAAATAAATTAGTTAAATCAGCAAAAGAATTGATAGATAGAGGAGGCAAACTCTACAGCCATTTTAAGGCTGATCCTGAGAGTGTAGATCCAAAGCTTCTACATAAGCATGCTTCCTTCAGATTGGATGGAACAGGCACAGTTTCCATTTTTCCAAATATAATGCAATATGCTCTTGAGGATCAGTAGTTCCATCATATGGCTTCATATTTGGAACCTGGAACTTCTTCGGGATCTCTACATTCGCGATCCTGTCACCATATCTATTAATAAGATAGGACGCAGGAACACTAGAGATCATATCTTTAATCCTCTGAAATTCTCTTGCGATATATTCGTTTGGTCCTTGTCCCTGCGATGAGTTAGTAAAAGCAAATGATCCATTATAATTATTGGAATTGTGTAAACCTGCGCCCATAGTGGCAGATGTGCCAGCAGCATGAGTATTTTGAGGAATGTTGCTCCCAAAATTCTGAGTTGCAGTTGGGAATGACGTATTAAACGGCGCAGATCCAGGTGCTGCAGATGCTCCTGGAGTTGAAAATAAATTCCTTGGGGTTATTGGAGTTCCATTTTCTGTAATCCTGGACTCCAAAATCCTAAATTGAGTCTGATTATATTCTTGATTGGCTGCAACAGTATTGGTAAGTTTCTGCAAAATAGCAAACAAGTTAGGAACTTCTTCATGATCAAGATTTCGAGCAGCCTCTTCAGATCCAATATTAAATGGGTCTGGGTAGCCTTTATCATTGTAAAAGCTTGATCGTCCCGGTTGTCCAGCATTTATTTGAGGCGAATTTCCTGCTGGTGTGTCGCCAATGATACTGAATTCGTTACTTCGATCAGCTGGTCCTTTGTCTTTGCTTTGATTCGAAATTCGAGCAGCATTATTCTTGTTCCTTCGATACAAATTATTTCCTGGAGGAGGAGGCATCATAGAAGAAGAAACAGCAGGAGCGTTTTGTGAAGAGTTAGTTGGTTGAGTCGACATTATCGGAATTAATTTCGGAAAATTGGTTTTGATAAAAAAAATCAAAAGAATTTTTAATCAATCGAAAGCACCTTTTGCCCCACGGTGGGCGCCAAATTGTTTTGGTCAAAAATTACCCAAGTTAATTTACGTTGAAGACTTAGATCAATAATGTAACCAAACTTTCGCTCGTGAGGTTAAGGGTTTGTAAAATATGTTTGAGATTCAAAGATGCGTTTAGTAAAAGGATTTAAAGAACGATTATGTCGATTAAACAAGAAACAAAGGTGTAAAGCAATGATAATCAGAATAACTAGTATTGAAATAAATGAAATTACGATAAATAATGCTAATCAAAGTAAATAATGCGTTAAAAGTAAAGAGTAAAGAGCAAGAACACTGAGATTTGTTATCGAGGAAAAGCCCTTAATCCTTTAAGGATTGCCGGCATAAAAACCCCGGGAGGAAGCAATCGTCCCTGCCTTTGTTCTCTTATTAATGATTGTTAAATGTTTACAAATGGTGGAATTCGGTTGATCGATGTATCTAAGTGTGAGAATAAAGATAAGGGAATTAAGAGGAGTGTGTGTGTAAGTACAAGTGTGTAATGAGCAGAATGTAAGTGATAGATAGCATGCCTATGATCGATCAGCCTCATTCTTTATATAGACCTAAGATCTAACTAACTATGCTTTTGTAGGGATCTTCCAGGTCTTCGTTTATTGAACGTTGTAGCGTATCTTTGCTTGATCAAGTGAACGTTGAAGTATCTTGCCCAGTCAAGTGACCGTTGAAGCTTTTCCCTCATGTTGAAATCATCTTGAAGTCCGATTATTTTGGCATACTAAGTCTTCTTTGTGTGTTGATGAGTTTAACCATGTGCGACATTCCTTTTTGCACCGTTAGATATATCCTTCCATACTTTATATTGAATATTCTGGAATCTGCACACTTATCTCATGTGGAAACAATAATAATATTTGAAACATAACGTTAGCAAAATATTAATAAGTAATCAGAATATTCAACCATGTCAGGATCCTGGGATGTCAATATCTTGGACCTTCAGGATATTGGTACTCGAAATTTCACCCATAACAACATACTCTTACAAATGTCAACTAAACAAAAACATATTCTCTCTTATTTATATAGAGATATAAAATAATATATATGCATAGAATAGAATCTAAATATATGTAATGTACATCTATATATTGACTGTAAGTTGGCACTAAACATATTATACATATTAATTAAATTTAAATATTTAAATTTGCAAACTAAAAATGTCTAATAACATAGAAGGAAAAAAAAGTGTTAATTTCAATCTTATACATTATGAATTAATATAACAAACTGAAGAATAAAATTCAGACCTTTAGTTTCTACTAAAAAATGAAGATAACCCTATAATGATTATGCAAATTTAGCATTAAGTGTTACTATAAAAGTGACTAATGGAGGAGGAAAACATTTAAAAAAAAAAGATGTTTAAATAGAGTAATCGATCAAGGAGTTTAAAATAAATGAAACTATTCTAATTTTAAATTAAAACATTGATAAATGTCGTTAACCAAAATAAAAAAGATAACTTGGATTACATTAATATAAAGATCAAATACAACTATCCATAAATATAGAAAATATATACAACCGTATCAATAATTACTTTTAAGTTAAATCATTAAAAATCTTGTAAAAAAAAGAGAATGTGACAAATAAGAAAAAGTATGATGTGGCAATCAAAGATTAATGTCAACTAAGCTTAAAACTATCATCTCTTAGTTATATAGAGATCTCTGGTAATCGATCTTTTCCTATTATATTGACACATCTTTTGGAATATCTTAATATACTTTTGTAATATAGATGAATCTATCTATGGTAAATATGAATTTGTGTGGTTAAATTAATTGCTATACAAAAATACAAAATTGTTTCATTTATACGAATTTTGGTTCTCATCTAGGATTGACGGCCCCATCTTTTCATAGCTTCAGGTTATTCCACATTGAAACTTGTCCTTTCCTTAATCAAATTGTGATGTAATTGTGAAGTTTCATTCCCATTAACTGTGTGTGTTATAGTTGATTTTCATAAATATTGTAATTGATGATTTTATTGTAACAAACTTCAAAAATCTAGCTTTAACTGATTTTTGGTAAACATAAATTTGTTTGGTAAAAATAATTGCCATAGAAAATTGTTTCATTATTTTTGTAGATAATTATGTTCTTAGTTTTACAAATTTTTGTTTTCATCTAGGATCGAGCGACATTTTGTTTGACGTGGTCTTTACGAGAGCCCACTGGATCAGATTACCTAAGGTTTTTTTAGATGCATTTCAACCAGCCAAGGTTTCTGGGGTCTCACAGCGTTGCAGGGTCGCTAGTTTGAGAGAAAAAATTCCTCTACAGGTTCCCTGGGCATTTACGTTTTTTTTTTTTACCTACATATACTATGGAGGAAAAACGATAATTTGCAGATAATAATTTTATGTGTTTGCAAAAAATGTTGTATATCTATATTACAACAAAAAAAACATACGTTTTTTTAATATCATTTTAATTTTATTTTTGGTATTTTGTTCGTATTTGTTTATTATTTGATATTGAATTGTTATGTTATTGTTATTTTTCATCTCTTTTAATTTAGTTTGTTGTCAATTGTAGTTTGATTATGGCTTCTTCTTTTACTACAAAGGGTTTATTTTTTTTAAATTTGTTTTGTTCATGTTTTGTTTTTGTTATTTATTATTTTGATATTTACTATTTCATACGTACACGTAGTTCTTATAAGAATTGTAGATCCTTCAAAAGACTTGCATACTTCTAGCCTCAGTAATGTTGACTCGAAGGAAGGATAAGAATATGATGCAAATGAGTATAAATATGGGGGAAGAGGAGGTGAGATTGAACACACTCGATCGAATGGAGAAAAATAGCAAATGTAAGGCTCATCTTTAACAATTTAAATGGGTAAGTTTATGTTACGTGTCAAAAATTGTCGTGTTGGATTGACCCAAAACACCTTTTACGGTTTTACCAAATATTATAATTTTTGTATTATCACTATTTACGTCCTGTTTCATGGTTTGAGTATGTTTCCAAATGATGTGTGAAATCGAGTAATAAAATTTATAAACACGAACTACCAAAAGACTGACTACAACACACTCACAGGCAGTGAACCTGATCATATGCAGTATAGAAAACTGGTAAATCAGAGGTCAATCACGAGGACTAAGTAAGCAATTGTTCAAATAAAATAATTCAAGTAAAGAGGGGGGTTTTGTGACCGAATTGTCACTTTGCAAAAGTTAGTAAGTTTGTTAGTAATCCCTCAGGATTAATCGAAAAGAGAGTTTTGTTTAAAACAATAATTTAAAAGGCATCCATCTTGAATCCGCTTCACAACATGTTCAGATTGAACATAAATGAAGTTCCAATTCAATTTAGTTGATAAAGATAATCGTGACAAAAATAAAGACACAAACTGGTACCACCAACGTTTGTAAAATCATTTAAATCACCTAATTAATCAGTTCCTTTGTAAAGCCGGTACCACCAATGCTTAAAACAATTTCCCTAACCAACTAGTTTGTTTGACTATCAAATTAACAATTGTATCTATGTGGAGATAACGTGGTACCACCAACCGTTATTCAACACGTTGACAAAATGATTCCTTTTATTAAAATGACATTCACTATCATACCATGAACTAGTGACAATTGATTAAGGATAATTAATTGAAATCACATATATGTTCAACTAGTACCACTAACGAAGAACATACATATCACCAATATCATAAAAATAATTAATAAAGAATCAAATCATCAAGATCTCGACACAACGATAATTGAAATCAACTTTGAATTAATAAAATAGTGCAATCTTTACATATTGTTTCACTTCATCAAGATGGATGATAAAGTGATTAGCTACTCATATTGAAATAAGAATAACAAATCAAAATAATAGAATTCATCGTTACCGAATACAAGTAAATGAAAACGAATAACGGAAATCGTCCAATCGTAATGAGGATCTTCAAAGATGATAAATCTGATGAAAATCTGCTTCAAAGAGCTCCAAAAACGGCTGGGAAGTGAAAAGTTAGGGTTAAGGAATGTTTATGCAAGCTATTTATAGTTTCCTAAAATTTTCCAAATTCGACCCCAATTGCAGCGCAACAAGGGTAGTTGCGGCGCAATGAGGTTTGACTTGCGTTGACTTTTGACTTTCGTTGACCCAATGCTGGCTGGAAACTGGATGCGTTGCGCCGCAACTAGGCACGTTGCGGCGCAACTTAACTCTCTGTTTTTCTGTTGCGGCTCAATGAGTAGTTGCGGCGCAATGGGTAGCTTGTCAGTTTGACTTTTGTTGACTTGACTCCAAATGCAGCCTCGGGACTCGTAAAACTTCCGTAAACACTTCTTTTGCCTCAAAAATGTCGTTTCTTCCAGAAATACGCTCAAGTACCTGTCAGTAGCCTGAAACACTAACAAATACCATAAACGCACCAAATGTATACGAAAACGACTCACAAATCATGCAAAAGCGACTAAATACATCGTGGGGAATGGGTATAAAATACGACATATCAAATCCCCCACACTTAAGCTTTGCTTGTCCTCAAGCAATTCCAAACTTCAAAACTCAAATTACCTTGGTACATATATAGGAATAACATTGCAGTAATCAAAAAGAAGCAAAACCATTCATGAAAATGAGAAAAGATGGTTAGGCAGTTTTAATCTTAAATGAAAACTGGAATGTTTGACAATACTTGACTGATACACAAGCCTCAATAACACGACTAAGCACTGAACAATCGAATCAATGATATCTCATCTATCCTACTCCAACTAACTTACTTTTGGGGTTGAATATTTGAATAATCACTCAAAGCCTAGTCGTGATGCATAATCTTTTACCATAGGCTTGTACTAGAATCATTCCTTCACCGCCATGGCGCAAGCACCATAACGTCTATCAGAAGAGGTCTTTCAAGGGTTGTAATGAACTCTGGGGCTAAACAAGGTATTTAAAAAGGATATGGAAATTTGGGATAACAAAAGGTGTTAAAAGAAAATGAACAACATTTAACAAATTGTTTAAATAATAGTCTAATCCATAAATCCCATGTCATCAGTTGACAACGGTCCAACACCCGCGAAGTTCTCCAGACAATACCCCCAATAGAATGATTAAAAACCGACACCATTGTAGTGTATGACATCAAACAACTCAATCAACCAAGACTAACCATGTTGGCTTAAACGAACTTGCCAACCCAGAAATGATAACTGAAAAATATAGCATTCCAAGATCCTTTTGTTGGTTATAAAGATGTACCAACTTAACTCAATAATTTGTAGAAACAATGAAGCTTTTGTTGGTGTTATTGTTGAACCAACTAATAAAAATGATTTGACCAAAAATGAGAAATACCAACTGACAGCCCAAGCTCTTTTTCTTCATTTTTTCTATTTTTTTTTCTTTTTTCTGTTTTTCAATTCTTTTATTCTTTTTTCCCTTTTTTTTGTGAGCTACTTTTACTCTGACTAATTGGTATTCTCTTAGTAATATTGAAACAGTGACAAATCATGTGCCCATATGCTCAAATGAACGATCCAGACTTTATCCAAACAATCATGACGAAATCAATCTATTCTCAGTAACCGAGAATATCCCAACCCGACATAAAGGACAACCCCAAACCATCCACTAGCATAGGCAACCAATGACCCACCAGGACTTCGACTATCGGTATAGCGAGGGAAAGGTATATTTCTTAGGTGGATTTAATAACAAAGACCAGGCTAATGACAACATGTTTTCTATTATTTCTTGCACTAAAAGTGAGTGCAACATAAGGGTATTCACAAGTGGTTCACTAACCAGTGTAGTTAGCTACTAAGAACATTAACAAAACATGCACATAACAATTTTTACGAAACAAGGGGTGAACATAAAAAGAACAAAGGTTTTTATCCTAGATTTGCCTCTTCTGATAAATAACACGGAACGATCAACCAGGACAAGTTCTAGAATCAACGCAATCACCGGCACACTCATGGCAAATGAAAGTAACTCGGAAATGGAAAAAAAATAACCTCAAACTTGCACATCATAGTTCAGAGCTCTAAGTAGAACCCTTACTCTTGGATAAATCCAAAAGCCTACGAGAGGGACAAATTTACAAGGCTAATAAATCCAAACCGTAAACACCTAGCATGTCTAGAAATGAATCAAGAATCTCACAAATTTGGTGTTTTGGTGCTATAAGCGTGCTAGTCATGTTATTAATCCAGAAGGGATTGCCTAATTAATCAATCAAGACACATTCTACCAATTAAACTTTGTACCAAGGGTGTAGTCAAATTGCTCATTAAAATCTATAATTAGGTGACAAAAGCAATTAACTACAAGAACAAGCATGCAAAAGTTTAAAAATCCTCTAAAATACCCGACTTTTTCCTATTTACCACCCCCCCACACTTGAGTTGGACAATGCCCTCAATGTCCAATGAACTAAGGCAAACTATGGGAAATAGGGGAAAGTAAACAAAACAAAAAAAAAAAAAAAAAAAAAAAAAAAAAAAAAAAAAAAAAAAAAAAAAAAAAAAAAAAAAAAAAATAACCTCAAACTTGCACATCATAGTTCAGAGCTCTAAGTAGAACCCTTACTCTTGGATAAATCCAAAAGCCTACGAGAGGGACAAATTTACAAGGCTAATAAATCCAAACCGTAAACACCTAGCATGTCTAGAAATGAATCAAGAATCTCACAAATTTGGTGTTTTGGTGCTATAAGCGTGCTAGTCATGTTATTAATCCAGAAGGGATTGCCTAATTAATCAATCAAGACACATTCCACCAATTAAACTTTGTACCAAGGGTGTAGTCAAATTGCTCATTAAAATCTATAATTAGGTGACAAAAGCAATTAACTACAAGAACAAGCATGCAAAAGTTTAAAAATCCTCTAAAATACCCGACTTTTTCCTATTTACCACCCCCCCACACTTGAGTTGGACAATGCCCTCAATGTCCAATGAACTAAGGCAAACTATGGGAAATAGGGGAAAGTAAACAAAACAAAATCAAGAACAAGAAAAACTTGTCGGGTATGACGGGTGTTCCATGCTTGAATGATGCCAACAAGAATATGGCGCTGAACTTACTGCCAGCATATGCATATGACAAACTTGCTATTCAACATGAACAGACGATTAACAGCCAACAGATTAGATAAGAAAGCATGCAAATTCCTATCCCTACTTATTCAAAATGGAAATGGAAATAAAATACGATGTCTCATCACCCCGCGGGGTGAATACAAACCAACAAATAAAAGTAAAGTACGAGAATGAAAATTGTTCAAACAAAGTAATGATACAAGCCATCACGAAACCAATAGACAGCACCACTCATCATCACTATCATCATATGATCAGCTAGTAGGCGGATATCCTGGCATACCACCTGGCGTACCAAAGAATGACTCAACCGCCTGCTCAGCAATCGTCTGAGCTGCTGATCCCGATCCTCCAGCACCCGCGTCTCCAGCCTGTGTACCTGCAAAAGAACCAAAACAAAAAGGATGATCTGGTCCCAGTCCCCCGAGATCGTGGGAAGGAGGCTGCTCAAACTGACGCTCCAGTGGGTAATAGAAACCACCACCAGTCCTGTGCTCTGGTATGAAGATGCTAGGAGGACGGTAGTATGGAATCGGCTGAGGTGGATGGAACTCGTCACCACGATACTAAGCCTTCCACATAGGCTGATATCTCTGCTGATCGAACATCACACGACCCATACCTGAGCCCACCCATCTAAAATCACTATCCATCCTGGACTGGAACTGCTGCTGAGATTGCCACATGTTATTAACAGTGGCCTCCAAAGTGGAGAAGTCCCAAGTACCTGAAGGATCGGCAGAAGAAAATGCCCACGCAGTAGGAGTAGTAGTGGCACGACGCTTAGTACGTCGCGCGGGCTCTGGTGGCTGCTCAGGTGCAGCAGCCATCTCCTCGTCATCATCATCACCTGCATCCTCTTCCTCGCCTTCAGAGGTGGCAACACAAGAAGCAATCAACTCATACATATCATTCTTATTCCTTCGAGGGCGAAGCAAGCCAAATCGTGTCAAATCATTATATGCAAATGGCTTCATTGGCTTCCAGTTCAAATTAACTGTGGTGTCTGCAAGCTCAAAATACTTGACCATTTTGGAAATGAAATGCCCACAAATCAACCCCCTATCACGCACCCCTTTGGTGCCCATGTGTTTTGCTAGCACTTAGGGGGCACAAGCAGTCCTATAATGGTCTCCCTCATCAAACAGTCTCAAAAGCCACAAATCATCCAAATAAACTTTGTCCGGGTGATTAGAACGCTGGACAAAGAAGTAGACCAACATCTTGTGAAACAATCTCAAAATGGGCGACTGGATAGTATTTGCCCCACAAGCACCACGCCAAGCTTGACCCCCAGAAATCCGAGAGTAATAATCTCTCTGATCACCCAAGTCACGATGAAACCCCTGAGTACCTCTAACAGCAATAGTCAAAAGGTTCCTAAAAGCAGGGTTGTTCAACATCGCCTCAGTATACATACCCGTGCACAACCCAAACTCAGCTATCGTCAAGTGCCTATTCAAACCCCCACATCTAAAGAAAATGACTCTATCATCAAAGACACTTGTGGCTTTATCAATATCCTGAACAGAAATAGTGGAGTACACCTCAAGACACCACTCCTTACAATCTGACTCCCTATTGCGAAAGATGTCAAACGACATCCCATACTCTATTTCAACCTGATTACCATCTTCATCAATCGCCCTACCCATGAGTTGCATATATATACTAATGTCCGCATGAACATTAAGAACATCAAGCATAGACCTCTCCATATATCTTGGTTCTACAATATCTTTATGAATCAAAGTAGCCAACCTGTTAGTATAATCAACCTTAGATTCTGGAGAAGCTCGAGGAAATCTGAGCCAAGAGTGGGCTGGTATGCCCATAGCAACAGCCTTAGGAGTAAGACCAGTAGGAACATTAGCAGCTCCCTCACCAGGTGCAGAAGTAGTTTGAGGCTCTGGCAGAACCTCTGGGTGCACGGCTAGTTCTACAGGTTCCTGCACATACAAGAAAACCATCAAAACAATCAAACCCAGATATTCATATATATATATATATATATATGAGCAAAAACATGGCTGGGCAGAATTGAGTCTCATTGCAGCGCAACAACCCCAGTTTCGGCGCAACTTAAGTTGTTGTTTCACACGTTGCGGTGCAATTCGAATTTTTTCTGGGCAAGTACGAACAGCAGTAGTAACAAAACAAAAATTTACCCAAGTTCAAATATCCACAAATATTAATTAGGGTTTATCAACTAATCAAAACAAGCTTTAATTATCCCTAAATCAATTTGATAAACACACACTATGGAACAAATCAACCATTCTTCCAACAAATCATCAAACCTTCATTGTTCTAGACCCAAATAATCACAAATTCGAACATTAAGAATCAATTTAAGCATAAATCTATATATGGCCGAATTGATGAAGAGAAAATCTACCAACATGATAAAGAGAAAAGAGGATTGCAAAAGTTTTCAAAGTGTAAGAGTGAGAAAACCCTAGCCCCCGATCCCCTTTTCTTTATGTTGACCCGGTCAGACCGTTGCGGCGCAACCAACCCGTTGCGGCGCAATTCGATTATATATTATTTATTTTATTTTATTTTATTATTATTATTTTTTTGAAAACAATACACTGATTGCGGCGCAACACCTTAATTGCGGCGCAATCCAACAAACAGAGATATAAGTTGCTGTGCAACAACGAAAGCTGCGGCGCAACAAAACACAATCATTGCGGTGCAACTCCAAGTTGCGGCGCAATAGGACCCCCCCACACTTACCTTTGTAAACTCCTTAGAAACGGCTTACCGGAACGCGTGAGAGTGGTACCATCCTGCAAATCTTATTAAAAACACATCACCAATGAAAAATAAACAAAATGATTGAAAACAAGAAACACGGGTTGCCTCCCGCGAAGCGCTTAATTTATTAACGAGTCCTTATCTAGACTCGATCATCATTTACTCATCCAAATCAAACAATGGGAGCTCCTCAATAGCAACTCCCTCCACAACTTCTTCCTCATGATATAGCTTCAACCTATGACCATTAACAATAAACGACCCTCCATTCTTTTTAAACAATTCAATATACCCCGACGGATACACGTGCTTAATTTCATAGGGTCCTGTCCAACGAGAGGTCAATTTTGGTTGCTTAATTTTGAACTTTGACAAAAACAATAAGACCTTATCTCCTACTTTAAAGTCTTTCCTACGGAGCTTTTTGTCATGCCAAACCTTGGTTCTTTCCTTGTACAACATGGAACTATCATAGGCACCTAATCTAAGCTCATCAAGCTCATGCAATTGTAAAAACCTATGCTCACCTGCTTTTAACAAATCCATGTTACAATTTTTCAAAGCCAATATGCCTTATGTTCGATTTCAATCGGTAGGTGACAAGTTTTGCCATAAAGAAGACGATATGGTGTAGTACCAATAGGCGTCTTATAGGCGGTCCGAAATGCCCATAGATCATCATCTAGCTTTTTGGACCAAATCTTGGGGTTGTCTCCTACGGTCTTTTCTAAGATTCGTTTTAAGGCACGGTTGGTGTTCTCGACTTGACCGCTAGTCTGAGGGTGGTAGGAGGTAGAGAAACGGTGAGTTACACCATACCTCTTTAGCACCTTGGGCAATTGATGATTGGCAAAATGGGTACCACGGTCACTAATAAGAGCTCTAGGAACACCAAACCTACAAAACAACTGCTTCAAAAAGTCTATGACTACTCTAGCATCATTAGTGGGTAAAGCCTTGGCTTCCACCCACTTGGACACATAATCAACAGCAACTAAGATATAAAGGGACTTATTGCAGGGTGGGAAAGGTCCCATAAAGTCAATTCCCCAAACATCAAAGACTTCACATACCTGAATCATCTGTTGGGGCATTTCATCCCTTTTTGTGATGTTACCTTGTCGCTGGCAAGAGTCACAAGTCTCCACTAACGTTTGACCTTCCTTGAAAATTGTTGGCTAGTAGAAACCTGCATCATAAACTTTCTTACCGGTTACAGACGGTCCATAATGACCACCGGTAGGACCATAATGACAAGAATCTAAAATCTTCCGGGTTTCAGCACCGGACACACATCTCCTGATCATCCCATCTGTAACACATTCTAAACAAATATGGTTCTTCCCAAAAGTAATGTTTGATCTCAGAAAAGAATTTCTTTTTCTGTTGATAAGACATTTCTTTAGGAATCACATCTGCACAAAGGTAGTTAGCAATGTCGGCATACCATGGGGTTTCCTCAACTTCAACCTGCATCAAATACTCATCAGGAAATGCATCATCAATATCATGCTCTTTCAACTCCTCAAGGTGAGGGTTTTCGAGCCTACTTAAATGATCGGCCGCCACATTTTCAGCCCCCTTTTTGTCCTTGATCTCAATGTCGAACTCTTGCAAAAGCAAGACCCAACAGATGAGACGGGGCTTGGCATCTTGTTTTGAGAACAAGTACCTTAATGCGGAGTGGTCGGTATACACAATGGTCTTGTTAAGAACCAAGTAGGGTTGAAACTTATCAAAAGCATAAACAACGGCCAACAATTCTTTTTCAGTGACAGTATAGTTTTGTTGGGCCGGATTGAGGGTCTTGCTAGCATAAGAAATGGGACGGAAATGTTTATCCTCCCTTTGGCCTAAAACAACCCCTAAGGCAAAGTCGCTAGCGTCACACATCAACTCAAAAGGTAATGACCAATCGGGTGAAGACATAATAGGGGTATTGGTCAATTTGTCTTTAAGTAAGTTAAATGCATGAAGACACTCACTGTCAAAGTTAAAAGGGACATCTTTTTCCAATGACTTGGTCATTGTCCGGGTGATTTTTGAAAAATCCTTTATAAACCGACGATAGAACCCGGCATGACCCAAAAAGCTTCTAATAGATTTTACATTAGTGGGAGGAGGTAATTTAGCTATGACATCTATTTTGGCTCTATCAACCTCAAGTCCCGCCTTAGAAACTTTGTGTCCCAACGCAATCCCTTCCTTCACCATGAAGTGGCATTTTTCCAAATTTAACACCAAATGTGCCCTTTCACACCTTTCCAACATTTTATCAAGACTATCTAGACAACTTTCAAAAGAATTTCCAAATACAGAAAAGTCATCCATGAAGACTTCCATGGAAGTTTCGATCATGTCTTGAAAAATATCTATCATACATCTTTGAAAGGTTCCGGGAGCATTGCAAAGACCAAAAGGCATTCTCCTATAGGCATAAGTACCAAAGGGACAAGTGAATGTGGTCTTTTCTTGGTCCTTAGGGTCAATGGGTATTTGGAAATACCCGGAGAACCCATCCAAGAAACAAAAATACTCGTTTCCGGCTAGCCGTTCGAGCATTTGGTCAATAAAAGGCAAGGGAAAATGATCTTTATGGGTGGCGTCATTTAACTTCCGATAATCTATACACACCCGCCATCCCGTGACAGTTCTAGTGGGAACTAACTCATTTTTCTCATTCAAAACAACGGTCATCCCACCCTTTTTCGGCACACAATGCACCGGACTCACCCTTGGACTATCAGAAATCGGGAATATGATTCCCGCATCAAGCAATTTAATTATCTCTTTTTTCACAACTTCCTTCATGTTCGGATTGAGTCTACGTTGTCTTTGCACTACCGGTTTAACATTATCAATGAAATTTATGGTGTGCTTACAAAATTCAGGACTTATATCCGGTATATCGGAAGTTTTCCAAGCAAAGGCCTTTTTATGGGCCTTAAGGACGGTCATAAATCTAGATTTCTCATCCTCCAACAATAAAGATGAGATGACAACGGGTAAAAGAGATGTACCTTCGAGATAAGCATACTCAAGATGATCCGGCAAAGGCTTGAGTTCCAAGTCGGTAGGAGGATTCTCAACCGATGTTAGCACCCGTGTGCTTCCATTAGCCGTTATCTCTTCGAAGGTTTCGTCTTCCGGTGGAGTTTCGTCAACACTTAATGGCATTATTTCTTCCACCATCTCTCCAACCATCTCTTGCTCTTCTCCACTACAAGCAAGCAACGCTTCTCCCTCGTCCATGTCCAAAAATTTCATCAACTCCGTCTCCAAAGCATCGTCTTCTTCAATCGCATCTATCCTGAAACAAGTATCATCAGAAGAATAAGGATGCATTAACGCTCTATCAACCTTAAAAATAATCCGGTCATCACCGACCCCTAAAGAAATCTCCTTAGCCTTAACCCGGATGATAGCATCCGCGGTGTTAAGGAATGGACGGCCAAGAATTAGAGGGACTTTAGCGTCCGCCTCCATCTCGAGAATGACAAAGTCGACCGGGAATACCATGTGGCCCACCTTAATTTGCAAGTTTTCCGCTATCCCCATGGGATATTGGAAAGATCGATCCGCGAGCCTAATGCTCATTCGGGTCGGGGTCAACTCACCTAAGGACAATTTCCTATAAACCGAATAAGGCATTAAATTAATATTGGCCCCAAGATCGGCCAATGCCTCACACAAAAATGCACCAAAAGAACAAGCAATTAGAAAACTCCCTGGATCTTCCAACTTGGGAGGAATCTGATTCTGGATTATTGCTGAACACTCGGCGCTAAGTACTGCAGTCTTCGCCTCTTCCAGCTTCCTTTTGTCGCTGATGAGTTTCTTGAGAAACTTAGCATAACTGGGCATCCCTGCAATAAGATCAACTAAGGGCACAGTTATGTTAACCGATTGAATCAAATCAACGAACTTCTTGAAATTTTCCTTAATCTTCTCTTTCCTCAACCGTTGAGGAAATGGGATCTCCGGTTGATAAGGTTTCACCGTTGGTTTCTCAACTGGTTTAGATGGAACAGCCGGTGTCTGCACGGCTGGGTTCGGCTCCATCTCAATCTCATCATCAACTGTTTCATCATCTTCATTGACCTGCACAAGTGGAGTAGAAACATCAGGTAAAGGATTTGCAGAATTATAAGTTTTACCTGCCCTCGTTGTGATTGCATTCACATGCTCTTTTCTGGCATTAGGAGGGGTATATTTCTGCCCTTGTCCTTGATTATTCTGCCCTTGGTTGCTTGACTGAGGCTTCGGGTTCTGTTGAGTATTACTCGGTAGAGTACCGGGTGTTCTATTCGAATTTCCTAGCCTTTCAAGCTTCCCTTCCAAGTCCTTAATTGTGGCTTGATGGTTCTTCGACCCTTGATCCAGCTTGTGCTCTAGTCCGTCCTAACGAGTAGTCAAAGCATCCAAAGTAGAATGTACTTTCTTTGACTCCTCTGCAACTTGCTCATTAGTTGCTCTCTGAGCACTTATAAATTCCTTCATGATATTCTTCAGCTCTGAATCTGAATCTCGCTGATTATTGAACCTGCTGAACCTGTTACCTCCAAAACCAGAATTGTTAGTATTATAAGAAGATGATGAGGGATAAGAATTACCTGACTGCCGGTTTTGATAACCGGTGTTTTGGTTGAAATTTCCCTGTTGTTGGTTCTGAACGTAGTTAACATCTTGAACTGGTTTATCCGGGCAATCCTCCATGTAATGCAAGTTCCCACAGTGATCACAACCATCAGCCATAACCTTCACATCCCTTTCAAGGCTCTTGAACCGGCTTTCTTGGCCATCAAACCTCTCATCCATTCGCTTAGAGAGGGCCTTAACCTCAGCAACTAACTTAGAGTCTTCACTACTCTCAACCTTAGCGACAGTATTTCTTCCGGATCTCTTAGTACGGTCCTCATCCCGGGTAGAGTTTTCCTTGGCCATATCTTCAAGAATCTTGTAGCCCTCATTCGGGGAAATGTTGTTGAAACTACCCCCAAATGCATACCCAAACTCCCATTTTGACCTCCTATCCAATCCATCATAAAAAATCTCAACAATAACTTCAGTACCCATGTTATGACCCGGGCAATTCCTTAGCATCTCCTTGAATCGTTTCCAAGCATCCACAAAATCTTCACCACTGTCTTGAGAAAATCCCCTAATTTGATTCTCCAGCTGCCTTTGAGTTCTTATAGAATAGAACTCATCAATGAATCCTTCCCTAAGTTCAGCCCAAGTAGAGTAGGAATTTTCCGGTAACTCCTTAAACCATGCAGATGCATCTCCAGTGAGAGTTAATGGAAAGAGCTCTAATTTAACACTCTCAGCTTGCCCTTGCCCATACTGATACAGTCGGCATATCTTTTCAAACCTTTCGACATGAGCATAAGGATCGCTTCTTCTAACCCCGTCAAATTTATCCTCCTCGACACTCTTGAGATGGTTACCCTTCAAAGAGAAGTCTACCGAAATCTGAGGGGGACGGATGGCTTTGCCCCGGTTAGCTGGAATATCTCTTCTTCGTTCCCCGTAAGGAACGTTGTTCATGTCTCTCGGTTGTTCATCACCCATTCCGTTAGCCCTTGGTGGTTGATTTTGATTACGGTTGATTTGAGGTATGACAATCCTACTCGGTTCAGGTGTTTGAACTTTCTCCTCAGTGTCAGATTCTTCTCCTGTCCCAAACACTCTACCTGCTTCTTTCAACCTATCAATTAATTGATCTTCTGATGTTGAACTTTTCTTGATATAGAATTCGTCTAAGGAAATGTCCTGTTGGACTTGGTCTGCGATTTCTGGATCTATTTTGTCTGATGTGGATGGTTCTGGGTTGTTTTTCTGCACTAAACGACGTCTGACTTTCCCTGGATTAGATAAAGGACTAAGCAAAGGTCGGCCAGAAGCTTTGTGTTCATCAACTAGCAAGAACCTGCACAATCACCACAAGCAAACCGTCAACCGCACCTGGTACAAATGAAATAGAAATGAAAATAAAATGAAATCTAATTAATAAAGCAATCACTTCATCAAGATCTCGACACAAGATAATTGAAATCACATATATGTTCAACTAGTACCACTAACGAAGAACATACATATCACCAATATCATAAAAATAATTAATAAAGAATCAAATCATCAAGATCTCGACACAACGATAATTGAAATCACATATATGTTCAACTAGTACCACTAACGAAGAACATACATATCACCAATATCATAAAAATAATTAATAAAGAATCAAATCATCAAGATCTCGACACAACGATAATTGAAATCACATATATGTTCAACTAGTACCACTAACGAAGAACATACATATCACCAATATCATAAAAATAATTAATAAAGAATCAAATCATCAAGATCTCGACACAACGATAATTGAAATCACATATATGTTCAACTAGTACCACTAACGAAGAACATACATATCACCAATATCATAAAAATAATTAATAAAGAATCAAATCATCAAGATCTCGACACAACGATAATTGAAATCACATATATGTTCAACTAGTACCACTAACGAAGAACATACATATCACCAATATCATAAAAATAATTAATAAAGAATCAAATCATCAAGATCTCGACACAACGATAATTGAAATCACATATATGTTCAACTAGTACCACTAACGAAGAACATACATATCACCAATATCATAAAAATAATTAATAAAGAATCAAATCATCAAGATCTCGACACAACGATAATTGAAATCAACTTTGAATTAATAAAATAGTGCAATCTTTACATATTGTTTCACTTCATCAAGATGGATGATAAAGTGATTAGCTACTCATATTGAAATAAGAATAACAAATCAAAATAATAGAATTCATCGTTACCGAATACAAGTAAATGAAAGCGAATAACGGAAATCGTCCAATCGTAATGAGGATCTTCAAAGATGATAAATCTGATGAAAATCTGCTTCAAAGAGCTCCAAAAACGGCTGGGAAGTGAAAAGTTAGGGTTAAGGAATGTTTATGCAAGCTATTTATAGTTTCCTAAAATTTTCCAGATTCGACCCCAATTGCAGCGCAATGGGTAGCTTGTCAGTTTGACTTTTGTTGACTTGACTCCAAATGCAGCCTCGGGACTCGTAAAACTTCCGTAAACACTTCTTTTGCCTCAAAAATGTCGTTTCTTCCAGAAATACGCTCAAGTACTTGTCAGTGAAACACTAACAAATACCATAAACGCACCAAATGTATACGAAAACGACTCACAAATCATGCAAAAGCGACTAAATACATTGTGGAAAATGGGTATAAAATACGACATATCACCAATATCATAAAAATAATTAATAAAGAATCAAATCATCAAGATCTCGACACAAAGATAATTGAAATCACATATATGTTCAACTAGTACCACTAACGAAGAACATACATATCACCAATATCATAAAAATAATTAATAAAGAATCAAATCATCAAGATCTCGACACAACGATAATTGAAATCACATATATGTTCAACTAGTACCACTAACGAAGAACATACATATCACCAATATCATAAAAATAATTAATAAAGAATCAAATCATCAAGATCTCGACACAACGATAATTGAAATCAACTTTGAATTAATAAAATAGTGCAATCTTTACATATTGTTTCACTTCATCAAGATGGATGATAAAGTGATTAGCTACTCATATTGAAATAAGAATAACAAATCAAAATAATAGAATTCATCGTTACCGAATACAAGTAAATGAAAGCGAATAACGGAAATCGTCCAATCGTAATGAGGATCTTCAAAGATGATAAATCTGATGAAAATCTGCTTCAAAGAGCTCCAAAAACGGCTGGGAAGTGAAAAGTTAGGGTTAAGGAATGTTTATGCAAGCTATTTATAGTTTCCTAAAATTTTCCAGATTCGACCCCAATTGCAGCGCAACAAGGGTAGTTGCAGCGCAATAGGTAGCTTTTCAGTTTGACTTTTGTTGACTTGACTCCAAATGCAGCCTCGGGACTCGTAAAACTTCCGTAAACACTTCTTTTGCCTCAAAAATGTCGTTTCTTCCAGAAATACGCTCAAGTACTTGTCAGTGAAACACTAACAAATACCATAAACGCACCAAATGTATACGAAAACGACTCACAAATCATGCAAAAGCGACTAAATACATCGTGGGAAATGGGTATAAAATACGACATATCACCAAGCAACTTTCATTTGTTTATTTTGTTTACTGGCCTGGTAGAGATTAATTAATAAAAAAATTGCATCACGACAATTATTTTATGCACATAGGTTACAATGGCCAATATATCTACTTATGTTATAAATAATTAAGACTTTAAGAGTATATAATTGGTCTAAATCAATAATTAACATACATGTAAAAATTTCAGTAGACGACTCTTCTCCTTTAGAGGAAGATATAATAATCATGGATTAGTGTAGTTTGTATTCTCATTGTTAATTTACAAGTTCAAGAAAACTCTCCAACAAGTCCCTCTCATTGTTAAACAGATTTGCTAGATGACTTGCTGCTGACGTCGTCACTACGTTGAAGAATGAAGACTTAGCAAGCCATCTGCAAGAATGAGTCAAAATAAGTTTAATGACTTATCACCCATTTTGTAAGTCAAATATGGACCGGAAAGAAAAAAAATATATTTTTGGTCCCAAAAGGTCACATGACTAACATGTGACAGGTCATGTGACCTACTATATCCTTTTTTGAAAAAATCCAAGTTTTTGTGAAGTTGTACATATTTCTCTTTCATCTAAAATGAAAGTTTGCATTTGGTATTATAATGTATTCCTTTTCTTTGGTTGATGTTTATGTCTAAGTTTTGTAACTTAGTTTTTGTGGTTGAAGAAAATTTAGTACTAATTATTTAATGTCATTTCGGTGTTCATAACATAGTTGATATTTGTGTATTATGTTTTATCTTTTATTTTCAGAGTTTTTGCAGTTGTTTTGTTGCTGCTAGCCCTCATTGTTTTATCGTTGCTATAGTGTTTTTGTTGTTCGCGGAAGGCTAGGATGGTTTTGCATGTCACTGGTATTGAGAGGAACATGATGAAAATTTTAAATGAAGGTCCTTATGTACCAACATCACCTCTCAATCCCCTTCTTGATCCTTCTGGATCTAGAAGAGGAAGGGAAAAGAGGGAGGAACATTGGTCTGAAGAGGAGAGGAGATTGGTGAATCTAGACACCCTTCTCAAAAACATGATCCTCGGGGCCGTTCCAGAAACCCTAATTCCCACACTAGTTCTTTTTCCTAGTGCTAAAACCATGTGGGATGAACTTTTAAACCAGCATGAAGGAGGAGATGACACCATTGTCACCAGAAAGGTCTCCTTAAACAAGAGGTATGAGTCATTTTTTGCTCAGCCTAACGAGTCTCTCACTGGTACTTACACCAGATTTATGAGAAAGAAAAACTGGTGATTAAATCATGGCTAGAAACCAAAAAGCCATATGATGCTGGAGTAAAACAATTTCCTGCTCAAAAACGTGCATACTTAGATGGAAATACTCATGTAGCATCATTAATACCAGTAATCGATCGATTACCAGAGGAGTTCAGGCCCACCACTGTTTATGATGAGCCTGTAACTCCCAAGGCCAATTTTTACCCAGTTCAATTCCCAGAGGTTAAGACTGGAGCGCTCCAGATGACTGCTCCAGTTAAAGAGGTCTATCGGAATAAACCTTTGCCTCAGACCAATCCCCTACCTAAGCCTAGGACTGGAAAGGCTAAGGTGTCATCTGAAGAAAATATTTTGTCCAGGTTAGAGAGCCAGATTCAAATTCTGACTCGTCAATCTCAAAGTTTTAATGCAAGATTAAACTTTATTGAGGGTACTTCATCTGGCCCTAGACAAAATACAAAACCTTTTGCTAAGAAAGTTAAATCTATTTCTCCAGTTGAGAAAAAGAAAAAGGTTTCAAAACTATCAACCCCAGTGGTCTTTTCAACTAAGACCACTATTGAAGAAAGTGAACTAAACCAGATTGCCCCAGGGACCTATAAGGGAGGGTCCAGTGAACCCATCAGTCGATGGGTTCCCAAATCTAACTGATAAGTATCTGGTGTATGTGCAGGGCGATCGAAAGAAATATATCTGGTATCTTGACAGTGTTGCTGGCAGGACGATGACTGGATGTAAGACCCTGCTGGAGGAGTTCACCATTTCTGATGGACCCTCCATTACTTTTGGAAATGATGGTTGTGGAAAGACTGAGGGATACGGTGTTCTGAACAATGGACAAGTCAAGTTCAGACGTGTTGCATTTGTGAATGGTTTGAAATATAACCTGATCAGTGTAAGCCAACTGTGTGATGATGGCTATCAAGTTCTATTCAATATTGCTCAGGGTATCGTATTCAACAAGGACTGGAAAGGCTAAGGTGTCATCTGAAGAAAATATTTTGTCCAGGTTAGAGAGCCAGATTCAAATTCTGACTCGTCAATCTCAAAGTTTTAATGCAAGATTAAACTTTATTGAGGGTACTTCATCTGGCCCTAGACAAAATACAAAACCTTTTGCTAAGAAAGTTAAATCTATTTCTCCAGTTGAGAAAAAGAAAAAGGTTTCAAAACTATCAACCCCAGTGGTCTTTTCAACTAAGACCACTATTGAAGAAAGTGAACTAAACCAGATTGCCCCAGGGACCTATAAGGGAGGGTCCAGTGAACCCATCAGTCGATGGGTTCCCAAATCTAACTGATAAGTATCTGGTGTATGTGCAGGGCGATCGAAAGAAATATATCTGGTATCTTGACAGTGTTGCTGGCAGGACGATGACTGGATGTAAGACCCTGCTGGAGGAGTTCACCATTTCTGATGGACCCTCCATTACTTTTGGAAATGATGGTTGTGGAAAGACTGAGGGATACGGTGTTCTGAACAATGGACAAGTCAAGTTCAGACGTGTTGCATTTGTGAATGGTTTGAAATATAACCTGATCAGTGTAAGCCAACTGTGTGATGATGGCTATCAAGTTCTATTCAATATTGCTCAGGGTATCGTATTCAACAAGGACTGGAAAGGCTAAGGTGTCATCTGAAGAAAATATTTTGTCCAGGTTAGAGAGCCAGATTCAAATTCTGACTCGTCAATCTCAAAGTTTTAATGCAAGATTAAACTTTATTGAGGGTACTTCATCTGGCCCTAGACAAAATACAAAACCTTTTGCTAAGAAAGTTAAATCTATTTCTCCAGTTCAGAAAAAGAAAAAGGTTTCAAAACTATCAACCCCAGTGGTCTTTTCAACTAAGACCACTATTGAAGAAAGTGAACTAAACCAGATTGCCCCAGGGACCTATAAGGGAGGGTCCAGTGAACCCATCAGTCGATGGGTTCCCAAATCTAACTGATAAGTATCTGGTGTATGTGCAGGGCGATCGAAAGAAATATATCTGGTATCTTGACAGTGCTGCTGGCAGGACGATGACTGGATGTAAGACCCTGCTGGAGGAGTTCACCATTTCTGATGGACCCTCCATTACTTTTGGAAATGATGGTTGTGGAAAGACTGAGGGATACGGTGTTCTGAACAATGGACAAGTCAAGTTCAGACGTGTTGCATTTGTGAATGGTTTGAAATATAACCTGATCAGTGTAAGCCAACTGTGTGATGATGGCTATCAAGTTCTATTCAATATTGCTCAGGGTATCGTATTCAACAAGGACTGGAAGGTAGTGTTGATTGCTCCCAGAAAAGGGAATGTGTACGTGATGGATATGGAAAGCTCTCCTTCAGAGCAGTGTTTCTATACTCAAGCTGATGAAGACACAAACTGGTTATGGCACAAAAGGTTATCCCATTTAAATTTCAAGAATATTAATAAGTTGTCCAGAAAACAACTTGCAGATGGGATACCTTCAGTTTCCTTCAAAAAGGAAAGGCCATGTCCAGGATGTGAGATGGGTAAGCAAAAACGTACCAGTTTCAAGACCAGACAGAATTTCAGCATATCTGAACCCCTTCATATGCTTCATATGGACCTCTTTGGTCCAGTGAATGTTCAGACTCGTGCTGGTAAAAGATACACCCTGGTGATCGTAGATGAATTCTCCAGATATTGTTGGGTGATCTTTCTGAGGTCTAAAAGTGAAGCTGCTGCTGAAATCATCAGTCTTATCAAGCAAATTGAGCTCAAGTACAGTCGAAAAGTGTGTCAGTTAAGAAGTGACAATGGAACAGAATTCCAGAATGCAACTCTGGAGTCATTCTGTACTGACACTGGCATCTCCCAGAATTTCTCATCAGCCCGCTCTCCAGAACAAAATGGAGTGGTGGAAAGGAAGAATCGAACGCTGATAGAAGCTGCCAGGAGTATGCTTGCTGAATCTGGTCTGTCTACCAGTTTCTGGGCGGAAGCAATTGCAACTGCTTGCCACACCCAGAATCGATCAGTGTACATCAAAAGACACAAAAAGACAGCCTATGAAGTCTTAAGAAATAGAAAACCAAATATTGGTTATTTTCACGTTTTTGGATGTCCAGTTTACATCCTGAACGACTCCAGTCAGTTAGGCAAATTTGATGCCAAAGCTGATGAAGGGTATTTCTTAGGCTATTCAGCCATTCGCAAGGCCTTCAGAGTCTACAACAAGAGACTGGAGAAGGTCCATGAGTCAATTCATGTCACATTTGATGAATCAAATGTTGCAATCAACAAGAAGCCAGCCCTTGACACTCCCCCAGTAACTCCTATTGTCTTTTGTGAATCCGATCCTATAAACGACAATAATGAAGATTCAAAAGACACAGTTTCCAGTCATCCTGATCTGGAACCTGTTCAGAAAAAGAAACTCTCCAGTAGTACTCCATTCTATCCTTCTATTATTTTCAAACTACCCTCTGAAATTAATATTGGATCAGATGTTCGTACTACTCCCCCAGTATCAGTGTCAGTTGAGATTAGACCAGAAATGTCTTCTTATGAAGAATTCCAAACTGAACCAGTACTTCAGGAAATGCCTTCAAATGAAGAATTTCATGATGCAAATCGTGATTTAAATGACTCAGATGAAGATACTGAAGTAGTCTGGCAAGATCCTCCTCCAGAAGCAACTCCAGAGGAGACTCAACTGAATTCTTGCACTGATATTGTTGTCAGTAACAATCCTGGTCAGTACTCCAGATGGACAAAAGCTCATCCTATTGATCAGATCATAGGTGACTCCAGTAGAGGAGTTCAGACCAGAAGAGCCTCCAGTAATCAATGCTTATACGTTAGTTTTCTATCTTTGATGGAACCAAAGAAGATTGACGAGGCTATGGAAGATCCAAGCTGGGTGACTGCTATGCAAGAAGAGCTTCACCAGTTTGAAAGGAACAAGGTCTGGTATCTGGTTCCTTTCCCAGTTGGAAAGAAAGAACCAATTGGAACAAGATGGGTCTTCAGAAACAAAGTAGATGAAGATGGCCACGTAATCAGAAACAAGGCCAGACTGGTAGCACAAGGCTACTGCCAGTCAGATGTCGACTTTGATGAATCATTTGCTCCAGTGGCTAGACTTGAAGCGATCAGAATATTCTTAGCATTCGCTGCTAATCATCAGTTCAAGGTCTACCAGATGGATGTAAAGAGTGCTTTCTTGAATGGAAAGCTTGAAGAAGAAGTTTACGTCAGACTACCACCAGGTTTCGTTGATGAAAAGCATCCACATTGGGTATATCGTCTGGACAAAGCGCTATATGGCCTCAGACAAGCCCCACGTGCCTGGTATGACACTCTGACTAAACATTTGTTGAAAAATGGTTTCAAACGAGGTGCAATTGACAATACCTTATTTATTCTTCATGAAAAAGGTAATCTGTTAATGGTACAAATTTATGTTGATGATATTATTTTTGGGTCTACTGATGAAAACATGTGCAAGAAATTTTCGAAAATAATGTCAACTGAATATGAGATGAGTTTAATGGGTGAACTAACATATTTTCTTGGACTCCAGATTAAACAAAACAAAGATGGCATCTTTATTAATCAGGAAAAATATGTTAGAGATCTTTTAAAGAAATTTGATATGAACTCTTCACCATCTAAACCAACTCCAATTTCTGCACCACTGACACTGGACTCCGATCCAGATGGAAAACCAGTGAACACCACTGTCTATAGAGGCATGGTTGGTTCACTGATGTATTTAACTGCCAGTAGACCAGATATTATGTTTTCAACATGTTTATGTGCCAGATATCAGTCTAATCCAAAGGAATCTCATATGCTTGCTGTAAAGCGCATACTGAAGTACCTTAAAGGTGTCCCCAGTCTAGGTCTTTGGTATCCCAAAGGCTCAGGCATGGATCTAATGGGTTATTCAGATTCAGATCATGCAGGTTGTAAGATAGATAGGAAATCCACAACTGGTGGATGTCATTTCCTAGGTGGCAAACTGGTCAGCTGGACCAGTAAGAAGCAAACTTCAGTTTCATTGTCCACTGCTGAAGCTGAATACGTGTCTGCAGCCAGTTGTTGTGCTCAGATACTCTGGATGAAGAACCAGTTGCTTGATTATGGTATTAAATATTCAAAGACCCCAATCTTTTGTGATAATACCAGTGCCATTGCTATCTCAAACAATCCAGTCATGCACTCCAGAACGAAGCACATTGATCTCAGGTATCACTTCATTCGTGATCATATTATGAAAAACAACATTGAACTCCATTTTATTCCCACTGACAAACAACTCGCTGACATTTTTACCAAACCTCTGGATGTCAAAACTTTTGAATATCTTGTTGGTGAGTTGGGAATGTTAAATCCTTAAATCTGGTGACTGCTCAGATATTGAACGCCTTTGTGTACTATCTTTGCATTATTAGATTTCTGGAACAACATTCCAGGGAAAGACTTGAAAGATATTTTTGTTCTTAAAAATGTTTTAAGTTCAAGGGGAATTTATTAATTTATTTTCTCACTGGATAAATTCTTCAGAAAATATTACTGGTGCTTTGTAAATGTGTCCCTCTCACTGGTAACTGGACAGATTGAAGTGCGTGTTTGAGGTGACTAATGTCTCCTTGTAAATGTGTCCCTCTCATTTGTCTGAATTAGTTGACGTGCAAGTTTGAGGTTACCAGTCTTTCAAAATGGTTTTCACTGGTACTTTACTGGAGTGTCCCTCCAGTGTACCATCAGTACATGTTCACTGGACTAATCCACCAGTGATACTGGAGTGTCCAGTCAACCTCCAGATGCACTGAAATATGTCATAATATTTTCTAAATACTTGGTCTTTGTGTGTGCCACGTAAGCAAATCTTTTTGAAGATATTTTTATCCTACGTGGCATGTAAATTTTTTCAACGTAATGATGGTCTTTTTACTTTGGGAAAACAAAAAGTACAACTTGTTACTGTTTGTGGGCTGTAAACCGTCATGCATTTATGTATGATGTGATGTAATTAATGCGGATCTCAGAACCCGATCAAAAACTTTATTTGATAATTTCAAATAAACCGTTTGAGTTCCACATTGTCTCTCCTATAAATACCCACTTTCAATTTCAATTGCATTTACTTCGAACATATTTACTCCCAAATCTCTCAAATTCCTTCATTTACTTCTTCATTCATTTTCCAATCATCATCATCTCTCTTATTTACTCCATTTACATTCAATTCCTTCATCAATTCTTCATCATAACCTATATATATATTCAATTTCATCTTCATCTATTCTGTTATAAATGGCACCTAGACAATCAAAATCGCTCAAAAATCTCCTTGCCGCTGAATATGCTCCTTCGGAAAATGTTGGCAGGGCACCTCATATCAATCTTGAGGCAAGTGCCATAAGAATCAATATGAATAACTGGATGGCAAGACTCTCTCTTTCCAGTGTTCATGATGCCCAATCGATTATTGGGAGATTAAACTCATTCTTTCTCTCTTGCCCATTATATGGTGCGTTAACACTTAATCCAGGAAGGATGTACCACGAGTACCTATGTGAATTCTGGTACACTGCTCAATATGACGATGAAACTTCATCGATCAATTATACTCTAAAGGGAGGTACCAGATCCCTTGGTTTCACTGCAAGTCTACTCAGGTCTGTTCTACAGTTAAATTATTTTGAACAAAATGAGTTGCCTATTGAGCTTCCCACTGGTATAAATACAAGGGAAGTATGCAGACTCATGGGGCACACGGATATCTTGGATGAGCATGGCCAGCTATCCAGAAAAGGGACTATCTACATGAGCAAGCTGTCAGACTCATGGAGATATTTCTTCACCCATATTGTTGAGTGTCTGGGAGGCAGTTCTGGAGGGTTAGACCAGATAAATCAAACCCACCTCCAGATTGCCTACTGCTTATGGTTTGGGCTTAGAGTGGATTTTGCCCAAATTCTTTTTGATGACCTGGTTGAGCGCCTAAGAGTGAAAGGAAGAAAACCATTTGTTCCTTATATTCGTTTCCTTTCTCTTATGTTTAAGAATGCTCTTGGCGACCAGTATGATATGGATACTACTCACTTTTCTGTGAGTGAGTATATGAGGGACCTGGTCAACCTCAGGTCTCCACTGGATGAGGTAGATATTCCTCAGTCCATGCTTTCCTTCCAAATGGAAGAAGCTGAAATGGGTCCAGATAGAGGTCAAGCTATTGAAGGACCATCTGGTGATGATGTACAGATCATTGAGGTTGTACAGCCCATTAGACAAGTTGCTCCAGAAGGTCAAGGTACAGAAGTTGTTGAACCTTCCAGACGACCTAGAACTAATAGGCGTCTGATGAAAGCTGGACTCCAGGTGAATCCAGAAAGACATCCTGGTGATGTTATGAATCTAGATGGATCACCAATTTTTGAACAAGAGGTTGTTGAGCAGGTTGTTGAGGAAGTTGAGCAAGAGGCTCCACTAGACTTGAATGTAGAGGCTGGTGAACAGGTTAATGTAAAAACTGGTGAACAGCCTGGTGAACAGACAGTTGGGATGACTCCAGAATGGGATGATGTTGATTCCCCAATGTCTGAAGGTTTTGATGTTAACATGAATTTTCTGGGTGAAGATGTACAAGAAGAAGAAAATCTACCAGAAATGCCAACACCTCCACCAGAAATGCCAACACCTCCACCAGAAATGCCACCACCACCACCACCACCACCTTCAATTCCAGAACACACTCAATACTTCACTCCAGCAACCACTCAACCTTCAGAATCTCAACCTCCACCTCGTGCGCCGGAGTCACCAGTTGCAACATCTGAAGCTGCAACTGAAGAGGACTGGGCACAAGTTCCTCTAATGACCAGATTACCTTCAACTCTTGAACCTCCCAGTGGTCTCTCTACTTCATCTTCTGCCGAGGTCCAAGGCCTTTTAAGTAAGGTGGCGGACCTGGAGAGATCACTCCAGACTTCATCTCAGGTTATTTCAGACTTCAAATCTTTATTATCAAATAACCTTGCTTCTGAGATGAATGTCTTTGCTGGGAATGAGAAGCTGGTTTATGAGAAGCTTGATGAACTGGTACTGGCCACAAATAACAACACTGAAAAGATCAAAATGGCAGTCCAGGGATTAGAGACTAGGCTGGTTAGTTCTGTTCAGACTGCAGTCACTGGTGAACTGGCAGGTCTGAAAGAAGATGTTCAGAACTTGGTTTTCAGGGTCAGTTCTCTGGAGAGTAGACCCACACTAGACCAGGGTGCAGTTGTTAGTACTATAAGTGATGAATGTACAAGGAAGTTCAGAAACAATATGTTGAAAGAATTATGTGAAGAAGTTTCTGGGACTGTTCTTCGTAGCATTCATGATGGGGTGTTACCCCAAGTAGAAAAGTTACTGGATGAGAAGTTGCCAAAACACTTGCCTAAAGCAGTTGCAAATGTTCAGAAGGAAGTGCAGGCACTTAAGAAAGTTGTGTCTGAAACAACTCCAGTAGAAGGTATAACTTTTGGTCCACTGGACAGACTTATGCTTGAACAGTTATGGAATGATCTCAAGTCAAGAACTGGAGATCGTTCCAAGGGGGAAAAGTCGTCTGGTGACCAAACTCTGAAGCACATGTCACAAAGAGCATATGGCACTGAAACCGGGCTAACTGAAGAAGCTACTGGTACTGAAGCCAGTGAGCCCCAGTTTGAGACCTTCCCATATATTCCAACTACACTGAAGGCTGTTAAAGGAAAAGAAAAAGTGGTATCTGGTGAAGAGGAAGAGCAAACTGAAGATGCTAATGATGAAACTTCCAAGAAGTTAGAACAAGAATGCATCATGATAGAGATTTTCAAAAGAAATCAAAAAGATGAACTGCTGGCCCATCAAAGGGAGATGGCAACAATGGGTACTCTGGATTCTTACAATGCTGGCAGGTTAGGCATTAATATTGAAGTATATAAAAAGATGAAAGATGACCCCAGAGTTCATCAATGCCTAAATGCATTAGATGATGTTCATGTACGCTCATTCTATGCTGAAGAAGAACAAGTCTATGATTCTATTATTTATGGCGTGAGTGTACCAGAACTCATCAGACAAAGGAAGGATGAACTGGTAAGTCTCCAGAAAAAGATAAGAAAGAATGCTGGTGCTCTGGAGATAGAGTACAGGAAGAGACTTACTGGTTTACCAAAGTTGACTGCCAGACAAATCAAAGCAATCAAAGATGCTGATGTAAGCAATTTCATTCCCCTGGACACTTCTCGAAAAATCAATCGTCAAGAACTCCAATCTGCTGTAGAGCAAAGGAGAGTGTCCAAGGAAACTGAATCATTGATCCAGCAAGCCAAGCTGAAAGAAAAATACAATGAGATGTTGAATTTCAGGGCTGATGCCAGAAGGATCACTGGTGCTGAAATCAAATTGGCTGAAAATAATGAAGGCATGTCTAAGTTTGAAGTAAAGTTGACCAGGAGGTAACTTTACTGACGAAAGGAAAAGTACTTCAGTCCAAGCTTTTGGATGGAGTGAACTGAAGGAAATCGCTTTAACGTTCAGGGGGAAGACAGATGTGTCGACTGATGTTAAAGCATTTCTGAAAAGGATTGAAAAGGTATGGAGAAGAAAGCAACAGATGGAAGTTGCAATGGGCATAAGAACGCCAGAATCAATACCATCTTCTCCATCACCAAAGAGAAAGGCTACTGAAGATGCTCCAGGACAGACATCAAAAAGAAGGGCCTGACTCTTATCATTTACTTATTGTAAATTATTGTCTTATGAAAATTGTATACTATTTATCAATTGATGTATGTAATAATAGTTGCAATTTTTTATTCTTATAAGTAAATGATCAGATTTAGTCTAAGTTAGAACTTAAAAGATGAAACTGAAAACACTCATGATCTATAAAGTGTTTTCCAGTAACTTAGATTTTTAGACAAATCGAAACTTGTGTTTTTCAAGCATACAAAATGTATAGATTCAAGCTTGAAAACACTTGCATTATTTCTAAACAAATAGGGGGAATTTGTTAGGTCCAGATTTAGTCCAGATTTACTGGACTCGCTCCAGACTCGACTACTGGAGCCTTACTGAAGATCTGTCCAGAAACGTGTTCTACTGGACCTACTCCAGACTTGGAATCTGGAGTCCCTCTGAAGATTTGTCCAGAAATAATGGAAGACCAGTGAGCAAAAACTTGTATAGGAAATCTGGAGTATTCTCCAGATGAGCTCACTGGACTTCACCCCAGTCCAGATCAACTCTACTGAAGACATTCTGACTGAAGTCAAAGACTGAAGTCTGAAGAAAGAAGACTGACAAATGGCGGAGTCCACTGGAAAGTCTTACCAGATCTATACACTGGAGGATTGTCAGTGTTCTAGACCCTACAAGTCTGAACACTAATATCGAGGATTGACTTTTCCCTTTACACACTTTCCAAAGAACAATCCACTTGTTCTTTACCAAAGTTTGTGTGTGTAAAGGTGGTTGGATAAAAGGATATAAAGTCATTTGATGTGACTTTATCCTTATTCCTTATCCAATACATTTAATGTTCTTGTCGGATCATTAAATGTATGCAACCATATTTGTACGGCACAAAATTCACTGGTGAATTTTGTTGCCTATAAATACAAAGTCATTTCCTTGACATAAATACTTTTTAAGCATACACTTTGCATGAAAGTGAATTTGTCCAAATGCTCTCGATCTTAAACTGGGATACTTCACAACTTTAAGTATCTCGATCCAAAAGAGTTATTTGACAAATATAGATCATTTGTAATTCATAGGTTGTTAGGATACATACTTATTTGTATTATCTTGATTCCGCACAACCTTGTATTTTATTTAACATCATAAATAAAATACACAATTGAAAAATACATAATGGTCCACTTTACTTGTTTATTGCTTTAAGTCTTGTATTACTTTGTTTATATATTCTTGCATTTATTTACAAGTAATACTAGTCCATTCTAGTGCTTATTAGACTTGTTGTATTATACACTTTCCTGGTTAACCATCGAACTTAAAGGGACTCACACAATATTTGCAGATTATAGTGAGGAGGAGAAGATGTATTTGTTGTGTGTTTTGCCCTTTCCTCATGAGTCCTATTTATAGTGGCTACACCAAGGGATAATGGTTGCCAAACAAAGGTCCCATGCATGAGTCATAATACACCAAGTGATAATGGTTGCCAAACAAAGGTCCCATGCATGAGTCATATAGTGGGTTTGGTAACCAACAAAACATGCCAACTTGCATAATTTACTTCCTACACATGTAAATTTCCAACAATCCCCCACCAAGTTGGAATGTTTCCTTTCATTCAGACAGATAATGTTACATAGGTGTCACGAAGATTAAACCCGTTTAATGTTGATAAACAAGAAAAGATCGATTCAATAGTATTCTTTGGATTTAAACCAAGAACCTGTTGACCCCTTTGGTTTACCCCCACACATCACCTGTCATCTTTGTGTTCTCACTGAGCGCGAATATGGCCATGCGCTATAAATCTTTTTCATGAACCTCTAGAAGATAAACCACTTATCTTCATTTGAGGCGGCACCACCTCTAGATCAGATAGGCAAAGTTTCACAACATCTTCATTGCTTAGATGTCTCCATAAACTTTGTTAAGAGTCGTAGCTCAACCTTTTCTCGGCAATGACGTACTATCATTCACCTCACATGGATCTATCAAAATTGATAGTACCTTCTATCATATAATGACTTCGTTGTTACCCTTTAAACTTGTGAATTAGGAGCACTAAAACCAAGTTGGGTTTCCATCACCAATGATTCTATTGTGGTTTAAGACCCATGTCTCTCATGGTAGTTACTACCAAATCTCTCGTCAGAGGTTTGGTAAGAGGATCTGCCAAGTTCCTACTTGTCTTGACATAGACAACTTTGATGGTACCATTCTCAATTTGTTGTCTCACAAAATTGTGTCAGAGTCCGATATGTCTTGATTTTCCATTATACACTGCGTTGTATACTTTGGACAGTGTGGCCTCACTGTCACAATATATGGGAATTGACGATATCGGGATATCCCACAACTGGATATCCATAAGTAGATCTCTAATCCACTCTGCCTCCTTGCTTGCAGCAGCTAAAGCAATAAACTCGGCCTCCATCGTCGAGTGAGCTATACATGTCTGTTTCTTGCTCATCCAAGAAATAGCTCCTCCAGCTAGAGTATAAATCCACCCACTTGTAGATTTAGAGTCACTAGTGTGATCAATCCAGCTAGCATCAGAATACCCTTCTAGTATTCTAGGAGAAGTCGTGTATGTTAATTCTAGTGTGCTTGTTCTCTTCAAATAACCAAGTACCCTTCCAACTGCCTTCCAGTGCTCAATATTTGGATTGACAGTATACTGACTGAGTTTGCTTACAGCGAAAGCAATGTCAGGGCGAGTACAATGTGTAGCATACATCATGCTACCAATAGCACTTGCATACTCTAGTTGAGCCACTGCTCTTCCAGAATTCACTTTTAGTTTTACACTTGGATCAAAAGGAGTGTTATACTCTTTAAAATTCAAGTGTTGAAACTTAGTGAATACTTTCTCTATGTAATGAGATTGACATAAAGAAATTTGACTTCCGTCTCTTTTCACTTTAATACCAAGTATGGTATCTATCTCTCTGAGATCTTTCATCTTAAAGTTCGAGGATAGATATTTCTTCGTCTCAGAAATACCATCTAAGTGATTGCTAATGATCAACATATCATCAACATAGAGACAGATTACTATGGTATATTCTACTTTGCATTTTGTATAAATGCATCTGTCAGCACTACTATGCTGAAACCCGAAAGCAGTTACAGTGGTGTCAAATCTCTCATGCCACTGTTTAGGAGCTTGTTTCAAACCATAGAGAGATTTAATAAGTCTACACACTTTACTCTCTTGTCCGGGTACAACAAACCCTTCAGGTTGCTCCAAGTAAATCTCCTCTTTTAGATACCCATTAAGAAAGGCTGTCTTCACATCCATTTGATGAATGTACAGTCCTTTCAATGCAGAAATTGCTATAAGAGTTCTAATGGAACTGATCCTAGCAACTGGTGCATAGGTATCAAAATAGTCGATTCCTTCTCTCTGCCTGAACCCCTTAGCAACTAATCTTGCTTTGTAGGCAGAAATGGATCCATCTGGATAATACTTTCTCTTGAAAATCCATTTGGATCCTATGGGTTTCTTTCCCTTGGGTAGATCAGCTAGATTCCAAGTTCCATTTCCCATAATTGAATCCATTTCATCATTGATAGCTTCCTTCCACAGAGGAGCATCCCTTGATGACATGGCTTCAATATAGGTTTTAGGATCATCATCCAAATTAATGGCGAATATGACCTGACTCGTCACATGCTTTTGTGTTCCTTCAACCAGATAAGAAACGAAGTCATCTCCTAGATTCTTTTCTTTTCTAGCCCTTGTACTTCTCCTTGGTTCTTCAACAACTTTTGAAGATTGAGTCCTATCATGAGAAGTATTTGGAGCTGTTGGTGATGTTGAGTTTTCATCATCTCTAGAAAACTTATCCTCAAAGAATTCCACATCTCCATCTCTGGATTCTACTACTTCGCCTGATTCAACATCCAAAATTCTATAGGCCTTACTATGTGGAGCATATCCAATGAATATGCCTTTCATAGCTCGGTCTCCCAGTTTGGATCTCTTAGGATCAGGTGTTCGATAGTAGGCTACACATCCCCATACTCTGAGATAGTGTAGATTTGGTTTTCTACCTTTCCATAGCTCATATGGACTTGTAGGAATCACACGACTAGTGATTCTATTATGTACATGACAAGCAGTTAATATAGCTTCCCCCCACATATTATGTGGTAAACCAGATTGATTCAACATACAGTTGACCATCTCTACCAAGGTTCGGTTCTTTCTCTCAGCCAAACCATTCTGTTGGGAAGACCATGGTGCAGTCCTTTCATGTATGATACCATTTTCTTCACAAAATGTATCAAACTTTCGACTAAAGTATTCTCCGCCTCTATCAGTGCGTAGAATCTTTATGCGTTTCTCATGTTGATTTTCAACCTCAGCCTTATATAGTTTAAATGCATCAAAAGCTTCGTCTTTTGTTCGCAATAAATAAACATATAAATAACGGCTTGAGTCATCGCAGAAAGTGATAAAATATCTCTTACCTCGGCGGGTAAGAATTCCATTCAGTTCACAAATATCTGAATGAATTAGTTCTAGCAGAGTAGTATTACGCTTAACCTTTGGAAAAGGTTTCTTAGTAAACTTTGATTTTACACAGGTTTCACATTTATCAAAATCTTTATTTTCTAATTTTAGCAAACCTTTTGATTCCATTTTTTCAATGTTTTTAAAATTCGTGTGTGCTAAACGTTTGTGCCATAAAGAAATTGAACAGGCAATATAACCAGAAAAATCAATAGCATTAATATTAAAGCTGAGTACATTACTAGCCACACTGCTAGTTATGTTGCCAGAAATTTCGCAATCACTATCACTACTTATATCAATAACAGAAACATCATTTCTGGATCCATCATGATCAGAAATTGTATCTTCTTGTAAATCTAGACGATACATACCATGAGTATTAGTCGCTTGTCCGACATATAGGTTGTTATGAGACCTCACACGACCATTTTGAATCACGAGTTTATACCCATTCCGATCAAAACTATCAGCAGATACAAGCCCTTTTGTTATTCCTGGAACATGTAACACGTCCTGAAGAATAACAGTCTGACCATGTTTGAAGTTCAGTTTCACCTTGCCTTTACCTTGGACTTCCACTCGATGTCCATCAGCACATACCACCACTGTCCCGTTTGGAACAGGACCATATGTCATAAAGTCAGCACGGTGTCCACAAACATGCACTGTGGCTCCAGAGTCCAAGAACCAACCCTTTTGTGCTATTACTCGAGTCAGGGAGGAGATCATATTAACTCCATCAAGGCTCAGAGATGCCACAAGATATGTAATCTCTTCAAAAACATTTGCAGAGCCTTGAACATTACCAGATTTCCTCTGGGAACACTCTCGTGCATAGTGGCCAGTCTCTCCGCAGACATGACATTTCCCAGACCTCCCAGACTTCTTGGGTTGATTATTAGTCTGGTGAGATTGCTTGAAATCTTTATTGTTCGGACCCAAATTCCTCTTGTTCTTGGAGTTATTCCTACCCTTTCGACCAGAACCAGAACCCCTTGATGACAGTTGGTTGACAGTTGATCCGACTTTACTCTTTCCCTTGTCTCTGTTGCGAGTTTCCTCCTCAATTCGGAGGTGTTTCAGCAACTCATCTATAGAGTAGTCCTCGGACTTATGCATCATTCTTTTAGAGAAATCCTTCCAGGACGGAGGTAGTTTTGCAATAATAACCCCCACCTGGAAGAGTTCCGGTAAAATGATTGCAAGAGCAGTCAACTTGTTGACCAATACTTGGAGTTCATGCACTTGCTCCAAGATTGGCTTGTCATCCACCATTTGATAGTCCAAGTATTTGGCAATAAGATACTTGTTAGTACCTTCTTCATGAGCCTTATACTTGAGCTCCAAAGCTTTCCAGAGGTCTCTTGGATTTGTTATCGGCGCATACAAATCATAGAGACGATCAGAAAGAGAGTTCTTGATATGGCCAAGACAGAGATCTTCAGCCTCCTTGCGAAGGATCCTCTGCTTTTCCAAATCAGCAATAGTTCTCTGATCTGGTTCCATTCCTGTTAGAGGAATTGGATTGGCTGGAATTGGGGCCAAGTTTGGGTCCAATACCTCATAGAGCTTTAGAAGTACCAGCATGAACTTCACCTTGTCAGCCCATCGAGAATAGTTCTGACCATCAAATCTGTCCAACTTGACAAATTCTTGATTCATGATTCTTAAGTTGGTAGAAGCACCTTCTTTATCCATTAATCGTAATAAACAATTAATTTCCTTTAAGATTGTTGAATTTTGTTAACTTTCAAACAATATGATAATTACACAAAATTAATTATCACGGGGTTAATTGAAATATTACAAATAATATAATACCGAATAATAAAGATACGAAACAATAGTTATTTCCACCTGTAATAGTTGATCACTAACACTGATCTGCACGGATACAACTCATGTCCTTAAAGGAAATTACGTGCCCTAACGGCTGTAAGCTTCAGCGTAAAAACCCCAGGATTTAATGCAGAATACTGTTTATTTCTACAGCTAAGAAATAAGCAATAAACGCAAAGTGATTACTTGGAAACAAGAATTGTGCAAACTCAATATTTGCAGATTATAGTGAGGAGGAGAAGATGTATTTGTTGTGTGTTTTGCCCTTTCCTCATGAGTCCTATTTATAGTGGCTACACCAAGGGATAATGGTTGCCAAACAAAGGTCCCATGCATGAGTCATAATACACCAAGTGATAATGGTTGCCAAACAAAGGTCCCATGCATGAGTCATAATACACCATATAGTGGGTTTGGTAACCAACAAAACATGCCAACTTGCATAATTTACTTCCTACACATGTAAATTTCCAACATTAAGTTGGTAAGATTATTAATTATATAAAAATATACACACATATTGATGCTTTAACTATATATAAGTATATTCATATTGTTGTCAAAGTTCAACCACCTCTTCTAACTACTAAGCTAGTAAGCTTTAGTGGGTTAAAATCATTAGAAAGACTCAACCATCTCCAAAGTAATCCAAATTAGAGTTAGCCATTTATATCAGTATTACAGTATATATTAGGAACCTAGCTTTTGTATCATAAATTTGTATTATTTCTTTTTTGAACGTTCGTGTCACGGGACGGCTAGCCGTTACATCCAATTGGGCAGGCAGTCACTAGCGACCGATCCACGAAGTCAGGGAACCACAGGGGAGGGAAAACCACACCAAATTAGCCGCTACAGAAGGCACGACGCTAAATTGGGGAAAAACCTTGATTGCTCGGATTCGAACCCTGGTCTCCCAGGGCCCAAACGTCATTGCAACACGGGGATGTCAAGTATTATATATGATAATGTGCTTAAATCTCTTTACATATCTTTTCATTTTTCTTCCTTTTACGTTTATCTTTAACTTTATATTGATTTGGTCTATTTGATCTCATTTTTCTATTGTCATATATAACTTATAAATATAAATTTAGTTTAATAATCGTAACACGGGCAACACATGAGTATTTTTTCTTTCAATTATTGTACATTAATTAATATATGCAAGCTATGAAAAATTGTAAATATTTCAAATGGTAGACACACGTTTTTTAAACATTTAGATATCTTACAAAAAGTAATATTTAGATTTATACATAAATGGACTTAAGTTTTATTTTTAAGATTATTAGATAAACTTAACCATTTTCAAAGTGGAATAATTTAGAGACTAGCATGTATATCAGATTTATATAGTATGAACATTTTTCATATAAATTTGTATTCCTTATGATAAAGAGTAATAAATTTGATATAAATAAAACATAACTGGAGTACCAAATTACACATGGATATTACATTCTATTGTATTTGAGATGCTATTTAGTTGTGTTCAATTGAAATGTAAGTTATAAAATACTTTTATTAAGTGTAACCCGAGCTACGCACGGGTATTGTTCTAGTTATATTGATCGACGCTTCTATTGGTAACAATTTCCCATGTCTCAAAATAATATTTTGGTTTGTTAAATATAATCTAAATATAGAAAACTAGATTAAATCGCACGTTGTGCGGGCTACTGAAACATAAATAAAAAATACAATAATTGATAGTTACATTATTATTCATAATTTATGATAATATAAAAAACTGTCAGATTACGACTGATGCAAACAATAAAATTATAGTTTGTGAATATATGATATACGTCAAATATGTTAAAGCATGACTAATGAAACATAAATATTTATAAATCATAAAAAAAAATTATGATATATATTTATTAAATATAATATAATAAATACTTTTTAAAAAAATAAACATAATATAATAAACAATCTATTTGAAAAAAGATAATTATCATTGAATTAATAAAAAAACATAGTATAATGTATATAAATATCTTTATACCCATATATAAAATAGAAAAATAAATATTAATGATTAGGATTATGATTTATGATTTAAAATTGATAATTAAGATCATACATGACAACTTAAATATAGCAAATTAAATGAAAAAATGACAACTCATTAAAAATCCAATTTGGCAAAAAGCTAAAAGTATCACCTAAGAAAAAAACATATCCTCTTTTAGTTATATCGAGAGATTAAATAATATTAGTAAAAATGAATTGGTATAAAATTCACTTGAAATTATCTAATTAAAATCTTTATTTATCTGAAAGTAAACATTTCAATATAAAATTTGGAGAAAACTCCATAACCCCAAAACACATCATGGTGGTTCCATGTTATTGTGGTCTTGTTGCCGATGTAGCTTGTTCTTGGACTGACACCAACCCCCGGAGAAGGTTCTGTTGTTGTTCACAGGTAAGTGAAAAAAGCCCTAATTTTTGTAATTTTTTTAAGGGATAATTAAAAGCCTAATATTCGGGTACCAAGATGTGGGTTTTTCGCATGGTTTGACCCACCTATGTGCCCACAATATGTGCATATAATACCTGGATAGTTAAGGGCCAAAAACAAAGTGGAAGATTGATTAAACTTCAAGGAGCAACAAGCAAAAAGGATGAAGTTAGGTCTGACTGCAAGTTGGGTTTTCTTTTGACTAGCTATGTGGATTTCTTGTTTATCCAGTAATTGAAAAAGGTGGAAAAAAATGTAATTTGTAGTTTGACTGTCAAAAGTCAATGAAATGTATGTAGGCAATGTAATGTACTCTTTTGGATATAATTAGTCATGTAATGTATTTTAATATAATGTAATGTACTCTTTTGTGAAGCAATGAAATGGAATTATTATGCATTTGTAACAACATAACTTGTTTAAAGTAGCAGGACCCCTAAATCATGTAACCATAACTTGTCACTTATCATTACCAAAATGATGCTTCAAAAGCAATACAAATCACAAGTTAACAACCCCTAAATATTGTTTTAAAGTAACAAGACATAAAACAAACATAACACATGACCAAAATTTGAATCCAGGCAACAAAATAAAACACACATAGGACCTAATATTGTTTGGAATTACATAAAACATAGATAAATACTTCAATAGTCTTGAGCTTCTTCATGCTCTAGCCCTTGGTCCTGCAAACCCCTTTGGTGTAACCCATGTAACTCCACGTGGACTGGAAACAGGATTGAGTACGGCAGTTGATTGACTGGGCTGGCTTGATTGACTTGGTTGGCAGGCATGAGGTGTCTAAACAACATGTGGGACACTAGTCTGACTTGGATGAGTGGATGACTTGGCTGCTGACTTGGCTGCCTTCTTTCTTGGCCTATAACAAACACATGTACAACATAAGCATCCATATTACTCAACTTATGTATTTACAAGTAGTAAAATCAATTGCATACCCGTTTTCAGTTGCCTGGCTTGATTGTCCTTTGCATGACTTGGAGTTATAACCCTTGTTCTTGCACTTTCCACAAGTTATAGTCCCCCCCTTACTTTGATAGTTTGTTACCTTTCACAATTGGTTTGTCATTCTCATATTGGCTTTTCTTTCTTTTCTTTTTTGGCCTCCCAACTTGTGTGTGGTGTATAGGAGGTAGAATCTTCAATGAATCTTTACTTTTTGCCCAGTATGTTGCACCAACAACAGGTTCAACCTTGTTTGCATACACTTTCTCCCATATCTGCAGAGTATATGTAGTATGCACCCGGTCTTCAACTTTCCCTACATCATATCCATACTTATCCATCTTCCAAAGAACAACTACATGCTTGCAAGGTATCCCTGTCATGTGCCACTTCCTGCAAGAACATTGTCTAGCTTACATATCTACCACTTCTCCTGGGGTTGGTATCGGTCCAAGAACAAGCTACATTGGCAACAAGACCACAATAACATCAAGCCACCATGGTGTGTTTTGGGGTTACGGAGTTTTAGGGTTTTGGTTATGAAGAAGAGAAAGAAGAAAGAAACCATAAAAAAACGGGTATATGTTTATATGAGAAATATATATATAACTAGTCCTAATACTCGTACGATGTAGGGTAGTTATATAGATTGTATCATAAAGAAATTCGAATATGCCACATACATGATACGTGAACATGAAATAAATTGTGGTTAAAGTAAACCGATTATCGAAGCTAAGTTATAATAAACAGTAATGATAAATATATTATATGTTTAGTTAGAGTTTTGGATTTACCTTAAATTTTTACAATCACATCAAAATCGGAACTTGTAAGCATAGTGGATGACTCAAATTTTTTAAGTCTTCATGTTAATAACTTATTATTATAAGTAATATAAGCAATAGGAGTTGAAGAATTGAGAAAGAAAAAGAAACAATTTTATTAATGAGAAAACGATCAATCAAATAAGGTTATAATGTGTTTTGTATCTATAAGCCAAGAGTTATAGTTTAAGTCTAAGTCTAATAAGAAAATTGAATCTATATACAACTAAAAAAGCTAATTTAATAAAATAAATAAATTAAAAGGACACGTGTCGATCAAGGATTACGCCACGTGTCGTTTTTAAGAACATCTCAATCATGTTTTAATTTATTGGTAGATATCTATTTATATTAAAGAAATAGAAAAAATGAACGTTATAGGGAGGAAAATACAGAAATGCCCTTACGTATATGGCAAGTGTAACAGCTAACAGCCAAAATTAGACTATGTTAGGTCACGGAGTGTAAAGTGAAAAAAAGACCAATTTTAAGGGCTTTTTTTGTAATTAATTCACTTAAGGACAAAAACTGTGAATCTTGCTAAGCTGAGAGATCAAAAATGTAATTTACTCTAAAATTTATTTTCTATAGTTATCGAATTCTGTATAAACTCAACTTACTCAACATTAAACCTTTTGAATATAGACTTTTTATTTTACCCTTATATACCGTATTTAATTGAAAGTAAAAGTTAGGGTAAGGTTTATGTGAGAACCATTTTTAAGTAATATTAGGCATAACTTGATCTAGTAATATGTGCATCAATAAGTTCACTTATTCAGATATTGATGTAAATGTAATTAATTTAATGGTTAGTATAGTTATTATAAAAAATGAGGGATTGATGGTGTATTCATTTCATTTAGGATGAGGATGTATCGTACTTAGAGTGTGTTGTTTTAATGGAGGATATTTCTGACATTTCCTCAGTAACTTTCAACTGAGGGGCTATTGTTTTTAACGAGTATAGATAATCTTTCTCTTAACAAAAACTTTTCTCCAATTTAATAATATTTCTCTTAGCTCATTTGACTCTTTAAACATGCGGAGAAAGCTCATAACATAGTGCAATGACACTTGTCCTTCTTACCTAGCTACTCAAACACGATTGTCTTTGGGAATCCAAGTAGAGAAAGCAAAACCCAATGCTTATTTTGTGGCCCAAACCTGCTTAATTTGGGAATTCAGAGAATATTGTGTTGATAAAAGCATACTGAGGTGTAAAAAATAAGAATGAAAAAAATATCAAATCATGCTTAGAAGTGAAAGATTCTAAAAAAGATTTTTAATAAACATAGTTTCAAAGGATGTTAGACTGGAAAACCAAATTACACAAATCCAAACTAGAACATGATCCTTTATCCATGCCGAAAGATAGAGCAACAACCAAAGAAAACTAAGGGGATTGAGCACCATATCCATAACGAAAACAGCTATTCTTCAAGGGGATTTAGCACCACACCCGTAAAGAAAACAGCAAGAGAAGTCTCTTCTCTGATCATGAACAAGAAAGGATGATCGGCCACAAAGATAGTCCGAGGTTTTGGACGGCCACCCCCTCCCCTCAGAGTAATATAGCTTACGGAAGCAGCTTCTGTTCCTGTTTCGTCAACTTTAATAACAGACTGCTGAAGTACATTTGAGACATAAAGCAAATCGCCAATGGGACATCCAGGTTCTACGATCCGACTAAGCTCCATATTCATAGGGTTGAAAGGCAATGTCAAGCCCATTTGTTTCATAACATCTTGAGGTTCAAATTTACAAGATATCTTGAATTTGGGTATCGCTATCTTTTCAAAATACCTTGAATCAAGGTCAAATTCTTCATGAAATAAAGCAGGATTATTATGAAAAACTTGCAGCAGATCCTGCAATCCCCCTTTCCTATCTGGAAGAAAGATATACATGGAAAACCGATACGCCTGACCTTCACTTTTATATGGAATTTGGAGGATCTTGAAGTCTTCAACAGAGCCATAGTTGAGCGGCTTACTGCTACCCATGAAAGGGACTGACACAGACTTCCCATCGATGAGATGAAAGTCTTTCTTCGTTGTCATATATTCAGGAAAAAATGATTTAGACCATAATCCCTTAAAATAAACAGCATTTGCAAGGAGAATTGCCTCATGTTTCAAAGCCCCCTCATCAACAATAGTCGGGATCAAGCCGTTAGTTTTTTTGTTTACCCATGAATTTATTTTTCTGGCTGCTTGATGAGGCTTCATCCATAATCAAATCTTAATCAATAAAACTATATATTCAAACTAATTCAGTGTTGGGGAAAAAAAAGCAAAAAATTTAAGAATTTACCTCATTATTGAAGTCAACAAGTTCGGCTTTTGTTCTGTACACAGTTCTGAGAATCTTTTTGTAACAAGATTGAATCTTTGGCAGCTTCTTGTCTACCCAAATTCCATTCGCTAAACTGATATGAAGACCTTCTCCGTCACCGTGCAGGTTCGATAAGATCTTTCATAGAACTTTGGAACTAGGAGACTCGGAGTGCAATTGATCCACGGTTTTATGTCCAAGAAATTCCAATAACTGTTTCAAAGTTTTGCCTTAGCTCCCGCAGCAAGCATTCCTAATAAGATCTCAAGTCAGATCGGCGAACAAACAAAATTACCATTCTTGAATCCATGTTGGGCATCATCTAGTAAGACCTTGGTGGCAACCTGCATATGAAATTCATGATCACCATAAAAGCCATACTAGCCAAGAAAAATACTGTCATTCTTCATAGAATCAGCACGCAAACACAGAAGAAAATATCACATATATTATTTTAGTCATCAGCCCATGAGTTTTCGTGTCATATAATATAACCAATCCATTGTAGCTATCTAGATCTGATAATGTTCATAAAACAGCAACATGGAACACTAAGCCATCTATGATACCCGCTGACCCCATTCATATAAACTCAATAAGACCACTAAACTTGTAACAAGGCGAAAAAAGTCCCCCTTACTACGGAAAATAAAAAGTCCAATAGCAGGTCCATATTTGCAAACACAACATAATGTATGAAAAATACAACAATACTGAATCCTGCACGGCATATAATATTGGGAAACAGAACATTAAAAAAACGGCAAACCATTATTATATCACATTGTACTACTTCCACGTTGTACATCCTTATTCATCATTATCTATACTGTTCCTTCTATTTTATTCAACTAAGTTATTAATAACTGTAAAATACCCCTTCTTTTTTGTTCACTATTTTAAAGTTCTCCATTTGAAATAACTATAATATCTTATTCAAATATTAATAATACCCATTATAACTCAGTGGTTGAGCACCAGCTTTACATGCTGGAAGTCTCGAGTTCGAGACATGGGAAAGACATTTCATGGAATTTTACAAATAAAGTCCTTCAGTGAAGCAGGTTTGAGTCCTGCAGAGGCCAGAGGGAGCAGAGTTTTATCACAATTAAATGTCGTGCATTCGGACGGTTTAGTTGGGGGTTTCTCCTCCTATTAGGTATTGAGGGAGGTGAGGGGGTTCTCTAGCGCGAACCTGGTTAAGACAATGTAAGCTAAAACTTTGTTGCGAGCAAATGATCCACACCTTTCGAGAAAGAAAAAAAACAATAATACCCTTTATAAAGTTAATTTAGAACATCTATTCTTAACTCTTAAATAGTTATAATACCCATTTAACTCAATTACTTTTACATTAATAACCACCTCCGTCACCACGACCACCGCTACCACCAATGCCGCCACCCGTCACCGCCACCACTACACCGTGACATCGCGTGGGCATATGAGTATACGACTACCTAAACTAAGGGGTACGTGCGTGTTGAAAAACGTATGCACCTAAAAGTTGAACTTTAAGAATTAAGACCTCCAAAATTAAAGCAATATGTCCATATTTTGTGAATAGTCAATTAAGCCGCTTTTGTACGGTTCGCATATACTAAACAATTCAAATAGTGGGTTTGTTTGAACCATAAGTCATGAATTAAAAATAAATAAATAAAAGAAAAGAAAAGCAAAAAAAAAGTAACGTGCGTACAGTGGTGATTTTAGATGAAGAAGTTGTGGGGATTAGTTTTTTTTGCTTCTTATTTTGATGGTATTCTTCTTCGGCCATTGGGAGAAAACTGACTTCGCAGTTCGCACAATCGCACGTCCAACTTATTTTGAGACGAGGAGTTAGGAATGATATTTAATGAGGATTCCTGTATCGAAAAAAAATTTTAGAGCTAATTGCAACATTGGTCACATTGTTTTGTTTATTTTTTCAATGGGGTCCTTTTAGAATTCATTAAGGGCTCTTTATTTTGAGAATTTTTTCAATATTAGTCTAAAATTTAATAGAACAATTAGTTAGTGGGTGTCGTAGTGTGGCCATCATATGCATCAATATTTTTATGCCCAAAATTTAAACCTTTTCTCCCATATTCTTCCCTAAGCTAAAACCTTTTCTCCCATATAAACTCTAATTGAAAAATAAACACAATAAAATACAAGTTCAAAGAATGGTGGTATGTAGGTGGTTCTCCTTTTAATATTCGCACCTCTTGGACATGTAACAATCCCAGGAAGAAGATTTTATTCGTGTGGTAAAAAGGTAAGATTTTTACATTACTTACTTACTTACTTACTTACTTACTTACTTACTTACTTACTTACTTACTTACTTACTTACTTACTTACTTACTTACTTACTTACTTACTTACTTACTTACTTACTTACTTACTTACTTACTTACTTACTTACTTACTTACTTACTTACTTACTTACTTACTTACTTACTTACTTACTTACTTACTTACTTACTTACTTACTTACTTACTTACTTACTTACTTACTTACTTACTTACTTACTTACTTACTTACTTACTTACTTACTTACTTACTTACTTACTTACTTACTTACTTACTTACTTACTTACTTACTTACTTACTTACTTACTTACTTACTTACTTACTTACTTACTTACTTACTTACTTACTTACTTACTTACTTACTTACTTACTTACTTACTTACTTACTTACTTACTTACTTACTTACTTACTTACTTACTTACTTACTTACTTACTTACTTACTTACTTACTTACTTACTTACTTACTTACTTACTTACTTACTTACTTACTTACTTACTTACTTACTTACTTACTTACTTACTTACTTACTTACTTACTTACTTACTTACTTACTTACTTACTTACTTACTTACTTACTTACTTACTTACTTACTTACTTACTTACTTACTTACTTACTTACTTACTTACTTACTTACTTACTTACTTACTTACTTACTTACTTACTTACTTACTTACTTACTTACTTACTTACTTACTTACTTACTTACTTACTTACTTACTTACTTACTTACTTACTTACTTACTTACTTACTTACTTACTTACTTACTTACTTACTTACTTACTTACTTACTTACTTACTTACTTACTTACTTACTTACTTACTTACTTACTTACTTACTTACTTACTTACTTACTTACTTACTTACTTACTTACTTACTTACTTACTTACTTACTTACTTACTTACTTACTTACTTACTTACTTACTTACTTACTTACTTACTTACTTACTTACTTACTTACTTACTTACTTACTTACTTACTTACTTACTTACTTACTTACTTACTTACTTACTTACTTACTTACTTACTTACTTACTTACTTACTTACTTACTTACTTACTTACTTACTTACTTACTTACTTACTTACTTACTTACTTACTTACTTACTTACTTACTTACTTACTTACTTACTTACTTACTTACTTACTTACTTACTTACTTACTTACTTACTTACTTACTTACTTACTTACTTACTTACTTACTTACTTACTTACTTACTTACTTACTTACTTACTTACTTACTTACTTACTTACTTACTTACTTACTTACTTACTTACTTACTTACTTACTTACTTACTTACTTACTTACTTACTTACTTACTTACTTACTTACTTACTTACTTACTTACTTACTTACTTACTTACTTACTTACTTACTTACTTACTTACTTACTTACTTACTTACTTACTTACTTACTTACTTACTTACTTACTTACTTACTTACTTACTTACTTACTTACTTACTTACTTACTTACTTACTTACTTACTTACTTACTTACTTACTTACTTACTTACTTACTTACTTACTTACTTACTTACTTACTTACTTACTTACTTACTTACTTACTTACTTACTTACTTACTTATTGGTTACTTACTTACTTACTTACTTTGGGTGAACTAAAATAACTAATTAGGGGAATTTTTTATTTTAATACTATCTAGTACATTAGTATCTATATAGCTAAAATAATTAACAAAAAAGTGTTGGGCGGGTCAACCAAACTCGATTTATCCTTTTAGTCTGAACTCTGAATTTGTAGATAAGATAACTAGTTTCAACCCAAACCCATTTTGTGTAACATTCATGATCTTTGACCCGGTTTGACTTTTGAGTGAATATAATTAAATGTAAACGATTTCATGAATTTATATGAATTATCGGACGTTTTGTTGTGTTTTAACGTAACGTTGAACTAAATTGTGTTTACGGGTTTGTTTTAGTGATTAAATGGTTAACGTTTAGCTATTTGTCGAATTTAGCGGAGCGGGCCTCATAAATGAGACCCCTTGGCCGTCCATCTCTCTCTCTCTCTCTCTCACACATTCACCCACTCATTCCCACTTTACCAAAAATCTTATCCATCTCTCTCTTTCTCCCTCATTTACTCCTTCCCTTTTTTCTCCCATCTACCTAACACCCTAAATTCAATTCATATTAATGGTGGAGCTTGAGATTTAAATGCTAATTCATTAAATACTACAACATTAATAATAATAAACATTTAAGTGCAAGAATTTCTAGGTTTTAAAGTCTCCTTCTTCAAAGGTCACCAAGCCCGAATTTGAAGTTTTGAGGTAATTTGAGTATGTTAATACTACTTTAATCCATCATTTCATGTTGTGTAAGTTGTTATTTTGCTGTGTCAAAACAATCCTCTATCAAATTTCGAGTTAGAATCGGGTTTGTGTCCAACTAGGGTTTGTTAGGGTTTCATTTAGGTCAAAACCGAATTCAAGTTTGATTTGTGGTTATAGATCGAAATCTTGAAGTGGGTTCCACTTGTTTATGCTCAAATATGTTGTTTATATCTAAAAATCAAGCTTTGGACCTGCCAATACGATTTCTAGGTCAACTATGATGTTTGGGATGTGTTTGGGTCGTTTTTAGCTTCAAGTGTATGTGCAGGATTTTTGTGTGCAGAAGCCCAGCGTACCTTACGCCCCACCTGGCGTAAGGTACGGTGCCCTCCATTTGCAATTTGCCATTTGCTCTCTGTTTACGCCAACTTTCATGCTTCAGACGCCAAAACATGTGAAACTAAGCAACCGTAAGCTACGCCCCTACCCTACCGTAAGGTACGCCAGTCCAGCGTATGGTACGCCACAACCCACCGTAATGTACGCCCAGCCAACTCCAGCCACCGCACCTTACACCCCCCAACCACCGTACCTTACGCCCCCTTCTATCCTTGGATTTCCTGATTTCTTTTCTAGCTTTATTTCCAGAGTTCTAGGGTCGAGTCGGGCTTTCTTTTAAGTCATACCTCGACTTCTCTCGTGTCTTATACTGATCTTACAAGTCGTGTATAGTTGTGAATCCCGATTAGGGTTTCTGTTGAAACATGCAATGTGTTATGAAATATATTAATAAATACATATAACGTAATGTTAGGCACTGGACGTGTGGCGATTGCTTGACATTGACAAACCATTCATAACTCGATATTAGCTTGATATTGCCGACCGAGGTGAGTTCCGTAGCCCCGTTTTCTCTTACATTTGGGGTGAAAAGTGTACTTGTTTTACTTAAACGTTTTAACGATTTATTTGAAATGATTTGATATTAAACGATGATTTGTTGAACATAAATGCTTTGTTTTCCCTAAACGTATTTATGAATGCTTGTGGTGATGAATGATTGCGATAACGAGTAAGTCCACGATTAGTGGCATAACGTAAAGTCCATGTTGATGGCATAACGAGTAAGTCCACGATTAGTGGCATAACGTAAAGTCCATGTTGATGGCATAACGAGTAAGTCCACATTCGTGGCATAACGTTGTTATTAAAGATATTGTTTAACGTGTACATTGTGTATGAACGTTTAGTTGTAACGTAACGTTGTTATGACAAATTGTGAACGTATGGATGGTGATGTAAGTGTCCTCATCCTTGAATACCCTTAACGGTTGTTATCCCGACACTATGATTTTAACGTTTAAACCTACGAACTCACCAACTTTTTGTTGACCCGTTTTAGTACACTTTTCAGGTAATCAAATTAATCAAGGACGAAATGGATGATTGCATGATTTTGCTAGGATTCGGGCTTGACTATTGGATCCGTGATTCATTGATCCCTTTACGGGTTATGCTTAGGATTATTGGCCATCATTTTGGATTGTTCTTTTGTAACATTTGATGGTTATGTGCTCCTTATGCATTTTGTGATCCATTTGTTGTACTTGTAATCGTATTTGAACGTATATTCATGGATTGCCCAATCCTTATTTGCATGTAGCATCGTCTCTATTTAATTTCCATGTCATGCTGTGCTTTTCTTGTGATATCCCATGATTCCGCCAAGTTGGGGTGTTACATTTTGGGCCATTTTACCCGACCAGCTCAAATCGGCTCATGTTGTCACCATTCTGAATCAACTAAAAGCGTGCATTACAAATTACAAATATTCTCGTATGTCAGTTACCGTTTCCTGAAAGGTACTTATAGTTGGGTTAAAGTCTAAAGACTGGGTTTTGCTTTGTGACACTCGAGTACTTAACAATGTACGTTGTTCATCTATATATACCAAAAGGAAGCACTGCCAGATCTATTGTAATCCTCAATAGTTTTGGTAGTTATTACATGCTATAAGAATCATGGAGTCTCAACTTATTTATATAATGACACAGATTTTGTTGCAACATCTGGACTAAACTGTTAGATATAAAATCTAACCAAGTTACAATATTACTGTTAGAAATATTGAAGCCAAAGCCCGTAACAAGAGAATCGGTCCAGAAAAAGGTCCAAGTCCAAGAAATAGAGTCGGTCATGTTGACCTAAGTTACCATAATTTGATTTCAATTCTTGTATAAATATAAACCTCTTGTATGTCAATTTTAATCAATCAATAAAAAACCTAAATTAATTCCATTCGTTCACATGGTATCAGAGACACAAAACCCTAATAAATAATTATCATCAAAACAAAACAACAAAACAAAAATCAATCATAATCATAAATCTACTCTATCGAATACAATTAATCTTGAGGTGCGTACGGGAGTTTTTGGGGCCGCAAAAAAACAAAGAGGGGGTCGGTTCGGGAATTAATTGAGGAGTTCTCGTGAGGTGCTTGGGTGTCTCGTGGAGTTTGGTAGCCGCAAACAGGCTTTTGCCTTTTGTATTTTTTTTTGTCGACAACAGCAAAAAGGAGATTTGGAAAGTAATTAATATTAAGGTGCTTGGTGTTGGTTTTGAGTTTTGGAGTAGCAGCCAAGAAGTCATCTTTTAATTTTCTTGCTTCTGTTTTTGATCAGCAGCAGCCGTAAGAGACAAAAGAAAAGGCATCTTGTCTTTAATTTTTCACGCAGCAACAAGCAAATCGAACTCATCCGAATCATTTAAATTTCCGATAAACTCACATACCATCAAGCTTTTCTAAGCCACCATGGCCGAAGAAGCCGGCGGCTCAAGCTTGGGCTCCGAGTTAGCATTACAGCTAGCCATGTTATTGCAAAACAACAATCAACCTCAGAATCCAAAACTTTCCGACAACCTTCAAATCAATCTCAAACTAAACAGCCAAAACTACGCATTATGGTCTCGAATGATCCGAGTCGCCATAAGCAGAAAATCAAAAACACTATTAAACCATCTAACCGAATACCCACCAGGAAAAACAACAACCGAAAAATATGAAATTTGGGAGCAAGAGGACCTTATTGTGTACGCATGGCTCATCCAGAATATCGAGCCAAACCTTGCCAGAAATCTGACCGAGTTTTCCACCTCCAAGGAACTATGGGACGCATTAGTTACCACTTATAGTAGCGGTAAGGATAGAATGAGTTTGAGCCCACCGAAATTTAAAGGAGAAGTACATATGGCTCAATCTGATCACTCCAAATCAAATGGGTCTTGGATTTTCGATTGTGATGCCACCGACACTATGACTTATGAGTTATCAGATGTTTCAGTTTTTTAAAGACCTGGAAAGACCCATATTGAAGCTGCTAACAAGCAAATCGAACTCATCCGAATCATTTAAATTTCCGATAAACTCACATACCATCAAGCTTTTCTAAGCCACCATGGCCGAAGAAGCCGGCGGCTCAAGCTTGGGCTCCGAGTTAGCATTACAGCTAGCCATGTTATTGCAAAACAACAATCAACCTCAGAATCCAAAACTTTCCGACAACCTTCAAATCAATCTCAAACTAAACAGCCAAAACTACGCATTATGGTCTCGAATGATCCGAGTCGCCATAAGCAGAAAATCAAAAACACTATTAAACCATGGCTCATCCAGAATATCGAGCCAAACCTTGCCAGAAATCTGACCGAGTTTTCCACCTCCAAGGAACTATGGGACGCATTAGTTACCACTTATAGTAGCGGTAAGGATAGAATGAGTTTGAGCCCACCGAAATTTAAAGGAGAAGTACATATGGCTCAATCTGATCACTCCAAATCAAATGGGTCTTGGAAAGACCCATATTGAAGCTGCTAATAAGGGAAAAATGGATGTTATGAATGGAGGAACTGTTACGATTTCTCCAAACATCAATTTAACTAACTGTCTTTATGTTCCATCTTTATCTCACAAACTTTTGTCAATAAGTCATGTGACAAAGGAACTTAATTGCTCAGTTCTCATGCATCCAACTTTTTGTTTGTTACAGGATATCAGGACGGGACGGATCATTGGGCGTGGCACTGAGAAATGAGGACTGTATTATGTTGATGAAGTTACTGAAAGTGGGAATGTCATGCTTGCTCATGGAACTAGTGAAAGAGAAGCATGGTTATGGCATAGAAGATTGGGGCATCCGTCAGTTAGTTATTTGCATCTTTTATTTCCAAAACTTTTTCCGTTGAATAAAAAGATTGATTGTGAAACTTGCATTCTAGCAAAAAGTCATAGGCAATCTTTTAAACCTCGTAATAGTAGAGTTGAATTTCCTTTTTCATTGGTTCATTCAGATGTGTGGGGTCCTGCACCGGTTGTTGGAGGTCATAATTTCAAGTATTTTGTGATTTTTGTTGATGATTGCACCCGAATGACATGGATTTATTTTTTGAAAAATAAGGATGAAGTTTATGATAGATTCACTGTTTTCTATAACATGGTCCAAACTCAATTTCAAAAATCTATCAAAATCATGAGAACAGATAATGGTGGAGAATATGTGAATTCACAAATGAACCTTTTTTTTCAATCCAAATGAATAATCCGTCAAACCACTTGTCCTCACACCCCAGAACAAAATGGTGTTGCTGAAAGAAAAAATAGGTTTCTTTTAGAGATGACTAGGGCACTTATTATTGAGTCATTAGTTCCAAAAAGTTTTTGGCCTGAAGCTTTAGCTACTGCTACCTACCTGATCAATCGTCTTCCTACAAAGATTCTCGATATGAAAACCCCTTTGAAAGTTCTTCTGAGTTTCATAAGCTTCCATCAGTTCTTACTTTGCAGCCTAAAGTGTTTGGATGTACAGTTTTTGTTCATATTCCAAAATCATATCGTAATAAACTCGAACCATGTGCTGAAAAATGTGTCTTTGTGGGATATGGGGTTACTCAAAAGGGGTATATATGTTACAATCCTAAAACTCATCGTATGTTTACTACGATGAATTGTGATTTTTTGGAAACCAAGTATTTCTACTATCAGGAACTCAGTGGTCAGGGGGAGGAACAAAGTGACACACTGAGTTGGCTTCAATATTCATCAGAAGTTCAGACCACTACCTCATCAGAAGTTCAGACTCCAGATAAAGATTTACAGTCCTCCTCTCAAAGTGACAACCCAAATCCAGACCTGATATCCGAGGTAAGTAGTTCTGAACCAAGCCATACTTTGAATGATATGGATATAATCCAGCTAATGAAGTGCAGGAAAATGTTAATGGAGAGTCAGAAAATATAGAAGAAGTAACCCCTCCAGAAAATGCTCCAGAAAGTGCTCCAGAAAGATATATTCTCCCACCAAGGTCTACCAGAGGAATTCCTGCAAAGCGATATTCTCCAGAAAAGAGTTCTCAGTCTACTAAGTATCCGGTAGACAACTTTGCTAATATTGCAGAAGGTTTTTTCTCCAAAGAAGCAAAAGCATTTGCAGCAAAACTATATTCAGAAGAGCTCCCGTCAGATGTAGAGCATGCCTTGAAGTTAAAAAATTAGAAGGATGCTATGGATAGTGAAATGGAGGCTCTTATGAAGAATGATACATGGGAGAAGTGTATTCTTCCAAAAGGAAAGAATCCAGTAGGGTGCAGGTGGATATATACCATCAAATATAAACCAAATGGGGATGTAGAAAGATATAAAGCAAGACTTGTTGCCAAAGGGTACACTCAGACCTATGGCATTGACTATTCAGAAACTTTTTCTCCAGTTGCAAAGCTAGATACAGTAAGGGTTCTTTTCTCAATAGCAGCAAATCAAGGGTGGTCTCTTCATCAGTTCGATGTGAAGAATGCTTTTTTGCACGGAGAATTAAAAGAGGAAGTGTATATGGATCCTCCTCCAGGTTTTTCCCGTAATTTTAAACATGGGGAAGTTTGTAGGTTGAAGAAGTCCTTGTATGGACTTAAACAGTCACCTAGAGCTTGGTTTGGAAGATTTACTCTTGCGATGAAGAAGTATGGATATCAACAAAGCAATTCTGATCACACATTGTTCCTTCGTCATAGAGGGAATCTAGTAACATGTCTAATAATTTACATTGATGACATGATTATCACAGGAAATGATGAAAAGGAGATTGATCAACTAAAAACAGCTTTGTTTGCAGAATTTGAAATCAAAGATTTGGGAGATCTGAAGTATTTTCTTGGAATAGAAGTTTCAAGGTCTAAACGTGGAATTTTTATTTGTCAGAAGAAGTATATATTGGATCTTTTAGCTGAAACATGAATGATTGATTGCAAGCCAGCAGACACACTCATGGTTATCAATCAGAAGTTGTTTATAAAGACAGATGCTAAAGCCACTGATAAAGATAGATATCAAAGGTTGGTAGGGAAACTTATTTATTTGGCTCATACTCGTCCAGACATAGCATATGCTGTTGGAGTGGTTAGTCAATTTATGCACCAACCTCAGGAAGATCATATGGATGCAGTTCTGCGAATTATCAGGTATCTTAAAGGGACTTCAGGTCATGGGGTGTTATTTAAAGCTAATGGTCATCTCAAGATTCAGATATATACAGATGCAGATTGGGCCGGAGACAAAGGTAATCGAAGGTCAACTTCTGGATATTTTTCAATGGTAGGTGATAATTTGGTTACATGGAAAAGTAAAAAACAAAAAGTTGTCTCCTTGTCGAGTGCTGAAGCTGAGTTTAGAGGTATAGCTAGAGGATTAGCAGAAGCATTGTGGTTGAGAAAGCTTGTGTCTGAAATAGGTTTTGCTCCCAAAGAAAGCATTCGAATCATGAGTGATAATGAAGCTGCTATCCAGATCTCAGAGAATCCAGTTCAACATGATAGAACCAAGCATGTGGAAGTTGATCGTCATTTTATAAAAGAAAAATTGGAGAGTGGAATCATCAAGTTACCTTTTGTTAAGTCTGAAGAACAGCTTGCTGATATTCTAACCAAAGCCGTGGGAACATCTATGTTTCATAAGTGTCTAAGCAAGTTGAATTTCGGTAATCCCGATATTCAACTTGAGGGGGAGTGTTAGAAATATTGAAGCCAAAGCTCGTAACAAGAGAATCGGTCCAGAAAAAAGTCCAAGTCCAAGAAATAGAGTCGGTCATGTTGACCTAAGTTACCATAATTTGATTTCAATTCTTGTATAAATATAAATCTCTTGTATGTCAATTTTAATCAATCAATAAAAAAACCTAAATTAATTCCATTCGTTCACAGTTATTCCACTATGCAACTCAAATCAAATCACTTTGTTGGACCCCAAAAATCTAATTGGATCACTTATCCAAACAGGAATGTCGTCATTAAAACTGTAATACGGGTGGACTGGGTGGGTAACTTTCGCTTAGAATGGGTTCAGATTAAATCATGTAGTAATTTTTAAGCTGGGATCAGTAGGTTAAAGTTACAATGGGTCAAATGGGTTTATGCTAACATGGTCAACTTGTATAAGGGTAATGGGTCAAACCAGGTTGGATTGACCTACAGATATCATATGTTCAGCATTATTTAAAGGGTTAAGTATCATAGGTAACTTTGCAACTTTTCCTATTGTGTGTATGCATAAAATTTTTTGAACATTGTATGTAAGTATCTCTCTAAATTAAACACTTAATGTAAAAATGTATACGTGGCAACGTAGAAGTTTTTGATTGGCCAACGTAAAAATTTTACATTAAGTGTTCAATTTAGCGAGATACTTACATACAATGTACAAAATTTTTGATACTTACATACAATAGGAAAAATTGCAAAGTTACTTACACTCCGGATACTAAACCCTTATTTAAACTATAAATGATTAACTGGGCTAAAAGCAATGGAGAACTCTAAAACCGGCTGCAGAAAACAAATTTCGTTTTGTTGTTGAAGAACCACTAAATGATACGAGTACTTTTTTCCCTTGAATCTAATTGTTAATATATAGATAGATGAAAGAACGTGGGCTTTGCTGATAAAACACCACCATATTGGATGGGCCGGAACAAGTTAAATAACAAAAACCCATAACCATACATCTATATATATATATATACACACGCAACCAACCCACCCTGCGGCATTAGGTTTCAGTTTGCCGATCGATCAAAAACCATGGCTCCCAGTTCCACCCAAAAGAGGACACCGTAATTTGATTGATTTCCTGTTCCTGTTTTATATTACGAGTATTAATTAATAATTAAATTAGTTAATATTAATTTTGAGGTTTTTGTTTTCTTCAACAATAGGTGTAAGCGGCCCAGAATACGTTGGATTGATAGATGTAATTATAATGTAAGCATGAAGTGTATATTTTATAAATTCATCTTCTTTTTTTTCATTTTATCATCATCATCTTTGTTACCCGTTATTGATTTTTATTGAATATTTTTTTTTCCAAGGAACCACTCTGTATATAAGATGATTATTACTCTTTGTTTTGTGAAGTTGTTTAAGATTGATAGTTTTTGAGATCGAGTAGAATAGGTTTTTTGGAAATTTACGCAACTAACAACATTCCTTATCAAAAACCGTTAGTCGCAACATGTAAAGACTCCTCTTTTCGGTTTTCATAGTTACACTACTCCACATTTGGTTCAAGTTCTTTGATTTTTGTTAGCATATGTTTTATTGTTTATTGCATCATACATAGGCAGCATTTGAGTCTGATTTCATTTTACCTTGAGTTGTCAGATAAATCATAGTTTTAAAAGATATTGGAAGACTTATGGTGCGTTTGGTTGTGAAAAACACCCCTTGTTTTCCATTTTTGTTTTCCAAAAAAACATGGAAAAAAGAAAACGCGTTCTAATCATAATTTTCTAAGAATATTTTCCAAGAAAATAGAAAACAATGTTTTCCACTTTTCACTGGAAAACTTGAAAAAATCTTTTACTTGTTTTCCATTTTTCATTTCCCCCTCCCCTCATCCCCTCACATCTCTAACATGTTTTTTAGTTTTCTAATTAGAAGGCGTTTTCAAAATTTTCATTTGTTTTCTAAAAAATAAAAACCCTTCTCATTTTTCTAAAAAATTAAAAATGAAAAACCAGAAAACATTTTCTAAAACCAAACGGTGCCTTATTGTTTTATTTCTTCCTTTTGTTAAAGTTGAACACTGCAAAATAAATCGAAGTTACTTTATTTCATTGCCTCCCCTTGCTCTGTTGTTTGTTTTCTGTCGTTCATTTTAATTCTAATTTTCTTTTTGTTTGCATTTCTACAGTTTATGATGAAGGAAAAGTCATTAGTATACACACCAGTAAATTCTTCAGTAAGATTTACATTTATGCTATACATCCATATTTATTTATTCGCATATGCGTACTAGATTTTCATTTTCTAGTTCTTCTCTTCAGCACAATTGCAGTTTTTCTGAGATGGCTCTAACACCATCCCGGGTAGCTAATACGCCAATCAAGAGGGGCAGTTGGATGAACTCAGCTCAGCATACTGTAAGATCAACATTCAACATTTATGCTATACATCCATAAATACGGATGCAACTAACCTTTAATAACATTCGTGGATAAAAACCGTTGGCCAAAAACTTATCTTTTCATAGTTGCACGTTTGGTTCAAATTCTTTGATTTTTCTAGCATATGTTTTGTGTATCACCACATAGGCAGCCAGCATTTGAGTACATTTAGTTGTTAGATGAAATAAAATCTAAGTTTTTGAGAAATATTGGAAGACCGACCGATGTTATTGTTTGCTTTTTTCCTTATGTCAAGTCGAACACTGCAAAACAAAAGTTACTTTATTTCAGCAACTCCCCCCACCAATTGTTTCCAAATTTCGTTTTATCTTTTTCTTTTTTTTGCATTTTTTCAAAACAAGAAAAACAAGAAGATGAAGAAGAGTATTTCGAAGTTCTCATTTCAGGATATTGTAAGATCAACATTCGTCATATATGATATCCATAAATGTGTGTGTATATTATATGTATCAATGTGCCCTAATCATTACTTGTATTTCATATAGTTGCTTCTTTAAATAGATAATTTTAGATTTTTTTATTAAATCTGTTTGGAAAAAAAAATAAGTATCACTAGATCTATCTAAATATTTTCTTTTCAATTTTACTAAGTTTCAATTGATTTACTTTCTTTCTTAACCACCTTATAGTGAGTAATAAAGGATTTGTTGGATATAGTTATGCTTAATATGCAATGTTGATAATTAATAAAAAAATTTAGGAGTTTGTTATTCACAAGCTCTAGGACTATGATTGGTTAGAAGCAATAAAGTGTTGTATATGATAGTCTACAAAAATTTATTTTAAAAGATGAAATATGTCTCAGCTAATAATGACAGTGACGAATCTGTGATTATTGTACTACAACTTGCAAAGTATAATACTTGGAACCGTATATCTTCAAAATTATAAAGCTTTTATAAATTAAATGTATGAAGATCTAATAATATTGATAATATCGTAAGCCTCATGTCCAGTGTTGGATACGGGTTTAAAATCTAGTTTTAATAGTAAATACTAAAGGATTGTATATGATGGTTAAATTTTTTTAAGAGATGATTATCTATACTATATTATAAAGCAAATAAGGTTTCAACTTTCAATTTCAACAATGTACACATGATAATGCATGATGTACCATACATCAATGCCCCACAACTTTCAACTTTCAACTTTCATTTTTATCTCTCTCCTCAAATCTCAACCACTCATTTTTTTTTTCTCTCTCTCTTCCATAAATCATTTTATTCCTCTAATTCATTTAAAATCTTTTATCTCAAAAACCGTACATCGATAAATTATAAAAATTATATGGGTGTTCTTAAAATTTCATGCTCTTTCATTATAGATGTCATTCAATATAGTTTCGACGGATTTTTAAATCCGAGGGCGGAGCCCGTACGGCTAAGGCATTTGGCTATCACACTCTATGACTTATCACCTCCTATGACCTATCACCCTCACCATCTCACCGCCGCAACGCGCGGGTACTATCTCTCGTTTTTATAGCGTGTAAGATCAACATTCAACAATCAACGTATATACTTTTGTTCTATTTATTAATTATTAATTAGCGTGTCATTGTTTTTCATTTCTTCAGCTCAATGACACATTTGCTAGTAGCTCTCTTACGGCATCAGAAAGCTCTTAGAAGGGTATTCAGGCATCAGCAGCTTATGACATACTGCTAGAGAAAAATATACTGCTAATATGTTTCTGTCTAGTGTGTATTATCTTTCTGGTTGTAGTAGCATATTATCCGTTTGAGTTATACCTTCCACTATAATGGTGGCATGGTTTGTTGAACGTGGTTGTGAGCACTTTTGAGTAATATGTGATGAATTGTTTAATTGGTAGTCCTTATGGTGTCTTCAAAATCAAAAGCAGCCAGGAACCTAATACCAACTCCCGACTATCAAGAGCTTAGTACAAATGAAACCCACATGGTATAAAAGGATGATTTATAAAGGTGAGGTTGATGACTCGCTGATAAATAAATGGAATCTGTCTATGTTTTGAGAACTAGCATTGCTTCTTACCGAAAGCATTGAAGTTTCTCAGGCTTACCGTATCCAATTCTGGTATACGTACCTATGGATGATGACACTATTAGTGAAACGTGTAAATTGATTATGAGTGTGAATCATAGATGTTTGTGGAATCTGAAATTTCCTGCTCTTGTAATTTCTATGAAAGAACGCCTAAAATGTCATTCAACATTGTTAGTTTTAAACAAATTCACTTGGTACCCGTTATCAATGCAGTTTGGTCTCACATATGTATTTGACAGACGCCGGTTCCCAGTCTAGTATGTTGAGTATTGGTTCTAGTCTTATTACTAGTATTATATCTTTTAGGTTCAGGGTATTACTGTATATTTAATTTTTTTTGTATCAAACATGAAATATCCAGTTTTCCCAACTATTAATCAATTATGCAAGAAAATCACTTTGTTTGACCCCAAACATCTAATTGGATAACTTATTTAATAGGAATGTCCTCATTAAAGCTGTAATATGGGCGAACTGGATGGGTTATTATGTCTTAGAATGGGTTCAGATTAAATCGGGTAATTTTAAGCAGGGATCAGTAGGTTACAATCGGTCAACTTTTAGGTGTCGGTAATCGTTCAACTTTCAGCTTCTCCGTCATCAATTATGCAGAGTAGAAGAAATTCAAGCAGGCGTACAAAAAGTTATTGTGAGCCTCTACCAGAGGAGAAATCGGTTGAGAAACAAGAATCTTTTACTCTCGATAGTGTTAAATACAGTGGGTCAAGTCACAACAACGAAAGGGATAAGCATGGTTTTCATGGTTTACCTCCTTTCAGGTTCTCTTATTGTTTGCCAAAGCATCCGATGCCCTGGTTTATTTATAATATTTAGATGTTGCAAAAGATGCCCTGGTTTATTTATAATATTTAGATGTTGCAAAATGGCCCGGAGGGGCTTGCTAGATAAATGACAAATTGGGTAGTTTTGGTACTGGTCAAAACAGGTAGGGAGGGTTCCGTTGACGTATACCAAGTTTCTGTACTTGCAATATATGTGTAGTGTCTTAACTATACTATTTCAGTATTAATCTAACTTCTTTAATCATATGTCTTGTTACTATCATGCATTAAGAATACATTTTCTGTGACTTTTGACCTGCATTTACGGTCATTGTTCTTTTCTAGCTATATGTCTAAGCCATAACCATATTCTGTTGATGGCTAAGAGGCAACATATATGTTGGTGATGGCCGGATTGGATCCAATAAAGGTGACTCATTTAGTTATAGTTATAAAGAACCAAGCCTGGCTGCATATTACGCGTTACACTTGAAGAGGAAAGAAATAATCAATAAAGTCGTTCAAAGCGTTTTGAAAAGGCAATCGAGCAGCATCCAATGTTGCAAGAAATACAAAAAATGCTGGAAACTTGTACACGAGAAGGGCGTCTGTCTGTATCTGTGTTAGCAAATAGAAACAGTTTGAATGGATTGGATATGATGGTGCTGCCAGAAGCGAAAGATACTGATTGGAACTGTTGAAGGAAGTTGCCGCCTAGAAAATTGAGAATTAACGTGGGCCGGCTTGACCACCATATTGGATGGGCCGAAAATAGACAAAAACCTATATCCATATACATTACATCTATATCTATTTCTATATATATCTGCAACCAACCAACCAACCACCCTGCGGCATTAGGTTTCAGTTTGCCGATCAAAATCCATGTCTCCCACCCAAGAGAAGATGACCAGGTATTTTGATTTTATCATTCGTTCATATATACGAGTATGTATGTATACATCGATTTGATTTTTGTTTTATATTATTAATTAAATTAGTTAATATTACTTTGAATTTATTTTGTTTATTTTTATTCTACAGTAGTTGTAAGCAGCCCAGGAAAAAATTTCTTTGCGTGTCGACCCGAAATTTTATGGTAAGCATAATATTATAAATCTATCTATTTTTCTGTTTTTATCATCATCATCATCATCATCATCATCATCATCATCATCATCATCATCATCATCATCATCATCATCATCATCATCATCATCATCATCATCATCATCATCATCATCATCATCATCATCATCATCATCATCATCATCATCATCATCATCATCATCATCATCATCATCATCATCATCATCATCATCATCATCATCATCATCATCATCATAATCATCATCATCATCATCATCATCATCATCATCATCATCATCATCATCATCTTTATCAGCATCATCATCATTGATATTGATTTTGACTAGCCTAGGGTTAGTTCCAATATTGAGTACGAAGTATTTTTTTTTCCCGAGAAAACACTTGATTAGTTTTTAATATCATGAGCTATAATTGTGAGATTAATATTAATGGATATGGATTTTGCTAACTGACGACGACAAGCATAAAAGTATTGGTTTTTGTTTTGTGAAGTTGTTTAAGATCCATCGTCTTTGAGGGTAGAATAAGTTTTGGAATTTGGATACAACTAACAACATTGCTTAATAAGGACCGTGAGCCACATGTAAAAACTCCTCTTCGATCCCCACGTTTGGTTCAAATTCTTAGGTTTTCTTAGCATATGTTTTTTGCATCATCACCTAAGCAGCATTATTTGAGTCTGATTTCATTTTACCTTCGGCTTTAGATACAACAAAACCATAGTTTTTAAGTAATATTGGAAGACCGACCGATGTTATTGTGTTCTTTCTTTCTTGTGTTAAGCCGAACACTGCAAAACAGATCGAAGTTACTTTATTTCATCGTCTCCCCTCACTCTGTTGTTGTTTTCTGTCTTTCATTTTATTTTAAGAGAAAATGTCACAAATGGTCCCTGTGGTCCTTGTTTTTAGCGTTTTGCCCCCTGTGCTTTTTTTCGTTGCAAATAGTCCCTGTCCTTTCCATTTTCGTTGCCAGGGCCCCCTGACACTAACTTCCGTCCAAATGCTCCGTTAAAAGCCTTCACGTGCAAAAAACGTGAGGGTATAATTGTCTATTGCCACCCTATATCTATTATATATTCTTATTTCCATATAATAATTGATCATTTAACCCTAATTCAGTCAAACCCAACCCAGAAACTCCCCCAAACCTATATCTATTAACCTAATTTCATTCAAACCCAAACCCATAAATTATAATCAATCGGCCCTAATTTCAATCGATATGGCTGATGATGAAAACCCTCCACGCCATGAAAATGGGTTACCAGTGTTCAGAGTCAAGTCGTTTAACAAAGACGATGATGATTTGCTAAAAGATGCTTATGGTAAGACTATGATGATGATTAATTTATAAATAAAAATTAAATATAAGTATTTTACTAAGTTTTTTTTTTTTGTCAACCACAGGGAAATACAAGAATCTAATTTCTATCAGGATTCACCATGGGGGGCTTTTCTCAAGTTCTCCTGGAAGAGAGTATATGTTTGGTGAAGAGGTAATCGCTGACTTTATTGACAGTGATCACTTTTCAATCCATGATTTTAACTTCTTTGTTAAGCAATTGAAATATGATAAAAGGATGGTCATGTATTATTATTTTCTTAATCCTGATAATACTGACTTAGATAGGGGTCTATTACCATTTGCAAGTGATTCTGATGTCATAAAAATACTTGCTTTTGTTAAAAAATCAGTGAGAATGTTTGACATTTACATTGAGAATAATGTATCAACTGTGTCAACATTCTGGGAATCAAATGTAGAATCTAATGTTTTTATTGAAGAGATAGAAGATGATGCCCCTGTTTTAGAACAGACCCCTAGGAATTTTACCAAACTTTTATTGGAAGACAGTGGTGTTCAAGAAAACTGTGAGAATGATGAAACTGATCAGTTTGATGTAGGAGGGCCTAGTAATGTGAATGATGAAACTGATCAGTTTGATGTAGGAGGGCCTAGTAATGTGAATAATGAAGAAAGAATTGTGCAAGATGACTGTTTTGAAACCAATTTGGATGCAAGTGATAGGGTTAATGAGGTTGAGGTAGACATGAGTAATTTCCAGGAGCATTGTGAAAGGAATGACCATTGGCTTAAGAAAGATGTAGAAGTAGGCATAGGGAATTTAGAAATTAATGAGGAGGTTGTGGGGATAGACTTTGATCAATATGATAGTGGAGATGATGGTAATGCTAGAAACATGGAACTGAAAAAATTAAACAAGCAACAACAACAAGTTAAGTCTCCATTTCATCTAGGTAAGGCTTTCCTGGATTATTAGAATATTGATAAAAAAGCATGCTGTGGAAAGTAGGAGGGAGTTAAAGTATATAAAAAATGATGGGAGCAGGATTAGAGTTGGTTGTTTTGGAAAGATTCCAAGTTATAAAAAATCAGATTTTGAAAAAGATAATGAAAAAGATAAAGAAAAAGAATCTTGCACAGTTCAAGAGACCAATAAAGTTGACAAGGGCAAAGATGTAATTGACCAAACCCCAACCTGCCCATGGACCCTATTTGTGTCCAAAACAAAACAAGACAAGCATTGGTATGTGAAGACTTTGAAAGAAGAACACATCTGTTTACAAACTAGAGAGTTGAAGTGGGCAACTAGTACTTTCTTATCTCAACACTTGGGTGATACTCTTGCTAGTAATCCAAATATCAGTGGGAGGGCTTTACAAGATCAACTGCAGAAACAGTTTCAACTTGGAATTGATAAACAAGTAGTTTATAGAGCCAAAAACAGGGCAATGAAGCTTTTAAGGGGTGACTATGTTGACCAGTATGTAAATCTAAGGAGTTATGCTCTTGAACTTCAATCAAGAAATCCAGGAACAACTGTAAAAGTGGACCAAGAACATGAGGCCAATGCTGAAACATCTCAAACAAGGGTATTCAAGAGAATCTACATTTGTTTAGGGCCAGTAAAGAGGGGTTTTAAAGCAGCTGGTAGGGATCTATTGGGGTTAGATGGGGCATTTATTAGGGGCCCCTATCCTGGTCAAGTATTGACAGCTGTTGGTGTAGATGCAAATAATGGAATATACCCAGTAGCTTATGCAATAGTTGAAGCAGAAACAAAACATTCTTGGACATGGTTTCTACAATGCCTTGGAGAAGATCTGGATTTAACAAGTAGAAGCAACTTCACTTTTATAAGTGACAGGCAAAAGGTATGCACTTTAACTATTATTTGTATTATTCTTCACTTTACCTTTACTTAAATTTATAAAATCTGACTATCTTATCTATATTAGGGCATTATTCCAGCACTTGCAGATGTGTTTCCTTGTGCAGAACATAGATTCTGCCTAAGACACATTCATGAAAACTTGAAGGTTCATTTTAAGTGTGGAGAACTTTACAAGGACATAGTGTGGAAATGTGCTACATCAACAACTATTCCAGAATTTGAGGGTGCAATGGAGGAACTCAACAGATTAAGCCCAAGAGTTCATGACTGGTTGAGGGGGATTCCACCACAGCATTGGGTCAGGGCTCACTTTTCAGGTATATTCACATACCTAATTTGTTAATTTGTATAGTTAAAACAGTTCAAAATTTAGCTAGTTTATTATTTACTTGTACAGGAAGGTCAAAGTGTGATATATTGTTAAACAATATATGTGAGTCATTTAATAGTAAGCTAGTTGATGGGAGAGAAAGGCCAATAATTACATGTTTGGAGTTTATCAGAGAGTACATGATGAAAAGAATAGCAATTGTTCAGGAAGTGATAGATAAGTGTAATGGACCTTTAACTCCAACTGCTACACAAGTTTTTGAGGCTACCAAGACAGAAGCACATAAATATACTGTCATATTCAATGGTACTGATCTTTACCAGGTTAGTGGTCCATGGCAGGACCAACATGTTGTAAATATGACCAAGGCAGTGTGTAGTTGTAGGAAGTGGGAGTTGACTGGCTTACCTTGTAAGCATGTTGTAGCAGCTATTTGGAACATGGATAAACATGGTAAAAGGCCTGGGATTCCTGAGGATTGGGTTCACATGGCATACAGATTGGAAACATGGAAGGAGGTGTATGCTCATAAGATAAGTCCAGTGACTGGTGTATCTACTTGGCCTAGAAGTGACTGTCCTTTCAAACTACTACCCCCATATCATAAAACACAAGCAGGCAGACCAGCTAAGAAAAGAAAGAGGAGTGCAGGGGAAACAATTTCCAAGCCAATTGTGCAGGATGGAAGACTATCTAGGCAAGGTAAAACTGTTACATGTGGGAAGTGTAACCAGAAAGGTCATAACTCTAAGACCTGCAAAGGTCAAAGGCCAGAAACACAACAAACCAAGACCAAGAAAAGAAAAAGGAGTGCTCAACAACAAAGGTATATTTTATCTTTAAAATGTAGTTATGTAAGGTATTTTTATAAGTTATAATATGTCTTTTGCTATTTCTAGTTTTCCTGGTGGTAGTCAAAGAATGAATGATGGTCCAATTGGAAGTCAAGCATCACAAGGAAGTCAAAGAGTGAATGATGGTCCTGCTGCAAGTCTAGCAACACAAGGAAGCCATACAATGAATGTTCCTGCTGGTGGAAGTCAAAGAATGCAGAATGTGGTTGATGGTGGAAGTCAAAGAGTGCATAATGTGGTTGCTGGTGGAAGTCAACCAACACAAGGCAGTCAAGTTGGTAGTTTTGAAAGAAATGGTGTCAGCCCAAAGAAGATCAGAAGGTTTGCAGGAACCAAATGGTTTGGAAACAAATAAGTTGTAGTATTTTAGCTTTTGAAAAACAATGTAAGACTTATGTAGTATTTAGGGGTCGAATTATGTAGTATTGTAGGATGAACTTCTATGACTTTTGCTGGTTTTTATAACCAAATGGGTGGTGCCACTTTTGATGCTTTCTTATAAGCAAATTTTGATGTAATGGCAGTTCACTTTGCCAAGAATTCTGCAACCAAATTATGTGCCACTTTTATGTTTATTTATCACTCTTTTATGGCTTGTTGGTATGACATTACAATGTTTATTTATCACTTTTATGTATCACTCTTTTATCACATTACACTGCAAATTCTGCACTTCATAAACAAGAACACAATAATCGACATTACCTTAATAACCATTACATTGCATAATATATAATACATAACAATTACATTACATCAGTTGAAACAAAATTAGTTGAAACAAACAACTAAATTAACCATAATTCCTTAAAACCAGATTTATATGCAAAATATATAGACAAAAAGAAAAAAAATCCAACTACAAAGTAAATACATTTTCAACCTCCTAACTTGTTCATCTCTTGTACACAAAGTTGCTTCAAGGTTGTTTTTAGCTCTTAGTAGTCCAGGTATTATCTCGATAGCTCTATTACACATGGGTGGATCGACCCATGTAAAAAACCCACAGTTTCTTACCTTGTTGGAACAACCAAAGAATCTTCGACCGGGGTTACGAGGAGTCCATGATGTTCTTTGTATACATGGATATCCACACGAACAATAAAGCATGTCTTTTTAATTAAAGTTTGGAAAAAGAAGAAAGAAGAAGAAGAAGTGGGTTAGGGTTCTTGATTTGGTAGATATGAGAAAGAGAATAGAGAAATAATGAAGAAGGGGGATAAAAAAGATTATTTATGGTGGCTTTATTACTTGTTATGACTATTTTGCCCCCACTAACGGCTCCATTTGGACGGAAGTTAGTGTTTGGGGGCCCTGGCAACGAAAATGGAAAGGACAGGGACTATTTGCAACGGAAAAAAAGCACAGGGGGCAAAACGCTAAAAACAAGGACCACAGGGACCATTTGTGACATTTTCTCTTATTTTAATTTTCTGTTTGCATTTTTTCGGGACGAACTGAAGAAAAGAACATAGTATACAGAGAAGTATATCCACTTCCAGTAAGATTAACATTTATGCTATACATCCATATTTATGTAATTTTGCATATGCATTACTAGATTTTCATTTTCTAGTTTTTCCCTTCAACACGATGACAAGCTTTCTGAGATGTCTCTTACACCATCCCAAACCTCTCAGAATGATATTTTGGCAGCAGTAGCTAATAAGCCATACAAGAAAAAGAAGAAGAAGAAGACGAAGAAGAAGTGTGAATCTACAGATATTTGTCAAAATTTGAAATTACTGTCCACTTGATGAGATCGAGCTTTGCAAATTTATATCGATCGTATAGATACAGGGAGTATGTTATAGTGATGAGTATTGGTTTTAGTCTTATATCGATCATATAGATACAGGGTGTATGTTATAGTGATGAGTATTGGTTTTAGTCTTATATCGATCGTATAGATACAGGGAGTATGTTATAGTGATGAGTATTGGTTTTAATCTTATATCGATCGTATAGATACAGGGAGTATGTTATAGTGATGAGTATTGGTTTTAGTCTTATATCGATCATATAGATACAGGGTGTTACTATATGATTCAACGATTGACATCTTTGTATCAAAATGAAATTTTTACTTTTCTCTAACAAAACATACATGATGAAGGCCTAAGGGATTAATGTTCTAGAAAAAATACATTAGCAGTAACTTGACCGAAAAGGATCTATCAAACCATAAATTACATTTGACCATAAATTAATGCATGGACGGTGTTATATGTGCTACGTGGAAATCTCACTACAAGAAATCTGGTTTTTGGCTAGGGTTTTTCGTTTCTAAAGGTACCGAAGTTGTCCATTTTTACTTTAGGAGGTACCAAACTTTAATTTCGTATATTGTGGGTTATGTTTTGTAAAACACCGTCTATGTTAAGTTATCCCAAAACCGGGTAGTGGTATTTATTATTTGGGCTGGTTTTTGAATTATTTTATGTTTATAAATTCCACCGTGGCTTTTTATACCTTTATATTCAACCTTAATTCTCACAACCCTAATTCCTAAATCCAAAAGTACCACCATAGTTCCAAAAGGGGAACCCTAAATCCCTAATCGTTAATTACGATCCATTTGTAACCACCCAAAAATTCATGTCGGCCATGTGTTCATCTTCTTCAATCAGATCAAATGATCATTCCTGCTATGGGTATTGCGAATGTGGGTACAAATTAACCCCACGTACATCGTGGACAGCCAAGAACCCAGGTAGAAGGTTCATCTCTTGTCCACAAAAGGATTCAAGAAAAAAATGTGGGGTATATAAGTTCTTGGATCATGAACTGCCGAGTGATTACTACAAAGACTTGATATTTCAGTTGCATCAAAACATGGGGAGAAAACCAGTCAGTGATATATCTGCAAAGTCTGAAGAAGATGGAGAACCAACTTTGGAGGTCTTGAAGCTTAAGGAAGAATTGAAGCTGAAAAACTCAAACATCAAAATATATGAGAAATTGTTGTTTGTTTTGCTACTAGTAATTATGTTTTTATGTGTTTGTATTGGTGTATATGTTTTGTAAAAGAAAATGAAGTCAATGGGAATGCTTTTGGGTTACATGGTTTATAAACTTGCACATTATATGGAAAATTAAGTATATGTGTATATGTTGCCTACAAAATTAATATGTATATGGAAAAGAATGAAAAGTGCAGATAAAGAAATAAAACCAAATTGATGATGAAGACAGTTTAAGGTCATAAGGATGATATATTATGATCATACATTACAAAATTAGCTAGGCAGCCTCATCCTATTGGATTTGTTTGGCATTAAGCCTGGTCCTATGATCATACATTACCAAAGTTTTATACCAATCCTACAACCTACCTACTAGAATTATACATAAGTTCATACAATCCACCTGGTACATAAGTTAAAGTTTGATAAAAGTGTTCATACATGACACAACATACACTGTCATCAAAAAACTTGGACATGTTATAACCAGGGCAACTTTCATCACTCAATGGAGACTGCAGAGTCATAAGTGCTTCCAGGACCATCAATTTTCTTTGCCAGCTTCTGGGATAATATTCTTTGGCTTGGTTCCCTCCTCTTAATTGGTAATGGTTGGCTTTTAACTTGCTTGTTTGCACCTCCTGCTTTCCTGATAACACAACCAGTTCCACTAGCACTTGCATTTGATCCACCAGCAGCATGCTTTAGACCAATTTCAGACCTTCCTTCACTTGTAGGGTTCAGTTGAGGTGCACTCATTCTGACAATGGATCTTCTTTCATTTGCAGAATCTGTTGGGGCTTGAACAACACCATGTACATCCCTCTCCATCATTCTCTTTACTGCTTCAACAGCCCTCTTCTTTCCCTCGTCACTTGCTTTTTTCCTCAATGCTGCCAAAGTTTGTTGTTTCTTAGCAAGTTCTTCACTAGCACTAGGTATGGGCACATCTTTAGGCCATATTGGCACAGGGATACCATCTGCTCCACCTATAAAGGATTCATTAGTCACAGGATCAAGACATAGCCCTGCACCCCACCAAGTTGGAAACCTATATGGACCTATACATACACAATTAGTTTGAGTTACTAATTAAATGACATTCTTGACATTTGTATTAAATGAACATGGATAATAAAGCATACCTTTTGTTTTCAAGTTCTGAAACACAACACTAGTGACACCTAGACCAGCACTGGCCCTGGTTAGAACACTGTGTGAGTTGATAACCACATTGTCTGCATATTTCCTAGATGGTCCAACACTTGTGCCTTTCATTGGGCTTTTATCTTATAACACTCTGCATTTGGTCCATCTTGGTTTTGGCACAACTGGTGGAGAACTGGGATTTCCAGTTTGGCTTTCCTGGGTTTGTATTGGAGTTGAGAATTGTTCTTCATCACCTCCTGCTTTCCTGATAACACAACCAGTTCCACTAGCACTTGCATTTGATCCACCAGCAGCATGCTTTAGACCAATTTCAGACCTTCCTTCACTTGTAGGGTTCAGTTGAGGTGCACTCATTCTGACAATGGATCTTCTTTCATTTGCAGAATCTGTTGGGGCTTGAACAACACCATGTACATCCCTCTCCATCATTCTCTTTACTGCTTCAACAGCCCTCTTCTTTCCCTCATCACTTGCTTTTTTCCTCAATGCTGCCAAAGTTTGTTGTTTCTTAGCAAGTTCTTCACTAGCACTAGGTATGGGCACATCTTTAGGCCATATTGGCACAGGGATACCATCTGCTCCACCTATAAAGGATTCATTAGTCACAGGATCAATACATAGCCCTGCACCCCACCAAGTTGGAAACCTATATGGACCTATACATACACAATTAGTTTGAGTTACTAATTAAATGACATTCTTGACATTTGTATTAAATGAACATGGATAATAAAGCATACCTTTTGTTTTCAAGTTCTGAAACCCAACACTAGTGACACCTAGACCAGCACTGGCCCTGGTTAGAACACTGTGTGAGTTGATAACCACATTGTCTGCATATTTCCTAGATGGTCCAACACTTGTGCCTTTCATTGGGCTTTTATCTTATAACACTCTGCATTTGGTCCATCTTGGTTTTGGCACAACTGGTGGAGAACTGGGATTTCCAGTTTGGCTTTCCTGGGTTTGTATTGGAGTTGAGAATTGTTCTTCATCACCTCCTGCTGCTGTTGGTCTCACTACTGGGCTTGGGTTATCTTGATCTATGTTACCACCACTTACATTGACAGTTGCTTCATACCCATGCTCACCTCCAACGGTTGCCCTTGCATTCCCTCTTGAATTAACCCCAATTTCCACACTTGCTTCTGCCACATGCTGACCATTTAGTGAAACACTTGCTTGTCCTCTGGATGGCTGAGTATGCCTTGACCCACTAGTTTGGCCTTCAGTCTGACCCATGTTTGTTACTTTCCTTGGTCTCCCTCCTTTGTTTGGCATCTTAGGAGGCCTTTCCAACTCCTCATTCACACATTTAACCCTGTTGTGTCCTTTCTGACCACACTTTCCACATGTCATCACCACTCCCTCTTTGCTAATCCTGTTAATGTTTCCCCCAACTGCTTTTGACCTCTGACTACCCAACTCATGGGCTGCTCTTCTTCTTTTTTTCTTAGGTCTGCCAGGCATCCTCTTAGCTGGTGGTGGCAAGGGTTTTTCCATATTGTTAATTGCCCATGTGCTCATCCCTCCCACTGGCATGATATGGTAGTTATAAATTTTAGAGTACTTGTGTTTTCTAAACCAACCTGGCACATAGTCTTCTGGGGATCTACCAATCTTGAAGATGACAGCACAACCATGTGGACATGGGATCCCTGACAATTCCCACATCCTACAACTACATGTCCTGTCTGTTAAGTTCACTTTAAATGATCATGGATAATAAAGCATACCTTTTGTTTTCAAGTTCTGAAACCCAACACTAGTGACACCTAGACCAGCACTGGCCCTGGTTAGAACACTGTGTGAGTTGATAACCACATTGTCTGCATATTTCCTAGATGGTCCAGCACTTGTGCCTTTCATTGGGCTTTTATCTTGTAACACTCTGCATTTGGTCCATCTTGGTTTTGGCACAACTGGTGGAGAACTGGGATTTCCAGTTTGGCTTTCCTGGGTTTGTATTGGAGTTGAGAATTGTTCTTCATCACCTCCTGCTGTTGTTGGTCTCACTACTGGGCTTGGGTTATCTTGATCTATGTTACCACCACTTACATTGACAGTTGCTTCATACCCATGCTCACCTCCAACGGTTGCCCTTGCATTCCCTCTTGAATTAACCCCAATTTCCACACTTGCTTCTGCCACATGCTGACCATTTAGTGAAACACTTGCTTGTCCTCTGGATGGCTGAGTATGCCTTGACCCACTAGTTTGGCCTTCAGTCTGACCCATGTTTGTTACTTTCCTTGGTCTCCCTCCTTTGTTTGGCATCTTAGGAGGCCTTTCCAACTCCTCATTCACACATTTAACCCTGTTGTGTCCTTTCTGACCACACTTTCCACATGTCATCACCACTCCCTCTTTGCTAATCCTGTTAATGTTTCCCCCAACTGCTTTTGACCTCTGACTACCCAACTCATGGGCTGCTCTTCTTCTTTTTTTCTTAGGTCTGCCAGGCATCCTCTTAGCTGGTGGTGGCAAGGGTTTTTCCATATTGTTAATTGCCCATGTGCTCATCCCTCCCACTGGCATGATATGGTAGTTATAAATTTTAGAGTACTTGTGTTTTCTAAACCAACCTGGCACATAGTCTTCTGGGGATCTACCAATCTTGAAGATGACAGCACAACCATGTGGACATGGGATCCCTGACAATTCCCACATCCTACAACTACATGTCCTGTCTGTTAAGTTCACTTTAAATGATTCATACAATTGTCTAACTTCCCAATGTGGACCCCCAGCATGAAAAGGTTTCCAAAACCTGCCATTATACATCAAATTAATGCAAAATGAAATAATGTAAATCAATAATCAATATCTGTATTCAAAACTAACCTTTGCTGATCTTTCACCCATTCCAATCTGTTTTGTATAGATGGACAGATGTCACCCTTCCACTTTGAGCATAAGGCTCTCATCACAGATTGCCTCTCCATTATTATAGCTCTAATAGCTTCAAACATGGTAATGATAGGCTTGTTCCTCACACTCAATATCAAGATCTCCTGAAAGTAACTCCAAAAACCAAGACCAATTGTCTTTGTTCTCAACATTAACCAAGGCCCATGCAATTGGGTATATATGGTTGTTGCCATCCCTCCCTATTGCTGTCAGTAACTCACCAGTAGCTGGGCTCTTCATGAAACAACCATCCAGGGCAATTACCTTTCTGCAACCTGCCTTCCAGCCTTGTTTCAACCCCTTCAGACAATTGTCTAACTTCCCAATGTGGACCCCCAGCATGAAAAGGTTTCCAAAACCTGCCATTATACATCAAATTAATGCAAAATGAAATAATGTAAATCAATAATCAATATCTGTATTCAAAACTAACCTTTGCTGATCTTTCACCCATTCCAATCTGTTTTGTATAGATGGACAGATGTCACCCTTCCACTTTGAGCATAAGGCTCTCATCACAGATTGCCTCTCCATTATTATAGCTCTAATAGCTTCAAACATGGTAATGATAGGCTTGTTCCTCACACTCAATATCAAGATCTCCTGAAAGTAACTCCAAAAACCAAGACCAATTGTCTTTGTTCTCAACATTAACCAAGGCCCATGCAATTGGGTATATATGGTTGTTGCCATCCCTCCCTATTGCTGTCAGTAACTCACCAGTAGCTGGGCTCTTCATGAAACAACCATCCAGGGCAATTACCTTTCTGCAACCTGCCTTCCAGCCTTGTTTCAACCCCTTCAGACATATGTACATCCTTTCAAAATATAACTTGCCATTTGGACCTCTATTACAATTTAGAGTAACAGTTGATCCTGGGTTGGAGGCAAGCAACTCTTGCTGGTATGCCCTGAGCATACCATAATGAGAATCCATTGGCTAAACCATAGTATGTCAAACACTCTTTAAAGGCATAATGATTGGGATACCTCTCACCCACTTGAGGTTTCTTGAGTCTCCATGGAGTATCCCTGTTATGGATTTGCCACTTATCCAGATTTTCAGCCATCTGAAATGGATCCTCTTGCTCCTCATCCTCATTCCCCTTCAGTTTCTTCAATAAAGAAGCAATGAACTCATCATGCTCAAGAACCATGTCAGCTTCAGGGTTTATGTTCCCTAACTGACCAACAAGTGTAGGCTGTTTAGCAGTTTTAGGCAGTTTCTTGGCCTCAATCTTCCTTAGTCTCAGCTCCCTTAGCTCATCTTCCCCCTCTGATAGATAGTCTATAGAAGCTGTATCACTTTCACTGTCACTAGAGCAATCAACCTCAAATACATAGTCACTGTCTGACTCAGAATCCTCAACCACCTCTTCCTCTATTCCTTCCCCTTTCCCTTTTCATTTTCATGGAACAACCTCCTAGCAAGTTTCATAGCAGGAGCCTCTACTACAACTTCCTCATCTTCATCTAAATCTTGTGCATCTAGTGGCCTAGTTTCTACATCATCATCATCCACAACAACTGGATCCTCTATGGCTTCATCTTCTAAACCAGCTGGGGGACGACTAGGGGGGGTCTTACTAGAGGAACCAATGGCATTGCCATCTTCTATTTCACCAGGGTTTACTTTCTTGGATTTCATACACAAATAATCTTCTAATACCTCCTCATGGGTTTGCAAATGGTTCAAATACATATCAATCTTACCATAGCAATAAGCAATATCATACATACGTGCTAAATCAAATGTATCTTGTATCTTAAGCAACCCACTTTGCAAATCAGTCCCAGGAATCACATAGTATATACCACTAACCATGGATAAGGTGTTTTTTTCAAGCATATCAAGTAATTCATCATACGATTCATATTTTTTCATATGTAACTCTAATACCTGACCATCCACATACCTAGTAGGTCCATAGTAGAAAACACCATCAAAGTGAACATCAACTTCAAACGTACCCACATTCATCTGTAACAAAAAAGTTCAAGATAAAAAAAATAAAAAAAAATAAATAAAATAAAATAATATTACTCACGTTGTTCAAGACATGCTTCCCATGCAACTTACCTACTGAATAACCCCCAAAAAAAAAAAAAATTGAAACCCTAATTTTTTCAAACAGTTATCAGAAACACATATATAATAACGATGATGTTTCTATTTTGAAATCTTGTGTATATACAAACGTTTTTATCTAATAAAACATATCTTAGTTCCAACCCAAAACCCAAACTACTTAATAAAGTGCAGAAATTAAAGAAAAAATCAAACCTTCACTTAATCACCAACAACTAATAACGGATTAAGCAGCAATATGCGAAGCAGATGATGATCACCATGTAATTTAATCTAGGGTTTTTTAAAGATCCGATGTCGTGTTTGTTAGGGGTGTTCATCGAACCGTCAAACCGGTTAATCCGGACCAAACCGCGGTATTTGGATTGGTTTGGGCGGATTGAATTGTTAAAGTCTGGTCCGGTGGTTTAAGTTTTGAAAAACCGGTTAATCCGGACCAAACCGCGGTATTTGGATTGGTTTGGGCGGATTGAATTGTTAAAGTCTGGTCCGGTGGTTTAAGTTTTGAAAAACCGGACCAGACCGTACTTCATACTTTTACAACTCGAGAAGAAAATGACTTTATCTAAAGTCATAAAACTTAAACATTTTACGAAAACAAACACTTTTATGCTTCAAATTCCTTAGAGTTTCATTATAAAGAACAAACTTATATTTCAAATTTATAATTAATTATACATTTCTAATATAAACAAAAACTTTTTCAATATGTGGGTGTTATACCTGTTATTAACATATGAATAAAGTTTTTACCTAAAGTTCGAATACATTAAAACAAATAGTTTGACCGCTAGTAATTCTTTTAATATGTATACTTCTAACTTTAAGTGTTTGTTATGGATCTTAACACAAATCTTGACATTTATATACAGAATTATATGAAAATAAAAGAAAGAAAAAAAAACTTGAAAAACCGTCAAACCGTCCAAACCGGACCGGCTTACGTGGTTTGGTCTGGTTCGGTCAGACAATATACTTGGTTCGGTTTGGTTTGATATATGTTAAAACCGGAATTACCGGTTTGGTTCGAGATTTAGTCAAAACCGGACCAAACCGGTCCACGAACACCCCTAGTATTTGTTGTGTTGTAAAGTAAGGGGGGCCAGAGAGAGAGAAATACAAATATAAGTTAAAATATATGTATGTAAATCTGTATCTATATGTGTAAGTATATATAAATCTTTTTTTTTATTTGCTACAGTAAACTCCACTATCTACAGTGATAGACGGCTGTGCAAAACTCCCGCTCATTTGCTTGCTACAGTACTGGTCAACGAGAACAGTGTTGGTCAAACACACACAAACACAGGACACGTCATTATTACAAAACCAGATAGTGGTTTTGCCCCCCACAATATGTGGGTTTTTACAAAACATAACCCACGATATACGAAATTAAATATTGGTACCTCCTAAAGTAAAAATGGACAACTTCGGTACCTTTAGAAACGAAAAGCCCTTTTGGCTACTACATAAGTATTAGTTGTCGTCGCTATATGTATAATTAGTTGTAGTCGCCAAAGCCCAAATTCTTGTACTGTCTCGCAACAAAAGGGTATTTGAAAATTGCAATAAGAATTTTTATAAAACTTGTCACGAAATTCAAGTTCGGACGCAATTATGAACTTAAATAGATCGAAAATGAACATTCCAGGTTGCCGAGATTGGTGTATCAAGTATCAACCCATGTAATATTGAAGCATAGCTTGAACCTTAACTTGTGAGCCAACTTGGTGGATGGTCTTATTGGTTGGCTGGTATATGCTAAGTTTGTTTTTTTGATTGTCATATATTAGAGTCGTGTTTGGTGAATTTTGAAATGTGATGGTAGTCTAAGTAGTTTAGTGCGTTTTTCACTTACCATCAATTGGTTGCATCTTGCGGATGTTAAATGAAAAACGCTAAAATAAAGTTTAAAAAAAAAAATACAATATCCACCAATGTATTAAACAGAATTAAAATATCTTTTAATCATCACGTGCCACAATATATAAGCGACGTGATCATAAATCGTGGATGTAAGTAACAATGACCGAATGTTTATCTTAAAAATATCTTTTAAATTGTCTATATAATGTAAAAGCTAATAAGGGTAACACTCCGGTAAGAACACTCTTAAAATAAGAACGGTGAGAACACTTAAAAACATCATTTTGATGCATTAAAAGTCCATAAAATTAACATAGTGCATAACTAATTATCATTATTTAAGTGTTTAACAACACATTGATCCGTCAAAATCGAAAAAATCACGTTTTTTTGTTGGATGCATCATTTTGATGAATATGCATCCAAGATGGATGCACAAAACAAAAAACATGATTTTCTCGATTTTGACAGACTAATGTGTTGTTAAACACTTAAATAATGATAATTAGTTATACACTATGTTAGTTTTATGGACTTTTAATGCATCAAAATGAAGTTTTTAAGTGTTCTCACCGTGTTCTTATTTTAAGGGTGTTCTCCCCAAGCTAATAATAGTAAATATTTAAATTACTTGTAAGAGTGGATTATTGAGAGATTTTCTATAGTCTTGGTTACTACCCAATTTAATGTCATTGCGGTGTCTGCTAATTAATAACTACTAAATTGTTGTGAAAAACAAATTTAAAATATATTAATTAAGTATAATATAAATAATACACGTTTCCCTACCAAATTTTACACAAAATAACAGCATTGTTTTTTGGTAAGAAATATTCTAACAATTTAGTTGATTATCAAATCAAATAAAAATAAAAGTCTGTGTAAATAAATAAATGCAAATCTTATTATTTCTGCAAAAACCAAAAAGTAGAAAAGAAAATACTTATTATTATACTAGTATATAAAAGAAATCAAAAAGCCATATTATATTCGTCTCTTCCCTCTCATTTTTGTCTGAATATTTTTAATCACTGTGTGTTTGTGTGTGAAAAACTGTGAGACAGACATTTATAATGGGGGGTTGTTGTTTGTTTTTATCCATGAAAAAACCTAAAAACCATCAAAACAACAAGCCTCTTCCTCAGATCTCATCATCATCATCAAAGCAAGGTACTTTATTTTACTCTTAATAAATTGTTGTACATTAAATTAATCATCAAAATCCAAAAGATAAACCAAATTTTTACTGTTTATTGCCCTTTAAGTTTCACATTTATATTGTTTCCTGGCTTCAGAAATTCTTGTTTAAGGGTTTTTTAAGTTAATAATTGTGTATTTTTAGTATGGATAATTTAAGCTTAATTTCCCATATTCTTAAATTCAAGATTCTTGGTTTTTTAATGGGTTTCAACTTTCAAGGGTTTTAGATTTAAGGTTTATTAATGTAAAAAAGTAGCAACCTTTTTGTTGTTTCATGAAAAATAATTGTTGGGTTGATGTTATTTAATAACAAATGTTTTTGTTTCATTACAAAATCGACAATGTAGCTTATGTAAATTTTCGCAGTCATTAAAAGGTACCGCAAATATGATTTCTCACGTTAACTAGGAAATTGCAACTAGAAGGGGACAAAGTTATCCGTCTTGACAATGTCGGATATGTAAAATAGCCATTGTCAGTAAATGTTATAATTTTTCTTTTCTAATTTGTGGCTGATGGAGTCTGGTTATTTTCTAGTATTGATATAACTTTTCAACTAATTTCCTATCAACTATAGTGTGACGTACTATTTGTAGTTAGTAAGACATCAAGTTGTGTGACTATTTTGCTATGTACAAAGAATAAGTTAAACCATAACGTGCAAATATGATGGTTTGAAAGGTGATTGTTCGTTAGTCTTGATGTTTCCTTAAGGGTTGCTTGAATCGCCGACAATAGGGCTTCCACATAGTTTAAGACTTTAAGGTCCTTTTCGTTGAGAGTTGGGTGAAATTTAAGTTGGGTATTTGTACCAGATTTTTAAATTAGTAGTTTTTGGGATTATTGTACGAGTTTAGCTTTGATTTAGCTGTCTTGACTTCCAATTATGGAGGACTATTTTTGTAGCTAGTACAATTTGCCACTGGTGTCTTCAGGCTTAAGGTTCATTTCAAAATCTTGATTACTCCTGGTTTTGGCATTAAAAGTAGACGACCCATTTCCATTTTACTCTTTCGAGATAAAACACAACCCAAATCGATCTATTACAGTTAGAGCTACATTTCCTTCATCTTCTATATCTTTTTTGTATTCATACCAATTTCTGATGCTTCTGAGGTCAATTCTATAGTTGATGAAAAGAAAGAAGCATTGAAAGATAGAGGATTCATTGCAGCACAAACATTTACATTACGTGAGTTGGAAGCTGCATCCAATAACTTTAGAGCAGATTGTCTTTTGGGTGAAGGTGGCTTTGGTAGAGTATATAAGGGCCGATTGGAGATGACCAACCAGGTTTGTTTCTTATTAAGGTTCTATTACTTCCAATGTTAGAGTAGTGACATATTATGACTTTTAAAGTTAAGTACTATCTGACATCAACATTCTTATGGACTACAGATTATGTTATGGTCTCAGAATATCTTATGGCTATATGAAAGCGTCCCTTTCCAAATTTTGATTGATAGCAGCTTTGGCTGTTGGTCATATTCTGGTTTTATTTTTTTCTAGTGGGTCAAATAATAATATAATAAAACTAGTCAACAGAACATAATCGAAGTGGTAATGTAAAGACCTACTAAATCATCTTATCCAAAATAATGTAGATATTCAGGATATTATTGAGTAAATATAGTTTTTTAAACATATCTGACATGCTAGTTCTTGATAAAAATAATAATTTGGACAAAGAATATTTAGGGTTAGCCCGTTCTGACATGGACAAGAGATGCTTGTTTTAACCCATTCCTTAACTCATCTGACCCACACATTTTGCAACCTTTAATAGACTGGCATGGATTTTGTTGACGAGTTTATTGCAAACCTTGTTTTGGATAGGCTAAATCATATCGTGGAGTTAAAAAATAGCTTGTTTTGAACTTAGAGAGTTACAGGGCAAAATTGTCTCTCCTATTTGCATCTTTTGGCTTTAGTTAACATATTATTCTAACAATGTTGACTCGCAAGAACTGTCAATGCTCTTTCGTTGAAGGCTGTGGCAATCAAGCAACTTAATCGTGATGGTTTGCAAGGAAACCGGGAATTTATTGTTGAAGTGCTGATGTTGAGCTTACTACACCACCCTAATTTGGTGAACTTAATTGGCTATTGTGCTGATGGAGATCAAAGACTTTTGGTTTACGAGTACATGCCACTAGGCTCATTGGACGATCATCTACATGGTACATACCATCTTTACGTTATATTCAAATATTAATGTGATTAAATAAGTTTTCATGATTATACACGAGTTAATTTAGCTGACCCTAAAAGTCGATGCAAACTTCTTTCTATGTTTCAGTGTTAGTTTACAGAAACAGACTTCCAAAGTTACAAAACTGACACAGATTCTGTTACAACATTTTTATATACAAAGTCTAATCAAGTTACAAATATTACCCAACTATGCAAGAAAATCGCTTTGTTTGACCTCAAACATCTAATTAGACAAGTCATCCAACATGAATGTTCTTATTAAAGCTGTAATACGGTTATTATGGCTAAGAATGGGTTCAGATTAAATTGCGTCACTTTTAAGCTGTGGTCAGTAGGTTATATTGAGTCAAGTGTGTTTCTGTTAACATGGGTCAACTTTTAAGATTGGGTAATGGGTCGGACCGGGTTGGGTTGAGCTACAAATACTTTTTGTTTAACATTATTTAAACTATAAATGATTAACTTAATAAACATTATATAAAACATATTACCAAACAAGATCAACGTTACGAATAAAATATAGGCAATTTTGGACCCATTTGACATGTTTCCTCTATAGCTAATGTAAAATTTCACCTGTTTGACCAATTATCATGACAATGAGTTGAAATTTCAGATTCTACTTTCTTTCATTCATCTGTATGATCTTAATATCTTATAACTCTGATTTGGATGTGGCAGACCTACCCTTTGACAGACAAAAGCTTGACTGGACTACAAGAATGAAAATAGCGGCTGGTGCTGCAAAAGGTTTGGAGTATTTGCATTACAAAGCAAGTCCTCCTGTTATATACCGTGATCTAAAGTGCTCTAACATCTTGCTCGATAGTGATTACAATCCAAAGCTCTCAGATTTTGGATTGGCTAAATTGGGACCTGTTGGGGATGAGAGTCATGTGTCTACCAGAGTTATGGGAACTTATGGGTATTGTGCTCCAGAATATGCAATGACAGGTCAACTCACTATAAAATCAGATATATACAGTTTTGGAGTTGTTCTTCTGGAAATCATTACTGGGCGAAAAGCAATCGACAACTCTAAAACCACTTGCGAGAAAAATATAGTGGCGTGGGTAAGAACAACCCTTTAATCATCTCTACCTTTTTACCACGTTTTAGCCAATTCACCAATTTCTCGTCTCAGATGAGTATATACAACCCAAAAACGAAACTAAATGTGTCGAAAGGCCACCTCTACAGCTAACTTCATTTTTTGATAGACTTTTTACACGTTTGTATTGTTTTTATTGTAGGCACGACCACTACTCCAAGACAGAAGGAAATTCTCAGAGATGGCTGACCCTTCACTCCAAGGGCAGTACCCTGCACGAGGGCTCTATCAGGCACTTTCTGTGGCTGCAATGTGCGTGCAAGAGCAGCCTGCCTCGCGCCCTTGTATTGCAGATGTAGTTACAGCCTTAGTTTATCTTGCTTCTCAAAAATTTGAACCTCGGCCTCACCAACCTCAAAACATCCATTCTGGTTCAACCCCTAGAAGCACCACGTGAAGTTAACCATCATTGCGTTACACAATGTCTGAAAACTCGGTGAATTATTAACCATTTTTTAAGATATTTTTACCCAGTGGTATACATTTATCCAAAACTTTTTCTTTGTTGGATCATTGAAGGATTGGAGTTGTCAACAAGTTTTTGTGGATATTTATAGAGTTGTCACTTAGTGATATAATCCGTATATTAACACAAATTTTCAGCTGATTGTGAATGTTGAAGTGGTATCTAGCAACTCTGTTCAAAACTACCTAATACAGTTGGTCTTATAATAATGGACAGAAGGAATCATAGTATTACTACTATCCATAAACTCTGATCAAAACTACCTTAATGGACAGAAGGAATCGAGTATTACTACAACACTAATAGATCATCACTAAGAAGTGCGCCAGTATACATAACAATAATACTCCATCATATAACAACTTTTGTTGTGCTGTAAAAGATTACAAACATGACACATTATCAATTGATCAAATGTGACTGTTACAAAATAGCATCAATACAACATATTTCATTTTGTTCTTCACTGAATGAGCACTTATCTGAGAGAAGAATACTAAAGATAATAGCAAAGTGCATAACCTTTAATGAAGAAATAATAAAAAGGAAATATGTGATTAATCAATAAATAACATTGTACAGTTACAATAACACGACTCTGGGTTCCTTAATTTTTATCTCGAATGTGACCATGTAAAAGAGAATACGAACAAGAATGCTGCAACTTATACTTTCTTGTAAACGGGTTATCATGGCCAAACCCATAGCAATATATGACTTTCATTGTATGATGTACAAGTCAATATAGCCGAATCGTGCTGCATTTGACCATTCTAGCAGTAATAAAAGGAACCTTTTGGTATACTACACATCTTTACAATCAGCCCAGGGATACTTCCTCCAATTGATGACCATTGGTGTCTTTCAGCGTATTCAGAATCTTTAACTCATCATTAGACTTGACAAGGTGTGCTTCTTCAACAGGCTTCTCCTGTAGTTTTAGGTAGTTATGGAATCTGGGATTCATAAGATAATATTATCCTTTCCAACCTAGATCTCTCTCTCAGAGGTCAAAAGCTGTATTTCTTGCAAGGGTAAAAAGGAATGAAACTCTGTAATAATTTTGGAAAGTCTATAATGATGGCATTCCTAATCAATTATGTCAAAAGCTTTAGCTCTGCTCCAATATGTTACCCACTTAGCTTTATAGCTTTGTACTTGGCTAATTTGGGAGCAATCGCATAACTGTCAAAGGTATGTCTTATACATTTACAAACCCACTATAAAGATTGTAAGTGTAAACCAAGACACCAAAGGTTAAAGGACCAGATAAGCTCAAAAGTATTCACTGTTACTACATGTTGATCATTATAAGTCATTGCCTAAACGTAGGCGCAATCAAAATGATACCCTTTTCCCTTGATAATCTTAAAACTATCTGTTAATAGATAAAAGAACGAACCTTGTTCTTGTCGAGCCACCCGAGTCCAAATGGTCTTGATAATAGACTAATCTTTCTTACAGGTATGTCTTGGGAGAGCTCTTGACTAGTCCTTGTCGCTGAAGGATCATGATTTGTCGATCTAAAAGATGGAGAGAAACTATTTGAAGAACAAAACAAACAGGAAAAAGTGTGGCATGTGTTGTAAAACAAGGTGAGTTTGAATATAGATCATCAATGAAAATTTTAGTATTTATTTGGACAAAGTTTTCTGGGAAACAACAATAAGCCTAGTGTCTAAAAGATACTTAAAACGTAAGGTAAAAATAACATAAGCAATGCAACATCAGCATGATTTATTGATGTCAATGGACAAACAGATACTTCTAAACTGAAACTTTAGAAGTGAAGTGGTGCAATGTACCTAGGTGAAGGCTGTGCTTTAGGCTGGGCGGTTTGGTATTGCAAGGTAGCCTCCAACATTGATTCTGCCATAACAAGTCTCTCCTCCATTTCAGCAAGGGAAGTAGTTGCTGCTTCATATTTTTCCTATATATTGCACAAACTTATGTGAGTCCCTAATATATAAAGTCAAAAGAATGAGAAATATGATTATGGGTCAGAAGCTAGAAGAAATAAAAGAGAAGACCCAGTCATCTGAATAATATATGCAAATACAAGTCTGGTCTGGTTTCTTTATTGAACGAAATGATTGTATCTGACAGATAAACCTGAAGCACATGAGCAGCATATCTCTGGGCGGCAGCATCTTGCTCAGCATATATGCGCGCGTCTTCAGTTACCCTTTGTTCTTGCTCTACTCTCATCAAAACCTTCACAATAGTAATGTAGCAACTAGTGTCAACCGAATACAAAAAGTAAATGCATCTTAATGGAATGGAGAAAAAATTAAAACCTGAAGCATGGCATTTTCCTGTTCCTGTTTGCAAGTAAGAGCTTGGTGTAGCTCAGCTATTTCTCGCTCTAACTGTTCAACCTAAATCATATTGCAATGTTTAATAGCATAAGGTCTCAAATGGATACAATAAGATAAAATATGTAAATAACTACCCGTACAAAACTAAGAGCATAAGTTTTAGTATAGGATATCAATTAGATAGTCGATTAGATAGAGAAAAACTTTATCGTACAACCAGAGAATGTGCCATCACAAAAACAAAGATGAAGATTTGTATGCCTAAGTGTTCGAGCATACCTTTGCAATTAATTGTTGTCTGTTATCCTGCTTTACCATCTCCATTAGGGCAGTTTCCAACTCCTCAGCTCTGGAAATTAAAAAAAAAATAAACATAAGACCACAGTGGCACAGTGGAGAAACCAGTTTCACCCTGATTACTCATCAATGTGTCAACTTTCTCTTGTTCATCACAAACATCATTTAAAAAAATTAGCTTGTAAACGGAAAAAGTCAAATGGATTGACAGTCACACAGTCCATTTTAATGCATACGACATCCTAAAATTGTTGCACTCATTTATGGAGATAACTAGTTAACTACTCCGATAATATTATGTCTATAAGCATAAATAACGCATCATTTATTTATAAAATATTATAAGATGGACATAAAGTGTTAGCAGGTCAGCTTAGCCGTAATCAGCCCTTTCAATCCATACTATGAATAAACTACTCATTTTAACCCACTAATCAACTCACCCATCATGCAACCTCTATAACCCTCAGCTTCTAAACATATCCGTTCTACTTTATATGATGTCAGAAGACATGATGCACCCGAATGACTAGACTTAAAATTTGGGCTGGATCCCACAAAGTGGAGCATGGATATAATGCTACAATTGTAACATCTTATTATCAAATTCATTTTCTGTACAATAATATGTAAGTTTTGAATTAGTTCGGGTACGCTAATATTGAAATCCAGCCGAAACTATATACTCGTGTTACTTAACTTATTTTTGTTGTGTATGGAATAATCAATAACATTTGGTATCAAGTTGGTGGCTGGTGAGACATAACTAAACCAGAAATTAGGGACAAATGGTGTGAACTGGGACCATTATGAAGTAAAAGGGATCTGTATGATGCTAGGCTGAAAGAATAAAAGATACTTGCAAAGTTGCAGACATGGTAGAACACAGAAGCTGGAAATGGCCAAGTGACTGGTGCCAGCTTCCCAAATTTGATAAAAGTACAAACTCCTTTTTTGAATGAAATTACGATGCAATATTGTGGGGGGGTTCGATACAATACAAAACACCCATGTTATTTGCTGTAGGGTTCATATTTTTGTTCACCATAGGGGGACTCACTGGAATAGTTCTGGCAAATTCTGGGCTAGACATTGCTCTACATGATAGCCTGCAATATATACCCAATTCCCTTCAATTGGGTTCATTTGGGTAATTTTTAAATTTGATTGGGTCAAATTGGACTTCTAAAAAAACAACAAGCGGGTTTGATTGTTAGGTTGCAAAAAAAATAGTAAACAACAGCGGGTCCAACAGGTCTCATTAAGCGGGTCGAGCGGGTTTAAGTTTTGAGACAGAGTCTGGAGCAATAAAGAAATTGCGACTTTCAATTTGCAAGCATTTCAAAGTAAATTTTGTATATATAAATTATTATTATATTATTTATAATCAATCTTAAATTCCAGCTTGCATGCAATACAAATTAATAGAAGTTGCGCTGCATTTCAAACTTTCAATTAATTCAGATTTAATTTAATTTTAGATATTGAGTTGAATTATATTTTATTTACGGTTTTTAATTTTATTTTTTATATGAAAATTTTTCAATTTATGAGATTTATCTCTTGGCTATTGTTTTTCTAAATTGAATTAGCTGCATTATATATATCTGTATTTATATTTATATCTATCTATATATATTTATTAAAGATTTATGGATATGGAAGGTTTGTTGTCTTTGTTGTGGCTGTACGTAATTTGAGACAAATATAAGTTTTGGACATTCTTCATTCTTGTAACAGCTATGGAAAAAAAAAGAATTGAACAATCTTGTAAGACATCGAAGCAACATGAGAGCACATTGACATCATGTAAAAATATTAGTTATTGTTACTTGATCGATGTTGAAACAGATTCGCAACAAAAAAAGAAAATTTTTGCGGGTCGACCCGCTTTGACCCACACCCATTTGACCCGTTTTTTTGAAATGACCCGCATTGACCCGCACCCGTTTAGACCCGCACCCGCTTAGACCCGTTACCCGCACCCGCCCGACCCGCCCATTTTGCCAGGTCTACTCTACATGATACTTATTATGTGGTTGCACATTTCCAATGATGTAAGACAACAGGGACAAAAGATACAACAGGCTAAAATGATTTGGTATACGCAATGTACACCTAGTCATGCATTTGTGCTTTGGATGGTAGTAAAACAGGGTAGGAGATTAACATGCGCATGGTGGGCGACTGCACAGGGACTCCGTTTATCCAGAGCCCAAATCGTCTTAAATCTTATTATAAGCAGTTGTAAATATATATGTATTAAAAATAAAGAAATAAAACCTAAATAGCTCATTTGGCACAGGACCATTGCTTTTATCATGGTGTTCCCGCTTTCAGGTTCTCCAGAACCTTTTTCTTGCTTTTTAATTTATTACGAGCATTTGTACAAAATTGTTTTGGACCAGATGGTATTATAGTATAGTTATAGTTATGCAAGTCATTTGAGCTTGATGGTATTATAGTATATAATTGGGTATTAAAGTTCTAAAAATCATTTGAATTTTGAACCCTCAGATAAGAGAAATTATGTTTTCCATTTTTTGGATACAAGCTTAGTTATATAAGCTTTGACATTCGATTTGATATTTATCCATTTGGTTTAACTTTTTAGTACCGATTTAAAAAAAATTTCAATATCAATAAACCATCCTTTATATATTATTATAATCCGTAAAATTTATCCTCTTTAAAGGGCCTATATTTATTATGTACTACACAAGGCCACTTAAACTGAAGGGACGTCCCTGCAGTAAAAGAACTAAAGACACAAGATAAACTTGTAAAGTGATACCCTACAATGACAGTAGTATGTCCGTTAATTAAGAAGGTTAAAGACTCCCACTGAGCACTTATTTGAGCGTGAATAGTAGCTGGAAATCTAGATCAAACTAAAAAGGAAGTATAATATGCAAAGAACACCAAATACATGGAATGATATAGTGTTGAGTATGTGTAATATAAGAACCACAATAGCTTATGGAGTGGGATTCAAAAATTGGACTAAAGAAACTTATCAAGACCAAATAAAGACAGCTGCTGATAAAGAGTGCGTATGATTAGCATACATTAGAATCGACTTTATGTATATATGTTATGAATGACTATATAGATTTCTGGTAGGATCAAAAAAACAACTTCATATCACACTTGAACAAAATTTTCAAGATGTGAAATAACCAAAAAAAACATTCTTCTGAGAAAAGATGTCTTGCAAGTTGGAAAGTTATCTGATGGGACTAAAAGGCTGATATTTAATCTTTAATAATTAGGCTACCTGCTGCTAGTATGAGGCTGGTCATCAATCGGACATAGAAACTGTTTATTCACACTAAATTATTTCGACCAAGAATTATCAGATAACGAGTTTTAAATAGAAAAACCAAACCCCCCCTAATGTATTAACAGACATCCAGTATATACAATGTATAGTAGGGGGAAAGCGGGAGAAAATTTTATAAAACAATAGTTGTGTCTTCAGCCTGTAGCTAAATTAATCTCTTACTTAAAAAGTGTACATACAACAAATGAACGAATATACTAACCTGAGTGTTGAAGATTGTTTTTCATCTAGTATCATGCACAACTCGTTCTTTAGCCACGAGATCTACAAAGGAACATTTTGGGAGCCATCAAAATAAGCCATTAATGTTGTAATCATTTTCAACAGGATCTACAAAAAAAAGCCGTATGATACCAATCAAAACAACAATAGTGATTAATGTGACACATGAGATAATGTGGAACCTGTTCTTGAAGATCTGGAACAGAATCGATCTCCACGTCTCCTGATATACCCACATAAAGTTCATTTTCATTAGAAGACTCGGAATCTATTCTTGACAATACACCATTTGTCATGTTTCCCATCTGAACGATTTTCTTTTCTTTCAACATTTGAAGTCCCTTTGATCTTTCCTCGAGTGCAGTTTCTACGGCCGGTCTATGTTTATTTCGCAGAACTTGCAATCTTGGCTCATTCACATTCTGATAACCCATACAAGCCGTTAAGACAAGTTGACTACTATCAAATGTCGATCCAGCCAGTGATTGCAGCAATGTAATGGCATCTCCGGCATCTTTCGTTGTGACTAATGCAGGTCCTACACAATACTAAACAAACATAAGTTGTGATTCTAACAAAATCAAAACAGTAAAGGAAGTTCACATCCCCAAAATATACGACAACATCATAGATGGAAAAACGAGCTGGTCAGGCAAAGTGACAGAAAGATTGGATCAAAACAGGTAGGTTTAAATAAACCTAGTAACAAATTTTCGCCTATTTAATGTTATAAATATATGAATAATAATTGAATTGGCTATAATAGATATATTTATTGTTATGAATTTATGATGATCCTCAAACATTTCAAAAAGTTACAACTGATTGATTATGTAATAGACTATTTTTAACAGTATAAACCAGTTTCCCCTTGAGTCAACTTTTTGAGATTTACACCTTTGATCCACTAGCATTTCAACTAAACCCAAATCAACCCAGGTTCACATAAATGAACTGAAATTGCAGTACCTAGACAAGACCAGTGCAAAAGAGAAAGAAAGACAGATACCATACAACTCCATCAAAGCAAGGGCAGTTCGAAACAACATAACACGATTTCCTTGAAACAGAAGCACATCCCAAACTCTAAGAACTGGAGACAAGAACGGCCAATAAATATTATATTCTTTTGAAACATATATGAAAGTAGTTGTTTAAACATAAAAACTAACCACTTTCCCAGGGAAGCATATTCATAAATATTGAAAGGAACCATGGCCCGGATACCCACGCTACTTGCACTCCAAGGTAATCCAGATGATTAACTGCAACAGGTGATTAGATGCCATCAGCAAGAGAAAGCAACCCCAGAGTTGAAAGGATGTATGGAAATGTCAATAATGAATAATAACATACCCAGTTTCGGAAACCTCTCACGCACCAACTCCTCAAACACAAGTTGATCAACCTAACAACACATCACTGACTATAATAAGGATCTACACAACTTATGTTAGTGAGGTTCAATCTTAGAGGAAAAGATAGATGTAATTACCTGAGATTCTAACATTTCCTCTGAATAATAGCCATCAAAATAGTCATCAAGGATTCCCATCAGAGCCCTAAGATCAAGTTACAACGCAAGTGCTATGAGCTTTGGAAGTTGTAACAACAAGAAGCTTAATATGCACAGGTAAATAGCTGATGAAGCCTAAAAACCCACCAGAAAGCGTTTTCTTCTGGCATCAGCAGCAATAACAATCCAGCAAAGAAATTCATGGCCTATATGAGATCCAGTAATTTAGCAAGTATCCAGCAAAGAATATGCATGACTAGCAATTTTATATATTTCCTTGCAAGGTCCAAAGAGATATTTAAAAGCATCATTTGATCAAAAAAAAATCAATACCACTAAGACCTCAAATAATTCCAGGTTTTTAAGTTTAGACAGTATAGAATTGTCAAACAAGTTGCATGCTGATATCTAAATAATGAGTGTGCAAACTTTAGCCCATTTATTTTTGAATGGGTCGCTGTAGGTAAGGTTTATAAGTAACTGGCCGAATGACTCGAATCAATTAACTTGGCTACGGGTTAAAATTCACCCAAGCAGTATTATTTATGCATACAACCTGTTACCCAAAAGAAGTGCTTCAGGTTAATCAAACATGTTTTCACCTGTTACCCAAAGTCCCAAACTGCCCATTTTTGCTATACTAAATAGAGAGTATATAAAACGTGTCTCCATGTACCTGACAGTAGCCAACAGATGGGTTATGTCTAGCATATGCAGTGAGTAAACGTCTCAAAGCATTTCTACCATCATCATCCAAAGCAGGGTGACCTGGAAATGTTCGAGGCAGGTCCTGCATACGAACAGTTTATTTATAAATCAAATCATTTTTACTTCATTATTCTTCTTTCAGGAAAGGCAAATATCCAAACTATTTCAGAGAACTTGTCCCAATTAGGTTGCCAATAGAAGTAATTTATCCACTTTAGGCTAATATAAGACCAAAAGAGTAGTCTACATTATCACCTTCTCTATCTGCCCTTTCCATTTTTCAGGTAAGCATACAGAATCGATAGTTGACGTCTTACTATTATCATTCTTTGTATCGGGATCCAAAAGATTTTGATAATAATTTTCAATGCGACGTCCCTTCACTCCCACAAAAGCTTGCCAGAGCTGAAATAAGCAATAAATGCCAAGTAAATCCAGCTTTATAAATAAGTAAAGGTGACAAATTCAGAACATGTACTTATGGGTGGGTTGATTCTTGTTATCTTTTATCTTTAGCAGGTCAAAGGGGTGGTATAGAAAATATTATCTTAAGAGGAAACAGGTTGAAAGTCTCCTAACGTGTAGTTTTACTGCATAGAACCTCCTACAACATTATATTTGTAAATAAAAAAAAAATAGATTACTGTTGGAAAAGTTGATTTATGTGATCACATTTATAACATTGACTTTAACTATTTTAAGTTTAAATTATAAAAAGGTTGAGGGTGCAAAACCACCATTTTGTCATCAACCATTAAACATTTTAACCCATTAACCAACCCAGTTCACACATTTTGTCATAAAGGATCAAAATGCATGCAAGCCTACCTCTCCTCTAAGAGCCATTGGCACTCCTCCCTGGACAAGACATTCCAATTCTTCTTTCCATGGAATTGATGATTCAATAATGGCAGCTGGGGCACTTAAATCACCATTGCTTAAAGGGACGTTTTGAGTTGGGTCTGACTCTGACCTCTCTAAATCATAGAATTCTTCTTCAGAATCCTCCTCAATACCTGCTTTTGCAGGTTTAGCATCTTCAAACAAAGCGGGCTCTTCAGCTTCTTCATCTTTCTCAGTATTGGAAACATTATTCTTCTTCCTAACACGGGCATTCATCAAATCCTCAATGGCTCGAAGGGAAGGTCTAATGTGAGACCATATCTGTGTTTGATTAGTTGGAGCTGTTTCTTCCTTTTGACTATCATCATGACCAAGTTTTTCACCACTTATATCATTTGCTTCTGCAGTCGAGCCAACTTCAGGCAACTGAGCCCCCTCCAACTGCCTTTTCAGAAAGTCCTTCCACCTATCAGATCGTTCCTCCTCTTCCTCCTAAATCCATGAAAAATGTAAACAAGATGTTTTCACATTATAAAACCTTATTAACAGTAAATTTTATATCTGACCGGGTCAAAAGGGTGAAGATATGTTTATATTATAAAAAATAGCTTGAAAGGAAAAATGTTGAACGGTGGGAAAAGTCACTGTGGTATATCTTAAAGCATAAAACCTCAAAACTCATTCTTTTAAAAAGATTAGTTTATCAACGAAATCATATGAATCATATATGACACAATAACTACTAACATAAAATTAATTTAGAACTGCGACAAAATCTTCAGGCTCAACCCAAGAAAACCTCAAGATATTACTTGTTTTGACCTGAACCTGTTTTGACTCATTACTGAATCCACACATGTTGCACCCTCTACATTTAACACCCACTGAGATATGCTGTACGTGCATCTTGTCACACACAATTTTCCCATGGTACACCTATCTGATGTATGATCTAAGGAATTGCCTCAGAAAAATGTAAACATAGACTACGGACCAATCTCATATTAGAATGACACGATGAAACTCAAATCGACTTAAGCAGAAAAATACCTCATTTTTGCCTACCATTATAGGATTTTGACAAGGAAATTATAATACTAGGCCCCAGATATGAAACTTCTATCGTGCACTGTACACAAGAGAGGGATGGACAGAGTGATACCTTGTATATGCTTGAATATTCACGGAATCTCTGTACATGTTGAGGTCTCACTGCAAAACCATAAGCATCTCTGCCCAAAACAAATACCAAAAGTAGTTCACATTCAATTGCATATATCCAGTCATGAATCAACTTTAAGGTTACAACTTACTAGCAAGTCACTCATCACTTCAAAAATCCTTTCCACATCAACCATTAACTTGATGCTTATACAATTTTCTTGCATATTTCTTCCATTAAAACTTTAAAAGATAGTGAATTTCAAAAGCAACCACATTTGGAATGTTGAAGTTCAAAAGCAAACATTTTGGACATCCGATATCACACTTGAACAAAATTTTCAAACACAGGCATTTCTAAATCAAATTACAACAAGAACCAACTCAAAAAAAAAAAAATGAAAAAAAAAAAAGAGAAAGTAACAAATGTTAACATTAGATCAGAATATTGTCCCGCCGATAGTAGCCTATAAAAGCAAAAGTGGTCGGGTTTCAAACGCCGGCCCTATGTCCCTCAAGTTAACTCAAGTGAAATACATAATGATCCAAATTAATATTTATTTTCACAAATATCAATAACCTTATCAGTGTCAACAAACTCACAATTACAAGACCACTATCGAAATGCTCGAAACAATTTGTATATATATAGATATAGATACAGGGGTGGGTTATTTTGAGTACAAGGGGGGAAAAAAGTACAACCTTCTTCCTTCTTCTCCGGCCACCTTCTTCTCCGGCGACCGCCACACCTCCTCCTTCTTCCTTCTTCTCCGGCGAACAACCACCGCCACCACCTCCGGCGACATCTCCGGCGACTTTCCGGCGAGAATCAGGTTCGTTTTCGGGTGGATACGGTACGGGCGTTGCCCTCATCCGTTCTAAACTGACCGTGCATATGGGAATCGTATGGATTTGATGGGCGGCGATCCAAGAGATGGTGACGGTTTGCTACGGTACGGGCGAAGCCGCAAAGCCCTTGCTGCCGGCGCCGGCGCCGTGGTTGGGGTGGTCGGAGATGATGGTGGCTGGTGGTGGTTGTCTCGCCGGAGAAGAAGGAGGTGGTGGCTGGCGGCGGCAGTCTCGCCGGAGAAGAAGAAGGTGCCGCAGCAGCCGGAGAAGGAGGAGGAAGGCTTGATCTGATCCGTCCAAAGCTTTGATCGGACGGCTGGTGGCTGTTCCTTGGTACTTTTTTTTCCCTTGTACTAAAATTAACTTTCTCCTATATAACATATGTATATATAATCTGATAGCAAGTAATAATGAGATCTAATAGAGACAAATGAAAAGAGAAAAATGCGGTGCAATGCCCTAAATATATATATATACTGATAATTTCAAAAATGATACCTTTTATGTTCAGCTGAAGAAGAAGGATTCAAAAATGGTGATTTGGCATTCTTCATAATCGGAATAAGATAGATGAATGGATGGATCTGTTAAGCAGAAAGATGAGCTTCCTTGATTAACTGCTAAATTTATGGAACAAAAATCATATAGATATAGATACAGAAAGGTGTATGTATAGTTTTAGTACATGGGAATGAGTGAGTGATGAGTGTGCGAGTGGTGGCCGGAAGTCACGGGGAGAAGCCCTCACGTCTCATCATCATTATAAAAGTCACGAATTTTATATACCTCACTTTTTCAAATTAAAACAAGGGGTAATTGTCGCGATACTCTTTGGTTTTGAGTTTGATGTTCACGGATATTACCCTTTGGGTATCTTTTTTCCAAATATTAGTAACAGACTATGGTTAAAATCTCGTTTTTTAGAGTTGTTAGTGTAAGGTTTCACCTTAGTTTTTCTAATGTCCTGTTCGAAAAAAAAAAACAAAGGGTAATTATGCCTTCATAAAAAATCCATTTGTGGTTATTAAATACAGTATTGTTAGAAATAGCGGTACATCTAGGATTTAAGCTTATGAAGAAAGTCTTTAAAATTTTGAATCGATAATTTGGTTATGATAAGAAAAATAAACAAACCGGTTCGGGTGAAAAATACAAACTTAATAAAACATAATTCAGGGTAATAACGTTTAAAAGTGAAAGTTGTTACAGTTCTATTTTGACAAAGTTTAAGGTTTTAAAATCGTCCGAATAAGATAATTTATAATTGCAAAACAAAAAAAATAAAATAAAAGGAAAAGATGAACTATTAAATCAAATGCATCTAAAAGAAAGTTGGACGTAGCCTTTTTTTTTTCTTTATCAAGTCAACTACCCGAATTACATTTTAAAAGTTCATAAATTGAATTTGCATGACTCACATTTTTTTTACTCCAAGTCTTGTCCAATGACCACCATAGTGATAAGGTGAAACCATCACTCGTTAGAAAGGAGAAAACAATACTTAAGTTGAAGACTCCTACAGTACGCATGTTTTCCCTTAAGACAACGGATAAAACATTAAAGAATGGAATAAATATAAGAATCGTAATGGGAAATGATATTCTTTTGATTAATCATCATTAAAATCCTTTTAACTAAAAGATCATGACATATGACAAATCAATAAATGAGATTAGAAAGACAAAAAGTTAAGGATAGTTATCACATGTCACACTTTGGTGGTTTTAAGTAAATTTTTAAGAGGATCTTTAGTGAATGTTTAAAAGGATTTTTAAAACGATTAATCATTTTCCTTTGTAATTAGTACACGTGTACCAATGGATGTTTTTAAGAAAATGCATTTGACAAAACCCACCAAAACCGCAAAATCCTAACCCACATATATGCGAGTTTGAGATGTGAGCCCATTGAACTCACACGATAAACCTGCAAATCCCAAACCACAAGAATTTAATACCTAAACATATATAAACTAACTGAAAATGAGCCAATGGGTTGGTGGCCCATTGGTAAGGTCTTAGACCTTGAGAAATCCACCAGGGTTGGAATCTCACTTCCTACATTTGTAGGAGTGTATTATTAGGGGGTTTATCCAGAGTCCTGGGTTTCATCCTAGGTATGCGTGGTTCGAGCTCCGCATACTGCCCAATTGGATGTCACTATGGTGTCTCGAATGCTAACTACTAACTCGCTGTTCAAAATAAAAAAAAAAAAACTAGCTGAAAATGAGTTTAGAGATGACAAATACATAATTCTCTCAGCTAAGTGGGTGTTTACATGCGAGTTTATCTTAGAGTCAAAGGCAATCTTTGCAATCGTTTAAAGATACTAATTTTAATCGTATTTGTGTTATGATAAACGCCTAAATCGTCTAACTTTAAGATATAAAATTGACATGTTTTGTGAATGTTATTAGACGATTAGGGCGGCTTTATGTTTGTTTAAGTGTTTCAGGTCATTAAGTGATGAAATGGAGTTAAGTGGATCATAAACGAGTCAAGCAAAGTCAAGAATCAAGTCAAGAAGGAAATCTGGAAAATTGCCATTTCTGGGGCACAGTGCAGGACGGCCAGAACCACAGTGCGGGACGGTGGCACCTGTGCAAAAATCCGAATTTTATGGGTTTAATTATTTTTCAGTTTATATGACTTTCAAACACGAACTTGGAAGTTATCTTTCACATATTTCACACACCTGGAGCAGTTTTTCATCCTCTCAACACCCCAATATCACCATCAATTCACAATTCCATGGAGATTCAAGCCTTAATTGAAGAATCAATGATGAAGATTTTAGGCTAATTTCCTTTTGATCATTCTCATGTGAACAATTATGTAAGCCATTTATGTTCAACCTTTCTCATATTCATGTTGGATTAGATGTTTAATTCCTCATTAGTCTTTTACATCTAATGTTGTTTGGATTGTTTGAATGATTACTTATTTATGACTTTGAATGAAATTCATCTATCATTTGGTTTTAACTTGTTAATTACTCATTGATTATTGAATGAATCTCTCATGAATATGTAATTTTATGTTAATGAATTGAAAATCTAGTTGTGTCAATTCCTCGGTTTTCGTTATCGTGAATCATCACAACCGATTAATTTAGTTCTTATGTTCATTCAATCCAAACGTTATAATGAATCATGTCTATGTGATTTCCAACGAATATAAGTTAGGTTACATATTTGAAAACATAATTTGAAGCATGAGAATGATCCTTTTTATTTAATTGCATTATTTTGTTAAGTTCACAAGTAATTGTAGTTTAATCAACTCAATCAAAATCAATCAATCAATCAATCGGTTTTAAGTTTATGTCTAGATTAATTAACTTTTGTAACTTGTTTAACACTTTCCTTTGATTCCCTGTGGAAACGATACTCGACTTACCCTAGCTAATTAGTGGTATTTAGTTTATATTTTTGATCGGTCCAACGACAACGATCAAATTTTGGCGCCGCTGCCGGGGAATCGGTGTGCAAAGTGTTAAAGTTTGTTTTTAAATTAGTTTACTTAAAATTTTCAGAAAAATCCAAAAAGAATTAGTTTAGTTTTAGTAGTAGTTTGTTTATTTCTTTCTTTTAATTCTTGTAGTTCAGTGTTACACTAGGTGTGTTGATTGTGTGCAGGTTATAGGTCGTGTATGCATACGAGGTATTCAAAGAAGGAAATCTGGAAAATTGCCATTTCTGGGGCACAGTGCAGGACGGCCAGAACCACAGTGCGGGACGGTGGCACCTGTGCAAAAATCCGAATTTTATGGGTTTAATTATTTTTCAGTTTATATGACTTTCAAACACGAACTTGGAAGTTATCTTTCACATATTTCACACACCTGGAGCAGTTTTTCATCCTCTCAACACCCCAATATCACCATCAATTCACAATTCCATGGAGATTCAAGCCTTAATTGAAGAATCAATGATGAAGATTTTAGGCTAATTTCCTTTTGATCATTCTCATGTGAACAATTATGTAAGCCATTTATGTTCAACCTTTCTCATATTCATGTTGGATTAGATGTTTAATTCCTCATTAGTCTTTTACATCTAATGTTGTTTGGATTGTTTGAATGATTATGTGTTTATGTTGGAATGATGGGGAAGATTATGTGCAACCGCAAAACTATCAATACAACCAATATAACCAACCTCAATACATCCACAAGGACCAAGAGTTCCTCATGGTCCACCACCTCGCCACTACCGTCGTGGAGTTCCACCCAATAACCAACCACATAACCGAGCCATGCCAAACATGAACTATCAACCTCCACCACAAGGAGTTGATAGTCATTTCCGACCCGCCATAGCCGTTAATGCTTCACCTATAGTACCACCGGTTTTGAGGGGTAGAGCTTTTGAAGTTAGACCTCAATGTTTGAGTATTTTGCCAAGTTTCTATGGGAAAGCATCGGAGGAGCCTTATTTGCATTTGTCGGAGTTTGAGGCCATTTGTGGAACCATTGGAGGGCAAGGATTCTCACCGGATGAAGTTAAGCTAGTCTTATTTCAGTTCACTTTGAAGGATAAGGCAAAGCAATGGTTCTTGGCATTGCCATCGGGTAGTATCTTTACATGGGCTGAAATGCAACAACAATTTTTAGATGAGTATTATACCATGCAAAAGACTAGTGATGCAAGAACTTCCATTAGAACTTTTCAGCAACAATCGGGTGAAACATTTCATGAATCTTTCAAGAGGTTTAATGAGTTGTTGAGAACTTGTCCACACCATGGGATTGCTAGATGGGAGTTAATCACGGCTTTCTATGATGGTTTGTTACCGGAAGAGAAAAGAGATGTGAATTCAATTAGCAATGGTACTTTCTTGACAAATCCCGAAGATGTTGATTGGGAATTCTTGGAGAAAATGAGTGTGAATTCGAAAAGGCAAGCTCAATCGAATAGGAGAGCAAGGTATCCAATAGCTTCTACCTCATCAACAAGTGATCAAGCCACTAAAGATCGACTTGAAGCATTGGAACGAAAGTTTGCTAAGTTGGGGAAAGCTGAAAATCGGGGTGTTGCTCAAGTTTCTCAAGAATACCCGATTTGTGAGAGTTGTGATGAACTTGGACATACGGCTTTGCAATGTCCATTGGTCCCGGAACATGTTGAAGAGGTGAATCAAGTGTATGGAGAAAAGAGGCCATTTGACATGAACTCCAACACTTATCATCCGGGAATGAGAAACCATCCAAATCTTCGGTATGGAAATTCTTCAAACCAACTCAACCCGAACTTTCAAGGAAACAACCAAACCGGTGGAGCACCATCTCAACAATTCCAAGGCCGAAATTACAACCAAGGGAATTACCAAGGTGGCCAAAATCAAGGAGGATTCAATAGAGGCTACCCAAGGAACTATCAACAAGGTAATAATCAAGGTGGGCCTTCGGGAGGTAATGATGTGTCAACCCGGGAAATCATGGAGTACTTGAAAGAAATGGATAGGAAGAATGAGATTCGGGATAAAACGGTTGAGAGTTTGCAAAAGCAAGTTGGGCAATTGGCGGAGGATGTATCAGAATTGAGGAAGAATCCGGGAAGCTACCAAGTGATACGAAGATCAATCCACAACATCAAAGTGGCGGCTCAAAGAATGTCAAGAATGTGGAGATAAACAATGTAAGTCTTCTTCGTAGTGGTAAAGTTTATGATAATAAAGTTGTGCCTCCATCATCACTTGTTGATGGTGTGGTGGAGGATGTTGATGAGAATGAAGATAGTGAGCATGAATCGGAACTTATTCTACCTAAATCAAATAAAAAAGTGTCTTTTAAAGAGGTAGAAAACAATAGGTCTAGTGGTAAATTTTCTGAAAAACAAGGAAAGGATATGGAGGGTAATACCATTCCTTTTCCTTTGGCTTTGATTGATCCAAAACTTAGGCCTACACTTAAGAAAAGAGGTCCCCATGAGGAAGAAATGTGGGAAATTTTTAAACAAGTAAAAATCAATATACCTCTTATTGACATAATCAAGCAAGTTCCGGCTTATGCTAAGTATCTTAAGGAGTTGTGTACCCAAAAACGGCATCATAAGCTTCCAAAGAAAATTGTTTTAAATGAGGAAGTTAGTGCCGTTGTGATGGGTATACTCCCACCTAAACTCCAAGATCCGGGAGCGCCTTTAATTACTATTCAAGTTGGTGATTTCAAAATGAATAAGGCACTTTTGGATATGGGGGCGGGTGTGAGTATCTTACCGGGTATGTTGTATGATCAATATGACTTTGGACCCTTAGAAAAAGTCGACACCACCTTGGTGATGGCTGATTTGTCACTAAAACTTCCAAGAGGAATTGTCCAAGATGTCATTGTTAAAGTGGAGGACTTCTATTACCCCGTAGACTTTTTGGTACTTGATTTTGCACCAAGCGGTAATGTTAGGCAGCCCAATGTCATCATGGGTAGACCCTTTTTGGCCACCGCTAATGCATTAATTGATTGTAGAAGGGGTACGGTTGAAATGACTTTTGGCAACCGTAAGATAAGATTGAATGTTTTTGCTAGTGTTCCTAACCTCGTAGTTAGTGACGAATGCTTTATGGCAGACGTCATTGATGAGTGCATTCTTCATGAAAATGAGGAAGACACACGGTAGAATTGTGCTTTGGTTGACAGGTTAATCTTGGAGCATAGCAAAACATTGAAGAAGGAAGAGAAAGATTGGGAGATTATGGCAATTCAAGAAGATAGACAACCATGGACTCATTTAGTGGAAAGTCTACCGGACCATATTGACACCCATCTCAAGCCATCAATCGAGAGTCCACCACAAGTTGAGTTGAAAGAGCTCCCATCTCATTTGAAGTATGCATTTTTGGGAGATGAAAAAACTTTGCCGGTGATCATTGCATCCAATTTGGAAGAAATGCAAGAAAGGGCATTACTTAAGGTGCTCAAGGAATACAAGGCGGCCATTGGATGGACAATTGCCGATTTGAAAGGCATTAGTCCATCAATTGTGATGCATAAAATCATCACCGATTCTGAAGCAAAACCTTCACGTGATGCTCAAAGGTGATTGAATCCTCATATGCGGGAAGTTGTGAAAAATGAGGTGCTAAAGTGGTTGGATGCTAGAATTATTTACCCAATTTCAGATAGTACATGGGTAAGTCCAACACAAATGGTACCTAAGAAGGCTGGAATTCAAGTGGTGAAAGGAGATAGTGGTGAACAAATTGCAACCCGCCCATCACCGGGTGGAGGGTGTGCATTGACTACCGAAAGTTGAACACCGCTACTTCAAAAGATCATTTCCCATTGCCATTCATTGATCAAATCATCGAAAAACTTGCAGGTCAGAAGTTTTATTGTTTTCTAGATGGTTATTCGGGCTATAATCAGATTGTTATTCATCCCGATGCCCATATGGGACTTTTGCCTTTAGGCTAATGCCATTCGGGTTATGTAATGCTCCCGCCACCTTCCAAAGGTGCATGATGAGTATCTTCTCGGATATGGTCGGTGATTCCCTAGAAATTTTTATGGATGATTTTTCAATTTTTGGCCAAACCTTTGATAATTGTCTTAATGAGCTAACTAAAGTCTTGAAAAGATGTGTTGAGACAAATTTGGTTTTAAGTTGGGAAAAGAGCCACTTCATGGTTCAAGAGGGGACGGTTTTGGGTCATGTGATTTCAAGTAAAGGCATGGAAGTTGACCGGGCAAAAATCAAAGTCATTTCTACTTTACCCCCTCCAACCAATGTTAATGGTGTCCGTTCTTTTCTTGGACATGCCGGGTTTTATAGAAGGTTTATAAAAGGATTTAGTGTCATTACCAAAACATTGTGCAATTTGTTGTTGAAAGATGTACCTTTTGTGTTTGATAATGAGTGTTTGAAAGCTTTTGAGACCTTGAAAGAAAAATTGGTTGAAGCCCCCATTTTGCAATCACCTAATTGGTCCATGCCTTTTGAAATTATGTGTGATGCAAGTGACTTTGCCATTGGGGCTGTTTTGGGACAACGGGTGGACAAGAAACCCGTTGTGATTTATTATGCAAGCAAAACTTTATCGGATGCCCAACTGAATTATACAACCACCGAAAAAGAATTGCTTGCGGTTGTTTATGCACTTGACAAGTTTCGTTCTTATATTTGTGGTAGCAAGGTTATAGTGTACACAGATCATAGCGCGGTTAAGCATTTGATGGAGAAAAAGGATGCAAAGCCAAGGCTAATTAGATGGGTGTTGCTACTACAAGAGTTTGACTTGGAAATCCGAGACAAGAAAGGAAGTGAGAACGTGGTGGCGGACCACTTGTCAAGAATTCAAGCTATGGATGATGATTCTACCAAGGAGATTAATGAGACATTTCCGGATGAACATTTACTAACCGTTTCTGTTGTCCCTTGGTATGCAAATATTGTGAACTTTTTGTCCGCAGGTAAGCTACCGGAACATTGGGCCAAAAGAAAGAAGCAACAATTCTTGGCACAAGCAAAGCAATACATTTGGGATGAGCCGGACTTGTTCAAAGTTGACCCGGATCAATTGGTGAGAAGATGTGTTCCGGAAGAAGAGATTCAAGAGGTGTTGACTCATGCACACTCATTTGCATGTGGAGGTCATTTCAGCGGTCAAAAGACAGGTTACAAGGTTTTAAATTGTGGTTTGTTTTGGCCTAGTATCTTTAAAGATGCCGCTGAATTTGTTAAGAAATGTGTGAAGTGTCAACAACTAGGTAGTATTACCAAGAGGAATGAAATGCCCATGCAACCCATTTTAGTTGTTAATATTTTTGATGTTTGGGGCATTGACTTTATGGGTCCCTTCCCTAATTCCTTTGGTAATTACTACATTCTAGTGGCCGTAGATTATGTTTCAAAATGGGTAGAAGCCATTGCCACTAGAACCAATGACCATACCGTTGTGTGTAAGTTTGTGCAAAGCAATATCTTTTCAAGATTTGGAATTCCTCGTGTCATCATAAGTGATGGGGGATCTCATTTCAAAAAATTTCAATTTGGCAAACTTCTTAAACGGTATGGCATAAACCACCGGATTGCCACCCCATATCACCCACAAACAAGTGGGCAAGTAGAAGTGTCTAATAGGCAAATCAAGGAAATTTTGCAAAAGACGGTAAGGCCCGAACCGAAAAGATTGGTCAACCAAACTCAATGATGCTTTATGGGCTTACCGTACCGCTTTTAAGACGCCTATTGGCACTACTCCTTACCGGTTGGTTTATGGAAAAGGTTGTCATCTTCCAATAGAATTGGCACATAGGGCATTGTGGGCCGTTAAGGCCGTTAACATGGATTTTGAGAATGCAGGTAAAGAAAGAAAGTTGCAATTGTGCGAATTGGAAGAATTAAGAAATGAGGCATATGAATGTGCATCGACCTACAAAGACAAGATGAAAGCGGTTCATGATGCTAAATTGAAGAAAAAGGTGTTTGAAGTTGGCCAAAAGGTGTGGCTTTATAATTCAAGACTCAAATTCTTTCCCGGAAAACTCAAAATCAAGTGGATGGGTCCATATGTTATTACAAGAGTTGGAAAGTTTGGAGAAATTGAGATTGAGGATCCGAAGGATGGAGTGAAGCAAATGGTCAACGGACACCGTTTGAAGCCTTATTTGGATGCAAGCGACATCAATGGAGCTACAACGGAAATGGTGAACTTCATATCAAGTCCACCATCCTATGAGGTTGCATGAATCAAATCGAGGTAATGTCGGGCTGAGGACAATAAACTTAGCGCTAAACGGGAGGCAACCCGTTGTTTGTTTGTTTTCTAGCTTCGTTTTCGGTATGTTTACTTTCATGCACTTTTATTTAGTTGTTTAGTGTTTTGATGCATAATCACACAAGTTGGATAATTCTCAGCACCTAGGCTTGAGAATTAAGTTGGGGAAGGTCGGTTTGGGTGAAAAAGTGAGTCGTTTTTGCAATTTTTCGAGCCGATTAACTCATTTCTAATTTCGGGTGTACATTGGGGACAATGTACCTTTAAGTTGGGGAAGGGAGTTTAATTTCAATGTAATTGCAAGTTTTGAAATCAAGTTGTGGCTGTAGTTAAAAAAAATAAAAAAAATCAGGTCGGCGTGTCAGACGGTGAACCGGCGTCTGGGACGGTCCCCTAGATTGCTCTAAGACGTTGCACGCTTGCCACACGGTCTGAAGGTCTGTTTTACGGTGACCAAAATGCCAAAACATGTTTTTCCAGGCCACCGTCCCAGACGGTGGCCGTGGGCGTGCGGCACGGTAGGCACAAAATAGGTAGGCGTGTGGGACGGCACATGGGCGTCCGAGACGGTGTCATAGAAAGAGATAAAACGCTTTACGGTAGCGAGACGGCTCGAACGTCTGTTTTACGGTGACCAAAACGGTCAAAGTCAATTTTCCAAGCCACCGTCTGGGACGGTGGCCTTGGCCGTATGACACGCTGGGCGAAGATTGGCTGGGCGTGCGACACGTCGGGTCTGGCCGTCCGAGACGGTGGGGTGTAATTTCAGAATTTTTTTTTATTATTATTTTTATTTAATTTTGAAATTTGAAAAAACCCTTTTTAATTGTGGCCACATAACCGATCCACTTTTCACACATCTATCTAATTATCATCAGTCGATCTTCTTTCTCTCTCAAACTCTTTCTCCCCCAATTATTTTCTCCATAAACCCTAACCATTCAAATCATCATATCTCTCTCAATTCTTCATCAAATCTAATAATTCTTGAGGCTAAAGTGCATAATTTTTCGAGAGCTACAAAACCCTTACCCTTATTTGTTCAATTTCAACCTGTATTTTTTCGGTTCAAGTGAGTCAAGAACGATTTTTTCATTACTTTTTCTTGTTTTATATTTTAATTACTAACCATTGATAAGGTTTGTTACTTTTGGTTAGTTTTTGTTAATAGGATGAAGAAAGCAGCCGGAAAGTTGATGAAGAAGTTGTCCAAGTCAACCGAGCCTTCTCTTCTAGTCAACCAAAAAGAAAGAAAAGACAATTGATTATTGAAGAGGAAGAAGAAGAGGAAATAGCATCTCAACAGGAAGAGATGGAAGTTGATGAAGAAGAAAAACCCGAATGGGGATATGGTACTCCCTTATACTCTTTACCTCGTAAATGGCAATCCGAATTGTTTAGAGATAAAATGGGGGGGGGGGGCAGAAAATATGAGTAGACAATTGTTGGGAGAAAGAAAAGTTGATTGGCCAGAATTTAGAGGGTTTGGTTTTATTGAAGCATTTGAAGATATGGGTTGGAAAAATGCTTTAAAATGGAATAATAATGATGATGTTGAAGTCAATTTGGAAGGGATTATTGAATGGATGGGCACTTTAGAGAGACAGTTTGGGAAGAACCCTCCAGAGACCACTAAACTAGTAGGTACGGTGGATGGTAAAAAAGTGACTATGTCTTTTGCTAACCTGGATAGAATAATTCAGTTTGACATAGGTGCTAAGTCAAAAAGGCCATTTGATTATTTGTCTGATGATGTGTTGAATGGGGTAGATCAGGGTACGAATTGGATAGAAATGGTAGCTGAGTTGTTTACCTATCCTGTAGATGCTTTGAACTTAAATCTTAAGTTAAGTCGTGCTAGGTTGAAACCATTGCCCCGATTGATTATGAGTGTCCTTAGCTGGAACATTTGTCCAAGAAGTAGTGACAAGGCTGCAGTGAGACACCAAGAAGTTGTGGTGTTATATGCATTGGTAACGGGAAGGTTAGCATTGTCACTTAGACACATCATCATGACAAACATTTGGGATGCCCGTAACAAGAAAGGGAAGTTGATCTTGCCCTACCCGAGGCTTATTTCTCGCCTCATCTTGTTACAGAAAGCCGCCACCATTGACTCACCCACAGTGAAGGTTAATCAAATTGTTATTTCTATGAAAAGGTTGTTGCAAGGAAGCGAGTGGAGATTAGAGGATAGACCCTATTGTAGAATTCTTAATGATTTGAAATCAGGGGGCGTTTGATAGCTCCTAAGGAGGGGTTTACTCTAGAGGATGTGATGGCTCAGCTGGAGCCCGTGGGTGGTAATGGTCGGGGTGAGTCTAGTGGTGCTCGGGAGGTTAATGAAGAAGAAGAACCTCAAAGGAGGGACGGTTTATTGGGTGCTGGATTTGAGGTGTTGGGCCGAGTTTTGGTTACGAGCAGCCTAGCGATTATAATCAGTGGACATCCTATGAGAGGAGCATGTGGGATATGACTGCTCAGCAGGGTGTGCAGCGGAGGAGTTATGAGTTAGGTATGGCATATGCTCATGAACAGGATAAGAGACAGCAGTTTGAGTATTCTGAGCAAGTGCGCCACCACCAGGACCACATTGCGGGACTTGACTATGTGGAGACTCCTTCTTCATATGATTACAGGCAGCCGTATGTTCCTACCTCCCATCCATATTATCCTCAGAGCCACGATTCTGAGTGGTTCTCGAGACATTCTTGTGTTGGACGGGTTGAGGGGAGCTCGAGCGATCCACCACCAGCAGCCTCTGATCCATTTGAGGCCCAATCTCTATATCGGGGCCTAATGGAGTCGATCTTTGGACCGCAAGGTCCACGGCAGTGATTGGTACCTTCCATTTATCTTTCTGTTCTTATTGTGTGATTATGTGACTATGTGTTTATTTTGTGTTTTTGCATTTTCAATTCGTAGGTAGATTTCAATTTCTTGTTAATTTCATTTATGTTTCTAGTTTAGACGTTATTTTACTTTCTTGTAATATGGAATTGAACCAAAGAGACAAAATGTTCGAGTTATATCGGCTATACATGTTTGTAAAATGAGATTTTCCTGTGATTGGAGTTGTACATGTAAGTGGGGCTAGGTAGTGTAGATTAGATTGCATGACATGGTTGACTTATGAGCGTCTTGATAGAGTTGCTAGCAAGTAAAAACATAGAGATGTGCAAATAAGGGTAATATGCCAATTGTGAGCTACAATGCAAGTATCACACTTATACATCCGTTATATCTTTCAATTTCATGAGAGAAAAACGCCTCGTCGACGATTGATTTAGATTGTTAGCGTAGCATGATTTCTCGTGATAACTATATTGTGTGAACCATTATTGTACATTAGGTTAGAACTAGTGCACTTACCGTATTGAGATCTCTAACCCGGATTATGTGCTTAAAATCATAAAACAATCATACAATACAATCCATATTCCACCTCACCTCGTCATGAAATCCGTTAATTGTTCAAAGTTGTGTTGTTTATGATGAATTGAAAGAAAGAACAAAATCAAAGACAAAATTGCAATATCCGGTTGGAAAGCGTCAAAGTATATGGTCATAAATGAAAATCAATTCAATTATGCATGTAAGTTGATCAAAAAGAACCAAAATGAAATGTTCCAAAATCATTCTAGTAAATCACCCAAATGAGAATCATTACCGTTTTTCATTCCATATTTCCATCAATCTTGTATGAATGCCGAAGTGATAATTTGGTGTTATGAGGTCTTGGTTCGATTTGTGTACTAGCCTATGACTTTTAGTGTGCAATAATGGGTTGAGAGCTTCATATATACATATTAGCACATTTTTTGCTAATTCACTCAAATATGAACCCGAGGGGAGTGCACATTGTGAGAGTGTGATGCATGTATTATGGCAAACTTGAGGTTTATTAGGTTTAATTGCACATTTATATATTTCTATTTGCTAGTCGTAAATCTTTTGATGGTTGTAAGTCTCATGAGTTGGTTGTGTTATGTGATTTGGTTTGCATTGTTTGGTTTCGCCCAAGTGTACTTTGAAGATTGCTTGAGGGTTGAGTTTTACAAGTATGTATAATTGATATAACTCTTATATGGTGTTTCTTTGGCGATAGGAAGTATTATGGGATTGTAAATTAACTTGTCACATGATGAATGTCTTTTTCGAGACGAAAAAGATTTAAGTTGGGGAATGTGATAAACGCCTAAATTGTCTAACTTTAAGATATAAAATTGACATGTTTTGTGAATGTTATTAGACGATTAGGGCGGCTTTATGTTTGTTTAAGTGTTTCAGGTCATTAAGTGATGAAATGGAGTTAAGTGGATCATAAACGAGTCAAGCAAAGTCAAGAATCAAGTCAAGAAGGAAATCTGGAAAATTGCCATTTCTGGGGCACATTGCAGGACGGCCAGAACCACAGTGCGGGACGGTGGCACCTGTGCAAAAATCCGAATTTTATGGGTTTAATTATTTTTCAGTTTATATGACTTTCAAACACGAACTTGGAAGTTATCTTTCACATATTTTGTAAGTCCCCTGGTACGGATCGTCAATAGCTTGATCCAGTTATCTTGAGGTGCGGAATCCCTCACAATAACTTGGTGATCAACAAAAAGCCCCTAGATCATCTGCGGCCTCGCAGATCTTCTTCGGGCTAGCGGAACAACCTTTGACGACTTTAACCTGCAATACCTGCTTGATAATTCGACAAATGTTCAACCCTAAACTCTGTTAGGGTTCGCTTTATATAGGTAACACCCGACATGGGCTTCAGCATGTTAGCCTCGCAAACTCAGCCCAGCCCGTCACTTTTACGAGGTCGTAACTGTGATTGGCCTCGTATTTGTCCCTGCAAATACGGGGTCGTATTACCTATATGACTAACCTCGTATTTAACCCTATAAATACGGGGTCGCATTTCTTCTGTATGAATTGCGAGCTCGCAATTCATACTTAGCAGATTTACTATACATTCAATACTTAAACTTAATCTAGTATTCTATGCATAATACTAAGTTCATTAATGACAATCACATTACAAAGACATATAACAATATAAGCCCAAACAATCTAGACTGCTATTGACATAGACGTGCACTTACAGACTCCCCCTTGGCAATAGCTTCTAGACGTTAACATATCTATGTCTTTGTCTTGTCTTTGTCATCAATCTACTTCCTCTGCTTCTTCTTCTTGCTCCTGCTCTGCTCCTTCTTAGTCTCAGTCTCAGTCTCGAAATCAGAATCTGACTCTGACTCTGACTCTGACTCTGAAGGAGTATGAGTTAACCCTAACCGTTCTTTATCTTGATCCCTCAAAGATCCTGGATCATAATAATAATCCGCAATCTCTGCCCTAGCTCTCATATGAGCCTGTGGATCATATCCCAACCTCTTCTCCAGTCTATGCACAATAATTGGATACAAATCTGACTCGGTAGAAGTATTATTGGTAGAATCGGTCTTGGTAGACTCACTATCCTGAGCACTAGCAATATCAGTATCAAGAGCAATAGCATCAGATTGCCCTACCAAATCCTTACCTTTGTTTAATTGATCAACGTCAGCATCTTCTGTAAGGGATTTGGTTTGAGGTGCCTCAAGCTCAACTACCATGTTTATCTCTGTAGACATCTGTTCTTGAGCTTGTGGAGCTTCTGAGGTAGCATTGCCAGCAATACCAGCCTGGCTAGACTCTCCTTGAGTCTCTGTTCTGAACACAGAACTCCCTCCTAGCTCTTGAGTAGCTCTAGCAGCATCTGGATCTTCATTCTGATCATCATCATGCCCAGCTTTAGCCAGCTCATCACCTCTGCAACCTAAGCTATCTCTCTCTGCTCTAACCTTGAGATAGTTATCGATGAGATCATGCAGTTTTTCTTCGGCGATCTTGACTCCCTTCTTCAAAGCATCTTCCATCTTGATAACCTTCTCATCTAGAGCCACATACTTCTTATACATCTTGGACACTACCACTTCAGCCTTGCCCAATTTGTCTTCAAGAAATGTGTTCTTGTCACTAACAACCTTCAATTCATCAGTCAAACGAGTAATCAAACTTCTCATCTCATTCATCTGTCTCTGCAGATCACTAAGATTAGTTTCTTCACTTGTTTGAAACTGTGGCTGTGTAGTCTCAGGAACAACAATCCTTGGCACACTTTGTGAGCCACCAGCAGCAGCAGAAGTCTCTTGTTCCCTGACAAGTCTAGTTCTCTTTGGCATAGGCTGCTCTGGCACCCAATCTTCATCTGTTTCTCTTCTTCTTCTTCCTTGAGCTGCCTCAGTAGGTTTAGGAACCATCTTAGATCCAACTCTGATGAATGCATGAGATCTATAAGGATCTTCATCACCATCACTGTTGGAATCATCATCAGAATGGATAGAAGGCTCTCTGTCTGTTTGAACATCAGCAACAGCCTTTCCTCTACTTTCAGCATTCATACCAGATCCCCTAGCCTGACCTGCTCTTGACCCACTAGCTTCTACAGTACCTGACCCACTAGATCTAACTGCTTCATAATCAATTGCAGCTTCAGCTACATAATCATCTATGTCTTGGTCAAGGTCCACATCTACTAGGTCATCAACATTGGCATTGTACCTTTGCACTTGGGCAATATCACCATCTGGATCAGCCATCTCTTTCAATAAATCATCTACAATCTCAGGATTAGCTCCAGGTTGGTTTATCACATCATCTGCAACCTGTACAACAACTTCAGGCTCTTCTGGTGCATCTTCTCGAACTACTACATCATGTAACTGCTCAACATTCTCAGCAGCTTCATCACCCTCTGGCTGAGGTCCTTCATAAGCTGATATGACCCCATCAGTAGGTGCTATGTAGTTGGCATTGATAATGGCACCGAACAATGCAACATCTTGTGCATTTGGATCATTATGGTATCGAGACACAAACTCATCATAACCACGTCGGATGATCGAGCTCACTTGCTTCACTTCTCTTACAACAGGTAAATTTGGAAGTCGAGCATTGATAATGGCACCGAACAATGCAACATCTTGTGCATTTGGATCATTATGGTATCGAGACACAAACTCATCATAACCACGTCGGATGATCGAGCTCACTTGCTTCACTTCTCCTACAACAGGTAGATTTGGAAGTCGAGCATTGATAATCATCATCACGAACCGAGGATACATCAAAAACCTCCTCTTTCCCGTGGCTGTGATCTGTTTCTTCATCTCATCGAAGAAGAATTTCGAGAAACTATACGGCTTATTAAAAACCAAGCCAACCATCTGTGCCTGGGCTTCCTGGTTCAATGTATCGAAACCAGACTTTTTATTGCTCAAACTGACATTCAGAACATGAGCAAGATACCTCCACCTGCCATAAAAACCCTTCTTAAACAGAGTTCTACTTGCCAGGTCACCTGCAAACCCCATTCTTCAGAAAGCACCCTGAATCAAGTCATGACGGAACTTGGTGAGACCTGTAGCACCACCTTCCTGCTCAACTGTACCCAACCGAAGTATAACAATGAGATCTGCAGTTGTAAACTGTATCAACTGCCCAGCAACAGAGGTATGAAAAATATGTTCGTCCCCAGCACGAACAACATTAGCATTCGCCCAAAAATCTCTTAAATAATCTATATAAATAACTGGCGAATGAGTCAAAACATGATGAATCCTTGATCTTCGAAAGAAAGCAAATATCTCATGATAATACTCTGTGCCTTCCTGATTATCATCGAAGTTCATCACATAGTTATGCGCACCAATGAAGTTTCTTGCCATTTCTGTAATCAATAACAAATAATTAATTACTCAAATAGACATAAAAATTCATATGCATAACAAACACAACTAAAATTATCCCGGTAATTTAGCTATAGATAGATTAACTTATTTTCAAATTTTTATAAAAATAAACTTTTGAAAATCTGTTAAGTCAAAAATACGAGGTCGTATCCCTGTACGAGGTCGTATTTCAAGGTCAAAATACGGTCAACCAAACTCTAAAATACGAGGTCGTATTTTCCAATTTGGCATCGTATTTGGTCCAGGTCGTAAATCGGCATCGTATTCCGAAAGTCAAACCAGTCAAAATAAATTGACATTTACGAGGTCGCAAATCTGGGCTAGCAAACAGTCAAAATACGAGGTCGTATCCCTGTACGAGGTCGTATTTCAAGGTCAAAATACGGTCAACCAAACTCTAAAATACGAGGTCGTATTTCAAGGTCAAAATACGGTCAACCAAACTCTAAAATACGAGGTCGTATTTCAAGGTCAAAATACGGTCAACCAAACTCTAAAATACGAGGTCGTATCCCTGTACGAGGTCGTATTTCAAGGTCAAAATACGGTCAACCAAACTCTAAAATACGAGGTCGTATTTCAAGGTCAAAATACGGTCAACCAAACTCTAAAATACGAGGTCGTATCCCTGTACGAGGTCGTTTTCAAGGTCAAAATACGGTCAACCAAACTCTAAAATACGAGGTCGTATTTCAAGGTCAAAATACGGTCAACCAAACTCTAAAATACGAGGTCGTATCCCTGTACGAGGTCGTCTTTCAAGGTCAAAATACGGTCAACCAAACTCTAAAATACGAGGTCGTATTTCAAGGTCAAAATACGGTCAACCAAACTCTAAAATACGAGGTCGTATCCTGTACGAGGTCGTATTTCAAGGTCAAAATACGGTCAACTAATTCTAAAATACGAGGTCGTATCCCTGTACGAGGTCGTATTTCAAGGTCAAAATACGGTCAACCAAACTCTAAAATACGAGGTCGTATCCCTGTACGAGGTCGTATTTCAAGGTCAAAATACGGTCAACCAAACTCTAAAATACGAGGTCGTATTTCAAGGTCAAAATACGGTCAACCTAATTCTAAAATACGAGGTCGTATCCCTGTACGAGGTCGTATTTCAAGGTCAAAATACGGTCAACCAAACTCTAAAATACGAGGTCGTAAATACCTCCTGCACACTTTAAAATCAAAATTTCGTCAAAGTTTCTGAATAATTGATCAACGATTACCACGAACTTTCTGGAAACATGAAAATTTAAAAGATCAAACCTGTAAGCATCAAATTTTCATCTTTTCCTCGATCTTCGTCTTAACCTGAAAAGTTAATAAACTTACACAAAATCCTTTAACTTTTCAACGATCAATCTTTCCAAAACTTTCTCGATTTAAGCTTTCCCGAACCTGTACCACTTGCAACAATTCTTATATCTAACCAGTTATAAAATTGATTCTTCATTCTTATATCTCCCCCTCAATTTTATGACTAGGAAATATAACGATGACTAATCATAATAACAACCATCATTCTTATGTACTCCCCCTCAATTTATGATTGGGATACATAACCATGATCAAATTGTCAGACCAAAAATCATTCTTATGTACTCCCCCTCAATTTATGACTGGGATACATAACCATGATCAAATTGTCAGACCAAAAATCATTCTTATGTACTCCCCCTCAATTCATGACTGGGATACATAACTATGATTTTATAATCAAAGCAATAGACATACAAAATTTACACATTGATTAACTACGTCATATTTTATGACATGTTTTCATAACTATATGATCTAAATAATCAATGTTTAAACCTTTCACATTCATATATGTTTCTATATCTAAGGTAGCAAAAACCTTTCATATTCAAACAATATATCTATGTCTAAGGCATAATATAGTCAATAACCTTTCATATTCACTTAACGTCTATGACTAAGATTTTCTTAATCTTATTCATTCACATTAAGTCTATATCTAAGGATTTATTTAACCTTCTACATTCACATTAAGTCTATGTCTAAGATTTTCTTAATCTTCTACATTCACTTAATGTCTATGTCTAAGGTTTACTAACATAGTTGATAATCTTTTATATTAAAATAAAATTATTTCTATATCTAAGATCTTCAACTAATTATGACCTTTCTATCATCATCTTGTAAATACTATAAATAGTAAAAACTTGATGATCTTAGCTTTTAATAGCAAGGTCTTGAATATTTCAGTCTTTTGCTTAGAAATCCTTCCTTTGGATCGACTTCTCTGCAAATACACTGAAAAATAATCATTTCGAGACAACAAATATAATTGCCATACCCGAAACTTTGATCCTCTGAAACTTCAGATTTGAGAAGCAAACTTCAAACTCTCTGTATCGTCATAAAAATCAACTAATGCACCATAGCTTGTTGTAGTTCTCCCCCTCAACGATAAATCTCTCCGAATTAAGCATATCTCGAGTCCCTGCTCGCCTTGCCTAACCGACATGTAATAGAGAGGTAAAATTTCCAACAATCTATCCTGAACGAGTTGACTCCCATGAAAACCAGAAACTTTGAAACTTGAATCACAAATTTCAGGAACATGGAACCTATTTCAAAAGCAACTCTTTGTCTCCAAAAATGTTTCTTGGCCTCATAATCAGAAGAAACATAATATAAGTCTTATAGACTTTCCATTAAGCTTCTTTGTGCTAACACCTGCACAACCAAGCTCAAAAATACAAACAAAGAGACAAAAATAATAAAAATGTTATTCTTCATTATTTCATCACTATTCATAGCAATGACTTAATCTAGAACTACATTTTTCGTTTTCTTCTCCAAATTTTGTTATTCTTTACTATCATAAGTCATAAACATATGACATTATCTTAGTCTAGAACTACAAATATTCAATCACTTGAACCAGACTAAATCCTTTTAATCGAAATTTTAAGGTTCAAAAGTAAGAATCTTAAGATCCCTGTCTTATCATTCTACGGATACTTATCAAAAATATAGAATCTTAAGATCTCTGTCTTATCATTCTATGGATAACCTAAACTAAGGTCTCCAGAATGATTAACTAGGCTTATAAGTTTGTTAGAAGACCTTATATCCTTCATTATGCAAATTTATAGATTCAGTTTCCAAAGTCGCTTGTCTTTAACTCAGCAAAGACATCTAACTAAAACCTAATCACCTATACTTTTGCATATGAGATCTATCTATATAAATTTGCATAAAAAAATTTATACCAAATGTAATACTTCTATGATTGCCTCATCATACTAGTATACATCTAGGTTTCACATTGAGTGACCTATACCATCTCTGTGTATTCGTCTTTCATGCACTTTAACTTCACAACCTACAGAAAACTCATCTGTTCGTCATCCTGTTAATCTGCACATCTCAACAAAATCATCAAATCTTCTCAAAGTAATAACATACAATCTGAAGAAATGAAAAATAGCAAGATAAAAATGAATATACTTAACAATTTATTATTAACCTAAGTTACGTTAAGGTCTATAATTCACCGTTAAGCACTTTCATTCTTCGCACATAACATATCAAAATTATTTAGAATCTCTGTTCCAAATCTTTTTGATTCAAAAATCTTTTAAAGATCAAATTCAAAACTATGAACAACTCTGTGTCCATTCTAATGAAAATCTTCTTTCTAAGATATAAAATGATTCTTTTAAAGATAAAATTCAAAACTATGAACAACTCTGTGTCCATTCTTAAGAAAATCTTCTTTCTAAGAATCAATGCAGAAGCATTAACTCAATATCTGTTTATTGAAATCAACAACTCTGTGTTCTTTTCCTTAAACCTATATTATCATATAAGCACATTTAACATATTAACAGAATATAGGTTAATATGACAAACTTTCTTTTAGCTTTTGATCATTTCACTACCGCTAAACTACCCTACTCGTTTATTCAGTGTTCCATAAGAACGTAGTTGAGTCCTCTTGGAAACTAGATTCTATTTTGACTATGTCTCTCGTGCAATAGGAACTTTTATTTTACAACAACAACAACAACAAAAGTTAAACATTTCACGAAAAACAAAACACACACACACACACATACACTAAACATAAACAAATAACATAGGTACAAGAGCTAAAGTTACTGCTGATTAGATCAGATTAGCATGTTACATAAGCCTACTAGCGAGAAATAATTCTCTTATTATTAGTTATGAACAGTGATCCAAAAACGATTACCAATATGTTTGTCCTCTTAAACACTCGGTACTTCCAGTTTCCTTTGGTTTTGTGGCACTTTCGTATTACTTGAGCCAAGGACAGTCACCATGTAACCTAGTAAGTTACTCATGCCACAATTTTAATTTGCGAACTTATGTGCCCCATATTCAGATATACTCTCACAATCGACACAAGCACTAAGATTAAGACATTTGGTGAGTAAAGTGAGAAAGTCTTTAAGAATCAAGTCAGCAGTGACAGGTCGGTGATTCCTCACGCGCAAAGCAACTTAACTTGACTCACGTACGGAAATATACTCAACATTGCATAATGCTAAGTACTTGCATATTTGTGACATTATTTTTAAGCACATATAAAAAAAAAAAAAAAAAAAAAAAAAAAAAAAAAAAACATTAAGCACTTATGAAAACCCGTGACTTTCGATGAGACCCGTGTAGCAAACTTTCTGACAACCTATCCCAAGTTGGAAGCTTTAGGTAGGCTAGGTATACAAAGACACCCCAAGGACTTACTTGTTCGAATCTCAAAGGCCACATTAGCTTCATATTTTCAACAGATTTAGTTTTGTTAGATATTTGCATATCTTGTCACAAATATACATCCGAAAAAGCAATACATACACATATATGTACCCGAGACCTTCTTTATAAAAACCAAATATACATAATTACAATGCAAGATCTTTCATAAGATTTAAAGGACTTGTCTATCTTAAGAACAAGCATTCTCAGCCATATATCTGAATACGTTTCCCATAAGAACATTATATACAGTTAAGTTCAGATTATAAGAAAACTTTGGTACTTTGTGCCTATTGATACATCATATAATGGTATCACTGAACTGGGCATTTTAAAGTACAATTAAGTAGGCTTAAAAGCTAAAGTATCGTCACGTCTAATCATCTTGATGCAGTGACCTTACTCCTTTTATTATTTTCTTTTTCTTTTCTGATTTTTATTTTGTTTTTCTGACGTTATATGACACACATACATTACGACACAAACACTGACACATTTTACAAAGTTCCTTTTGAGAGACACTTCCACTATAGATTTCTCATTCCAATCAATTGGACTAACAACTCGAAACGAGTTCGGTCGAAAGCCTTAGTGAACAGATCAGCTAAATTAAAGTCACTCAGCACCTTTTCTAGGACTATTAATGTCTTTTCAGCGCAATCACGAATAAAATAAAACCTTATGTCTATGTGCTTAGTCCTAATGTGCTTAACAGGATTATTGGTTATGGATATAGTGGATTTACTATCTGTCTTTATGAGAGTACAAAGGAAAATCTAACCGTGAAATTCAGGGCCGATGAATGGGTAATAACTTGCTGTATGTAATCCAATCTCTCCCCTAAGACAAACATCCACTGATGTCTACTTCCTCAAGAACACCAATTTCTTCATCCCTGTGATTAAACTAGTGCACTTCTGGAACTGACATATAACATAACCAACAACCTCAAGATGTGCCATCAAGCTCGTCTCAGCTTCGGCGACATCTTCGTTCTCAGCTCTTACTGGTTCTGATGATTCAGGTTCCTCTTCTACCCTCTGATGAACACTACCATGATCATTGTCACATACCATAGGATCAAATGAATTATCAGCAAGATCGTTCATTTCTTCATCAAGGTCGTGAATTATTGCCATAAATGCATGATTCTGATCATCGGTACTAGTTGAACCCCAATTATATGTACCATCAGATTGAACAACTAAGGCTCTTGAGTTGTCCGCTTCTCCTGAGCTTCGGTTCCCAGTATTAGCATATTGATGTCCGGAATTCTGACTCACTATAGAACCACTTTGATTGAAGTTCTGACGGCCTATAGCTGAATTGTTGTCCCGTCTTGGCCTCTGACATTCTCTTGCAAAATGTCCAAAACCATCACAGTTATAACACTTCACCTTGGTCTTGTCAATCCCTACTTTGCCATTCACAACCTTCCTTCCAGTTCTATCTGTGAAACGCTGAACTCTCAATGTTAACATAGCTAATTGCCAGTTCAGATCCATTTCTTCCAAATCGTCTGGATCAACTTGCTTGTATCCTCCCTAACCAATTCAGGATCAGTTAGTTTTCCTCCAATTAACTTCTCTTGAGAAGACACAAAGGAAGCAAGCATGCCCAAATGTCCCTCAGCAGATCTTATGCTCATCGGCATCCCTGTGTAACCCGAGCTTGGAGAACTACTACTCTGAACCCCATTTTGCACTACCATGGCTGATTCCGGAGAAATTACATACATCAAGTTGCTGTCAGAATCCATTGACATCTTCATCTTGTTATTCTCTCCACTATAGAAGGCAGTAATCCTTCCACTTGGAGATTTTCCAGAAACAATACTAGGCTTTTCAACTTTGGGCGGTGAATTGGCCTTTCCGGTTTCATGATCCATCAGAATTAATTGATTCAGCAAAGCTTGATAGTTTGCGGGTAACTGAGACGTCATTTTCTTCGAGCTAGTAAAGTTCACGAACTGTTCAAAAATAAATGAGGTCGTAAAAGTTTACGAGGTCGCAACTTAAGAACCAATTGTGAGGTCGTAATTCTGCCAGGTAGCAAAACTTCCTGATCAGAATCTTATTCGAACGACAGCAACTCTTCTTTTCCAGAAACCCTAATTCGTCCCCAACCTGAAAAGCCACGAATCTGGGTCTGCCTCAACATGCAAAACTAATCAGATCTTGTTTTCATCGTTACAAGGCTTTAACACTATAAAGCGTGTAAGGAGGAAAACACAATATGATATAGTTTCACACGATCAGAGATCAAAAATAAAGATTTCGGTCGTAAACTCCATGAAAAAATCACGGCTAGACGACCCTAAACAGATGATGTCAATCACCAACAAGTTATAACCTTCCAGTATTAAACCAAGAGGCTCTGATACCAATTGTAAGTCCCCTGGTACGGATCGTCAATAGCTTGATCCAGTTATCTTGAGGTGTGGAATCCCTCACAATAACTTGGTGATCAACAAAAAGCCCCTGGATCATCTGCGGCCTCGCAGATCTTCTTCGGGCTAGCGGAACAACCTTTGACGACTTTAACCTGCAATACCTGCTTGATAATTCGACAAATGTTCAACCCTAAACTCTGTTAGGGTTCGCTTTATATAGGTAACACCCGACATGGGCTTCAGCATGTTAGCCTCGCAAACTCAGCCCAGCCCGTCACTTTTACGAGGTCGTAACTGTGATTGGCCTCGTATTTGTCCCTGCAAATACGGGGTCGTATTACCTATATGATCGACTCGTATTTAACCCTGTAAATACGGGGTCGCATTTCTTCTGTATGAATTGCGAGCTCGCAATTCATACTTAGCAGATTTACTATACATTCAATACTTAAACTTAATCTAGTATTCTATGCATAATACTAAGTTCATTAATGACAATCACATTACAAAGACATATAACAATATAAGCCCAAACAATCTAGACTGCTATTGACATAGACGTGCACTTACATATTTCACACACCTGGAGCAGTTTTTCATCCTCTCAACACCCCAATATCACCATCAATTCACAATTCCATGGAGATTCAAGCCTTAATTGAAGAATCAATGATGAAGATTTTAGGCTAATTTCCTTTTGATCATTCTCATGTGAACAATTATGTAAGCCATTTATGTTCAACCTTTCTCATATTCATGTTGGATTAGATGTTTAATTCCTCATTAGTCTTTTACATCTAATGTTGTTTGGATTGTTTGAATGATTACTTATTTATGACTTTGAATGAAATTCATCTATCATTTGGTTTTAACTTGTTAATTACTCATTGATTATTGAATGAATCTCTCATGAATCTGTAATTTTATGTTAATGAATTGAAAATCTAGTTGTGTCAATTCCCCGGTTTTCGTTATCGTGAATCATCACAACCGATTAATTTAGTTCTTATGTTCATTCAATCCAAACGTTATAACGAATCATGTCTATGTGATTTCCAACGAATATAAGTTAGGTTACATATTTGAAAACATAATTTGAAGCATGAGAATGATCCTTTTTATTTAATTGCATTATTTTGTTAAGTTCACAAGTAATTGTAGTTTAATCAACTCAATCAAAATCAATCAATCAATCGGTTTTAAGTTTATGTCTAGATTAATTAACTTTTGTAACTTGTTTAACACTTTCCTTTGATTCCCTGTGGAAACGATACTCGACTTACCCTGGCTAATTAGTGGTATTTAGTTTATATTTTTGATCGGTCCAACGACAACGATCATGTTAACAATAACTCGATATAGTCGTTGGTTATCTTGGAAGATTCCACACTCGAGCATAACTTTAGCATTCTTACTACGATTCGATAACCAGGACTTACAAATACCTATCTATACTCCCTTATAAAAGAAACTGAACCCCCCTCCCTTAAATTTAAGAACTTGATATGTCTAATTTACCCTCCATCTTAATACATCCTTATTTCCATTTTATAGACTGTGACTAAAATGATCTTAAAAAAATTCAGCCTTTATCTCTCCCTCACGCAGAAACACATAGCAATAACCCTAACTAACAATTCGTCCCCTCCTCCCCCCTTTCACATCCCACCGCAAAATTCATCACATCTCTGGCGGCAATTAAATTACTTTTACGTTAATAACCATACCGTTACCGCCGCCGTTACCCCGCTGCATTGCGCGGGCACCAATCTAGTTTGTACAAAACTTCTTGGAATTATATGCATTAAGATGCTTGTACCTCATGCTTATTGTAGTCGTACATGTCTTAACGATGGCAAAATACTAAAATTGTCCGTCTAATATGCTTATTAATACAGTATTGACGTAGATGCGTAGACATACATTTGTTTTGGTTATGGAGTATGAAGACATAAAAATATCTCTCATGACAAATATGAGGATGCTTAATGTAATAAACTTTTGAGTTAAGTACTTTTTTCGTCCCTGTGGTTTATCGTTTTATCACTTTTCGTCATCGCCGTTAACTTTTGGCTAAAATCATCCCCGTGGTTTGCATTTCGTCCCTGCCGTTATAACTTTGTCGTTAACCCCCTCACATGCAAGTCACGTGAGGGGCATTTTCGTCTTTTCACCAATTTAAGTGCAAAAATCATCCCTGTGGTTTGTCGTTTTTGCATTTTTCATCCTCGCCGTTAACATTGTTGACCAAATCTTCATATGTTCTTCATAGCTGCTTCCACTCATACTCATATATTCATATTTTCTTCTCTCTCATCATCATAAAACCCAGAAACAAAAAAAAAAACAAAAAACAAAAAATATATCTTTAAGATTAAAAAAAAACCCATCCATATCTACATCTATATCAATGATTAAATCCTTAAAAATTAAAAAATCTTATCTTGCATATGTACATTACAATATGTATTTTCACATCAATCCATACAGCACCACTAAGCTGCCCAAGAGATCGTACGACCACCATCATTATTATTCCCTCACTATTTCAATATCATATATATACGCATATATATGTATCTTATATATATAAGATCATTACATCTAGAAGATGAACTGTGTGTACGGATATAGGCCGGAAAAGTGGCCGGCTGCCCAAGGGAGAAATAAGCAGGTCACGCCACTTCTTCGATTGTTGTTTATCTGTTGGTTTTGTGTGTGTAGTGTGTTTGTTGTTGTTCATCTTCTTCTTCTTCTTAATCATCTGCCGCTAATTGTACGAATTACGAGGCACCCGTTTTGTATTATGTTTGTTGATTTTAGATCTAATCGGAATTAATATTGTTGATAAAATTTTAGATCTAATCTGAAGTTGTGTGTGTGACTGATTGCGTGTGTTGATTGTGTATATATTGATTTGTGTTAATGGAGGAGGCGGTGGTTGTATATGGAAGTGGTGGTTGTTATTAGACCGGATTCTGGGTTTATATGAAGATGAGATACAGAATCTGGGTTGCTATGAAGAACAGTTGAAGATTTGGTCAACCGTGTACAAGGATGAAAAATGCAAAAACGACAAACCATAAGAATGAATTTTGCACTTAACCATGGGTGAAAAGACATAAATGCCCCTCACGTGCCTTGCACGTGAGGGGTTAACGGATCCAGGGACGAAAAGTAAACCACATGGATGATTTTAGCCAAAAGTTAACGGCGAGGACGAAAAATGAACAAACGATAAACCACAGGGACGAAAAAAGTACTTAACTCTAAATTTTTTGAAGGAACAGAACATGATTGAAAGAAAATTACAAGGATGGTTTATGTAATTTACCTTAGGTTAAAGGATTACATTGGTGATTTTTTCTCAATTTAATTACTGGTTCAGTGTCGTTCCGCTCCTCTGCAAACCTAACAAAGAGGCCACCAAAATTAAGTTGCAGTTTAAAAATGGCGAAACCACAACAACACTCAAATTCAAAAGCAAAAACAAAAAATAATAAGAATAAGTTTTCAAATAAGCTCAAACCCATCTCAAAATCATCCAAAAATATTAAAAAAACCAAACCCAAACAACAGCAGCAGCAGCAGCTTCCGCCGCCGCCACCAGGATCACCACCACCGGCACTGTTGACCACCGCTTCACAGCAGCTTGACTTTTTCATTCAACATTATCAATCGTCTAATGGGTTTCAACTTTCCTCTCTTGAACTTGAATCTTTTTCAGGTCCTCTTTTTTTTCATTATTATATACTTTTTTTAACATTATATGTATTTCATTGTTGAATGTGTATATATTTGTTGCTTTATAATATAGTATATATATATTGCTACTTAACAGAACCAAAAGGTGCTGCTTTTGATGATAAATGGGCCTTTTTTTGCTGTCTTGAGAATCGCATCCCTCTCCGATTTATGTGTCATATGTGTAAGGGCAGTTGTAAAATCATATTAAGCTGTAATTTTATAAGAAATACTAATAATTATTATTTCCGTTGTTCTTGTTAGGACGCGTAATTTGTAGTAAATATTTGTCCTGAGTGTTCGCATTGATGCCATTGTCTCATACCTTAAAGACGGCCCTGTAATCTAGTCTACGTAAATAATTTGCAGTCTCGCATTGTACGCTACATGTTGCACGCTACTAAGAAACCAGAGTGGCTGCTATGTTTGTTGATACAAAAAAATATTTATCATCAACACCGATGAAATGATGAATTTAACACGACTATTCTTATCTTAATGAAACTTAATATAATTTTGTTTGCAGAAGCATGTATTGTCAAACTATCTGATAGTCTACCTCAGGATCTCAGTAATTTAAGTGAACACATGAAGCCTTCCTTTGGATCATCTTGGAAAGAAGCCTTGTGTAAAAAGCAGCTTCCTGGGAAAAATTCTGTACCTGGGAGTCCTGCACTACTTACGATTAGTCTATCAGCACTAAGATCGCTAGAAATTCTCAGGTACGTAACTGATGAAACTAGGTGGTCGTATATATTTTCTTGGTACCAAATATGCCAAATGGATGCTTTGGGAAGCCACATTTTGAAATGGATCGGGCTCAAAATGTGTCAGGCTGCGATGTGTTGATTTACCAATACCATTTTATCCTATTTTTTGAAATTTACGTGACTACCAAATATGTACAACTCTAAGAGAATCTACATCTACGGTACCCAATTTCATCGAGGGTCCAGAGATGTAGACAATCTTACCCCTACTGCTTCCAAAGGGACCTCTAGCCAGAGCATGTAAGTGTGTGTACGTGTGGAGGTGGGTGGGTGTAAGCATACAAATACGCTTTAGTTGACTTTTGTCTTGGTCCATCAATTTGGCATGGTTCATTTATAACTAGTTTAAGCTATCTTACCAATTTGATCCCCATCAATCTAATTAGAATAACCCAGCATGTGAAAAAAAATTGCTAGAAGGAACCACAAGAATATCACATACAACAACAATACCATATCCTGCTGGTATACGGGTTTTTGGGAGGTATGATTGACAGTCATACCCCTGCCCAATAGTAGAGAGACTTCTTCTACGAAGACCGCCGACTTATAAAGGGAACCACAAGATAGTATTTTCTAAAAGAACATATAGTCCAGTTACAAGCTCAAAGTTCGTGACGAACTTAATATCAAAATATTCTACATTAAAGCATAACAATGGGAATGTAAGCAAATAAGTCGTCACAACCATATAAATCATCAAAGATTAAAATTTGGATAAGTGGTCAACTAAGGAGCTAGCAATGCAAGTTACCCTGTTTATATAACGTATTTTTTGAATAAAAAAAGAAGACTCTTTTATCAATGCTCCCTCTCAAAGTTTCAGCATACGGATGCGTTTTTCATATCCAAGTAGTTCTGCTTGTTTGACAGTGTCTTGTGGAGCTTTGGCCGTTTTGAAAACTAAATAAGTACGACTAATATGAGGTATCATGGAGTTGAGTAGCAATTCCACAAGGAAATAATTTATTCGTAGTTTCCATGTAGCGTCTGTGGGATAGGAACAAGGTCTGTTGAATTTCTCTGGCCATATATCCGAGTATCCCGCAATCACGATTGACAATGAGTACTAATTGAAACAAAGAGAGATAATTTTCTACACTAAGTTTATGATAGAGATTAGTAACCTTGACAACGTTGTTGAACTTGACTTGGCGGTGATACTGCTAATTGGCAGAGTTTGTCATTTTTGAAATTGATCGATTCTTATAAAAATTTGGCAGAGTTTGTAATTTTTGAAATTGATCGATCCTTATAAAAAATGTCAATGTTAATTTATAAGGTCTAGTGGAAAAACACACATGGAAAGGATTGATATCGAAAGAAAGTTAGATATTGGAAAAAGATGTTTATATGGATTGACCGGGTTTATTACTGGAAAAAGTTGTTCATTCGAGAATTAGAAGAAAAGACTAATTGAGAAAAGGTTGCTTGGATTTTCCGTTAATTATAAATTGAAAATCAATTTGTTATTTTATATTTTTAAAAATCATTATCTGCTACCTTGTGCATGTATTGAGTTGGTAATTACTGAAAATGGTATATCTTTAAACAAAATGAAAGGTTGCCTAAATATGAACACGTCTATTCTCAAGTGATTTGAGGTTTTTGTATGTATTTCACTCTTCATTGCAAACATGCAGGAGTTTGAAGCCTTTCACTAAAGAATGCCATGCCGCAAAACTTTTTGCTAAGCATTTGAAGATTGAAGATCAGGTAATAACTGCTTTGGAACCTTATCTGTTCCTCATTGATTTCTATAACTTATTCGTTGTTCACTTTCTCTATGTTGGTCTGGATTTCGGATGTTTACATGAGATTATTGTTATAAAGGTTTAGTCTGGACCCATTGTGAAATAATTTCTAGATTTTCCATATATTAGATTTTTATATTTCTGATAGTTTGTAGTTGTCACTTATACTGCCTTTAGGTTTCTTGCTTGACGAATCACGTTAATGTTGCTTGTGGTACACCTAGCAGGTAAATGCGCTGTGTATTTGCTTTCACATTGATCCACCATCTTTTACATTTTATTTTGGGTAAAAGGTTACTGCTTGTTAACTTTTATAAATCGCCAAATATTAAACAGGCGAAATAGCTGTGTGCCACTCTGACTAACACAAAGAACGCACAAGTGTATTTGGAAACATCTAAACTTTTCAATTCGGTGTTTTTTCCACCATTTTTCCACTCTCTGATCTGGTATCGATAAAGAATAACCCAAGTTGACCTGTTTTTATATAAATCCATTAATGTTTTCTCATCTACATTCATTGATTTAAATCTGATAATTTCATACATAGAAGCAGGCTTTTAGTTTTGCAGTTCTTATGCTACTCTAGTTATTTGGGCTCCTATAATATCTGTTTATTTTATTTGGCTGATATATTAAACTTCAAATGTTTCAGGATCAAAAAGTTAATTGACATGGAAGCGTTGGGTCTGTCACGATTATCTGTTATTGTGCTTGATATGTATACAGATGTCAAGGGATTCACTCTTTTTAACATCCCTCAAATCAGGTTATACATCTGAACTACTATATTGTTTTCTCTGAATATTATGAATTATTTTAGTTAAATATGATTTTACAAGAAAGTAAGATATTATGTAAATAATGTATCCCCTCCCGCCCCCCCCCCCCCCCCCCCCCCCCCCCCCCACCCACCCACACCCCCCACACACACAACAAAGCAATCACAGATAATAATGATACTCTAAAACTTTCTCTAAATTTAGAAAGACCCATTAGAGTGTTTTTTGGTTCTCTATCTCTATATTCAGAGATAGAAGACCCTTTTAGAGGATCCATTGGAGATGGCCTAGACATTTCAATCCAATCAACTCGTTGAGTTTATAGCTTTAGCAGTCATACTCATTTGACATGTCAGAGATAATACAACTATAACCCATAACGCATTTATTTGGTCAAAGGTTCCTTCTCTGGTCATTATAGTACGCATGGGCGAGTCTTCCAAACAGCTATGTAGCAAGTTAGAATGAAAGAAGTACACTAGTCATAAGACCAGCATCAAATAGTTATAGCAACATACATAGAAATACTGATAATAATAATGGATATCGTCACAATAACTATAATATAAACAAGCATAGACTAAATTCTTCTTCTATAATCATATAATATAGAGCTGTGGGCCTTGAACCAACTTATCCTGCTGCTCATTTACTGCCGAAAGGTTAAAAGTTGTCTAGAGGAATAATGTTTCAGCAACAGTTTGAGAAAATGTTTACAGCAAGTCAGCAACTGTGTTATTTTGCCTTATAAGCTGAATTTTTTATTATTTTATCACAGCAATTTGTAAGGTTTCACTTCTGCCCGTTTTACCCCTAGACGGCTAGACCCATTTGACAATCCGTTAGTTAGTTAAATACATTTACACTAATACATTTGAGTAAAGGTGCAAAATTACTTGACACAAGTATATGCAAAAGTTTGAGTTAATAAATTCTGAACATTGTTTTGCATCTCCTAAAGGTAACAGTTTTAATTTTTATTTACATTATAATACATGTTTTTGTTAATGAGATTGTATATTTGTTTCCAATATATTCCTTAGGGATGAATTCTGGGAATTGTACACAACTCATTTTCATCAACGAATCCTAGATGGCACTCTTCGAATCTGTCTATATGGTCCCATTGATGCTAACAAATTCAAAACAAAGAAGGGAAAAACGGATGCAAATGAGTGAGGACTGCTCTTTATATTTGTTGAAGCTCAACAAGCTGCATAGGTACACCTTGAATTTTATATATTTCTACAACTTTTATTTTGCAAGCTGTAAGTCTGTACTTGGCTTATTCAACTTTTGGTGGATTCTTAGACATCTAAGATTTCATGAATGTCACAAGAAAGCAAAGCAGAAATTGTGCACAAGAAGACCAGCGAACTTGAAAATAGAGGTCGGAATCTGAAAATCAAAAAAAAAAAAAAAAGAAAGATTGAAAAAGTAATGGTTCTTGACAGCATTAGTTTATGGAATTATGTTGTTTTAGTGTCAAGTATATTTTGGTTTGGAATATGTTATATTCTCCATCATATCCTACAGTAATTAAAGTTGTATTACTGTGTGTTTTGTCACGTATCAGAGAGTAGGATTTCGCTTATTATATGATGGCTATCAAGGCCTGATTAGATTCTGTTGGTTTTCCTACTGTCATTACTGAAAAATAATTGAAATAATTTGTTATTAGTTGTAGAATGAATCAAATTACTTGAGAAATTCGAGATCAATAGTGACTACTGGTACCAGTTTGGTACCGATATATTCGTTTCCATACATATGGTAACAGATATATTTTAAAGGAATGAAATATAGTAGGTAACTAGGTATATTAACTAAATGTATAAAAAAATATTATGTAGTTGGAAACCTAATGTTTAAAGAATAAACATAAATCACCTAATCAAGATTTATATGTAGAGGTGAGTAAAAAACCCGAACCTGAACACGGGAAAACCTCCAAGCCAAACCCGGTCAAACCTGGGTTTGACCAAAACTGGTTCGGCTTTTGGAAAACCCGGTGGTTTGAAACCGGTTTGGGTTTTTGGATTTTCAACCGGGTTGGGTTTTTGCAAAAAAAAAACTACAAGGAAAAATCCGGTCAATGTTTGACCTAAAACCGGTTTCAAACCGGTTCAGGTTGGGTCAAACCCGGTTTCCATCTTGTTGACCAAAAAACGGTTTGGGTTTTAGGTTTGGGTCGGGTTTGGTCAACCTCGGTTTTTGCCCACTTTTTGTATACGTGGCTTACTCTTATGAATTTCCACTAATGACTCATTATCTATTTTCTCTGATCTTTCTTCAGCCTAAACAAATTCCTTCGTAATTACTCAATTTGTATATCATCAAAACTATCAAACAATTATCATCTCACTATGATTAAAACAAGAAAAGTTATTGTGTGTGTGTATGTTGTCGCGAAATCAAGAAGGAAAAGGAGGAAATTCTTGACTTTAGTTTCAAATGAAAGAAGAAAACATGTTTGGAAATCAAATAAATCAAGTATCATTGTCTTTTTGTTTTTGAGTTGTGTTGATGTAGTCTTCCAAATCAGTTTTTTAGGCTTAGTCGTTGTTTTAATCTCATTTTAATGTTTTCATGGTTCTTACAATTCAAATAGTATTCACATGAACATTTTACTGTGACAATACCGTTTTGTTTTTCTTGAAAGGCAAATTCTACACTAATCTTAAATTATCGCAAATAATACAAATTAACATCATGTCAAAGATCAAACTTTGGTCTCTACCCCAAGAGACAATAACCTCTACCAAATAGGCTAACCTCACATTAACACAACACTGTTTTGCTAATCATTTAAATGAAATTTTCAGTAAATAAAAAAACAAAAAAAAAACTAAACACTTCTTCTTCTTCTTTTTGACATAATAAACATTTTATGATGCTAAAAAGATTACACAAGTAATATGAAAAAAATATCAACTCAGCTGGTTGAGGTATGAAATTTTATCCAGAAGGTTGTGAGTTAGACTTCTTGGAGTGACACTAGCTTCTGGGGCTTATCCTGAGGATACTACTCACGACATCGAACTCGTAATTGTTGTTGTTCGAAATGCGCCATTTATAAAAAAAACAAATTAGAATATAGCTAGCAACATAACTTATAAGAAACTTATGATGTGCAAGATGTTTAATTATTTTGCATTTTAATTAACCATGACCTTATGAGTATGATCATTTTGGAATTGTAAGATAGTAATTCATATTTATAGTTGGAAAAAGAGATAAACAAACCATCAATAAATAAAAAATCATAACTACTTTGAAGCCCAAGTTCATTATACAAGATCCAAAAACAAAGTTGAAGATAACTAAAAATAAAAATTCAATCAACAATTAATCGACATCGTACAATGCATATCTAAGGTTGTTGTAGGGTTGTGACACTCAAATTAGGTAGATTAATTAGGAGACATCCTAGAAGGTTTCTTTTTGACATATTTTCTAGCCCAAACATGTTTTCCGTTAATGTTGTATTTGGATTTTCCATGAGGACCATCTCTCTCCACGATCACTTTAACCATACAAGCCGAGAAAGCTACAATTCGAGCATATAGTGATTGTTCGTCTGGTCCTACATCATGCATATAGATCTCCTCGATGAAATCCCCAAAGTAGCTAATCATCAGATCAATTAAAAATAAACCCAATCAGCTGAAAAAAATATTCGGATTAATTTAGGAATAAGAGTATTAAAAATGATGTAACATTTAGTCCGTTAAATAAAAAAAAAGTTAGAAAATACACTAAATCGAAATTAAATTCACATATTTTAATAAATATATTATATAATATACATACCTAGTGAAGTAGTCTCTAACTTCGCTTTCAGAAATGGGATACCCTTTTGAGAATGTGAGGAATATGGTTCGATCATCTGGTGCTACCACTTCATGTTCTTGATCATCTTTTACGAGTGATGGAAAAAATATATTTTTAGAAGATTTGCCTAAGCCAATCATTCGATTTAGCGAAGAACCATTTGCAAAAATGGGCCTATTTTGTAGTGCAGCAATAGTGGAATCAGTGTACAATGCAAGAGAGTTGCTGCTAGAATGAAAGGGGACACTTGGACCTATAGCTAGGTAGCGAGAAATAGACCCTCGAGTAGTACTAGTCGTAGTGTTAATATCGGCCATCGAGGAAACAATTGTTGGTAGAAGTGTGTCACGTTTTATAAACTGGTGCATGATGTCATCAAGTGCCTTATGACAAACATCTTTTGCTATACAAGACACTTCATCCAAAATTCGGATACAATTTTTATGTAATTCCTTTAAACATATCTTCTTTCGATCCAAAAATTTTTGTAGCAACTCTATATTATGTGTGATGTTGCTTTGATCGAATTCAGGCTTATTTTCTTTTTTCTCTATGCATTTCAAGCAAATCACAACCTCATCGATGACCAAATTTACGACGTCTAATGACAAAGAATGGAGAATGGTTTGAACAAGATTTTTTGAGGTATACCCTTCTCTCTCGACCCATAAAAGAAAACCCAATACGAGTATCGATTGAGCTACCTCTCGATGTAGAGATACGAGTAAGAGAGTCAATAATCGTCGTTCGTGACGATAAAAGACCCGATAATCTTCACTCGAGATATTTGGACAAGGAATCGTCATAGGAAAAAGTGAATGTTGTTCTGGTGAGGCAAATATACCAACATTCGTATACATGTTTCTAGGCAATTTTTGTATGTGTGTGCTTCTATATATATATTTTACTTAGTGAGATTTGTTAGGATACATAGCTAGTGAGCATATATACGAAGATTAAAATGTAACGTTGTGGCAAGTAATGACGAAAAATACCTTTTGAAAAAGTGCGGTAGATAAATTTTTTGAAAATCGTATGAATAATAAAAACTTCCAATAAATCTTTTTCCATAACTAGTATATTAAATTTGTTACCTCTTACTAATCCAGTTAATTATTTCCTATTAATAGCATTTTAAATTTAAATTTGTTACCTTTTTACAATGTAACGAAACAAACAAAATTTGTAGTCACATAAAGCCTACTTTTGAGATCTTGAAAATTTAATTTTTATTTTATTATTTAAATTTAGCTGCATTTATTCTTTATATATTCAACTTTAATTTCGATGAAAATTTGATTATTTGAAAACCGTTAGTTCCAAACAGGCATTTAAGATTTAATTAGTTAAAACATTCTATTAAGGGTATCACCAGGAATTAACATCATCAAATATCAACATCATAAAACAGTCAGTTGTAGTCAAAGAAAGAAGTTAATGAAAGAAACTTCAGAGATTAGTGGATTTACTATTGAAGTCTAAATGATAACTTAAAAATACAACAAAGTGTCATCAGCAGGTTTTATAGATAGTTGTTGATGAATAAGTGACATAATATTGAGAATACAAGATTCTATAGAAACCCTACTGATTCATCCGTAGATGCTGATGGATAGACACAAAGTATTTTTGTCTTTAGGATAAGACAAAAAAGACACAAAGGTATGAGACATAGTTGTCAGAACATGCACTTGTCAAATCAGACCTTGACAATGACCTTCACTCGTCCAAATGAATCTTTGTCTATAAAGGAAAGTCAACCATTGAAGGAAAATGTTCGTCCAATTGTTTAACATAGAATATTATTTTTGTAACTTTGTGTTTTCGAAATATTGTTCCCAAGAACTCTGCTTGTTAGCATATGTGTTTGATAAATTTAATTTATATTCAGTGAAAAGTAATTTAAGATTAGAGTTAGTTTTTTAATCCTTGACTCTGCATTATTTTTTGTAATCTTTTGGTTATTCATTAAAAAAGAATTTTTTGAAAAAATAATCTTGTGTCTATAATTTTCAATATGTTGTTGATTGAATGTTTTAATTGTCCACTAAATGATCCGGGCCAACAAAACTCAGTTGGGAGAAAATTTTACTCACACCCAAATTAAACCCAAAACTTTAAGTTTTCGAGTTCCTTCAAATACGAACTTATCTATTAATGGTTGGTCACATAAAATATAATCTTTAATAAGTCAATTACTAGATCATATTTAATTGGGTCCCTTTTAAGGTTGGAATTTTGTCATGGTGGGCTGGACTCAATCGTCTTCCTGTTCGTACTTCTCTAGCTAGGAGGAACAATGTGATTGCATCTGATGTATGCCCTGTGTGTGATGAGATATCGGTGGATCATCTTTTTTGTGGAGTGTGGTTTTGCACAATATCAGGGCGATAATATCTCAGTGGTGCGGGATTCCACCCGTCTATGCATTTAGCTTTAAGGACTCATTGGATGTTCAGGTGTACATCAGAAGGTCGACATTATTCAAAAAGGCGTTGCACAGTATTATATTGGTTACTATATGGTGTATTTGGGGAGCCCGGAATGACAATGTGTTAATGGTTTGGAGGTTTATTTGCAGAAGACTATTAAAGAAATAAGGCAAAAAGTTTCCTATGGATTAAGGCTTGTGCAAAGTTACATGATCTATCTTGGAGTTCATGGAATGCGTTTGATGTGAGGGGCATAGGATGGTAGTTTTGTTTTTGTTAATTTGGTTACATTTATGTTTTAGTTTGGTGGTATAATATATTTTGTCATCCTGTTAATGTATGGTGATTAATAAATTAAAGTTGATTGATCTTTAAAAAAAAAACAAAACTAGATCATATTTAATGTTTATCAAAAAAAGGTTTTTTTTTAAACCATTGCACTGAGTGTAATGATTTATATTTTTTATTAAAAAACTCAATATTAAATAAATTTATGTTTATAAAAAAATTAATACATTACTGAACACCAAGATTTATAAACGATGCTACCACTCACGTGGCACTATTTCATTTGTCTACATCACATTTAGTATCATTATTTGGATTCCATCACATCTTTGGCCTTTTTTCTTTGGTTTTTTCATAACCCAACCAGCAACCAAAGCTGTATGCATTATATGAACAGAAAGCAACCGTCCGGGATCATTCAATACAACGGTATGAACACGATACCAAGGCAAACCCATGGAAATACCCCTTTATGAAAGAAAAAAGATTTTATGAATAGTTTTTTTCTATTTTTGGATTTTCAACTAATATATTGAAAAATTTTATTCAACTTTTTTGTTTACCCTTCGTTATTAATTTTTGGTTTTCTTGCATAAAATATATATACATTCGATATTGCAAACCAAAAGTTTTTAGCACACATATATAATGACACAACATCAATAACGAAATATAATCACAATAATTGAAATCACACAACGCAAGCGGAAACTAATGAATACATATTGTAAACTTTTGGATGCGTTTTTGCCCTTAAATAAAAATCTGTTTCATATGTCAATGTTTTTAGCACACATATATAGCGACACAACATCAATAACAAAACAGAATCGCAATATTGAAACCAAAACATCAATGTTACTCTGGATTTTTTTTGGCTTTGCAATTCAAAATGACTATCCGGTTACAACCTCACTTTCTAATGGTATCGATTATCAAACTATCAGCCGTTTGTACAACTTTTGGCAAGGCTCGAGTTTATAAAGAAGAAAAATTAGTTGCATTTGACTTTTGAAATAAGCCTCTAATTTATGCAGAATGGGGATATCTAATGTAGGAGCAGAATGACAAGTGGGCTGCTCCATAAGCAAACATATACAATCTTGGTTCTAAAACTTTAGTAATTCAATTCAAGCGTTATTTATAAATCAACAACAATAAGTCAATAATACCCAATGTCCGGTCAAAACAAGGTAGCATATAAGCAGTTATACCCAAAATCAAAGATAAAAAAATTGTTTTCAGAAAGAGTTCGACAAATCATATTCGTAATTCATAATTTCAAATCCAACGCTAAAAACATGGCTGATTAAAGACTCTGGAGTCTGGTCCTTGACTCCTTGGTCATAATTCGTGTATTGGTTTGATGTTCCTTGCAATATTTAAAAGATGGAAATATGGAAAAAAGACACGGACTTTTTCGACCCATTTGACATTCTGCGGATTTATGCTTTTAAAATCGGGCCATTCGTAATAATCATAACTCAAATCAACCTATTTACAAGTTAACGTCGTCATGGACACGCTTTATGAAGGCACAGGAGATGCAAAACAAATAAAACTAACTAACATATGTCACGATACCATCTTCAAGATCAATCACATTTCAAACCAGTGATTAAAAGAAAATCAACTTACAAGTTGGAAAGCTTATGGTGTCATGCAAAACACACAAAAATAAAATCTTTAATCATCTCCTATACTTCATTATACATCTTTTCCCTAATCAGAAGAAGAAGAAAAAACTTCAAATTTTCTTACCTCATTTCAGGTTTTTCACCTTTAACCATTTCTGAAAAGACTCTACTCATTGAAACACCTTCAAGATCACCAACACTTGCTTCACTAAAAAGTGTACTACTAACACCATTTTCCACATGATTGGTTTCAGAAGTAGTGTCCATTTGAGGCGTTTTCACTTTGGTTCCTTCTGGATGTAGTGCAAGTGCACCTTCAAGATTATGTGCAACATCATACATCGTAGGTCTATCAACGCCTTCTTCTGCTAAGCATTTATCAGCAATCTCCAAGAACTTCTTCAAAGACTCCATGTTCATTTTCCCCGCAAGAAATGGGTCAAAAACTTTCTCCAATTCGCCTTTTTCCCGACACTCTTTGACCCATTCAACCAAATTGACCATTCCGCGTCCACGAGATGGGTCAATGACGGGCTTCCCAGAGAGGATTTCATACATCACAACACCGAAGGAGTAAACATCTGATTTCACTGTCAATTGTTGCCTACTCATGTATTCTGGATCAAGATAACCGAAACTTCCTTTGACTGCAGTGCTAACATGAGTTTGATTAAGCCCTGGCCCGTCCTTTGAAAGTCCAAAGTCAGCAACTTTAGCCATGAAATTCTCGTCTAACAATATGTTTGCAGACTTGACATCTCGATGAATGATCGCTTTTGAGGAACTTGTGTGAAGATAATCAAGTCCTCGGGCTGACCCAATGCAAATCTCGAGCCTTTGCCTCCAACTCAATTTAGGCAGATCTGAGCCATAAAGATGCTCTTTCAAGGTCCCATTTGCCATGTACTCGTATATAATGATCATTTCATTACATTCGTCACAATATCCTATTAGAGATACCAAATGGCGATGACGTAATTGAGATAGCATTTCAATTTCGGTTTTAAATTCAGCCAAACCTTGACGAGATTGAGGGGCACCTCTTTTCACTGCCACTATTGTATCACCAAACAATTTCCCTTTGTAAACTTTTCCAAAACCACCAACTCCAATTACCAAACTCTCGCTGAACTTATCAGTAGCTTCTTGAATTGCTATCAAGGGAAAGCGATATCCAATCTTTGATCTTGAAAAGATGGTACTTTCATCAAGATCCTTGTTACAATTAGAGCTCAAGTATTCTTGTGATAACTTCCTTCTATTTCTTCTGCTTATAATAAAGAATACACAACCCAAAAGAACCACAACCAACGACGCTCCACCAACCGAGGCGGCTATGACCAAAACTTTCTTATTTGACCGTGAAGTCTCACCTTCATCAAGATTCCCTTTAGAATCGCTAATCTTCATGATCTCGAGCCCATTAAGAATGCTTTCAGGGTAGTTGCCGTTTGTAATGCTAGTTCCTACACTTACATTTAGTAGCCTATTTCCACTTGCCCTAGTGACAGCATCCAAGAAGTAAGGAGCCCCCCAAATGTTTGACATGCGCTCACCTAGATTAAGATCTTTAACAACCAACAAGGAATTTAGGTAAATATTTAAGAGCAGCTCAGAAGGTGGACGCTCGATAATATCACAGAAATGAAACCGAACTAAGTAGGAAAACCCCGGATCAACATTAAACGACCAAGTGTTATTCAAAAGTAATCCAGGATCAGACGAAGTATCTAGTTTAGTAACAGTACCATAAACAGACGGTGGAGCAATATCACGCGTTGGACCCCCTTCTGTATAATTCACAGCACTTAAATTCGACACAAACCGAATATAACTGTTATGTTTTATAAACGGACCATCTGCATTCCAAAGCCGATACAACGTATCATTTTCAGGAGAAACCGTCTGGTTACCCATATTCACCCTAGCAACCGTCTCTAATGCCTGTGTCATCAAACTATAATGGTTTCCAGGAACCTCAACAGTTTGGGCAGTAGGCGGGATAAGTTCATCCGGTTGAGAGACAACTTCTATAGCATTTAAGAAAGCGAACGACTTTCCAGAAGGAACGAAAGTTATAACCAACTTATCAGAACTAACATTCAACGAATACTCCTTAACAACAGGCCTAAAATCAGGCTGGAAATCTTTCAAAAGAGTAAACCCTTGAGCAAAAACACTAAATCTAGCACTACTCAAGTTACGTGTTCCAACATCTAGACCAAACGGAAAGAAATACAAACGAACGAAATGACGGCCATGTTGGTTTATAGTAAAAGTATAGTTTGAAGTAGTATTAACAATTCTAGCAGTTGTATACAATTCAGAACCATAAGGGGCTAATATACGTACAGAATCAGCTGATTTTACAGATTCTTGATCTGGGTTTGACAAAAAACCATGATCAGAAGTATCTGCTAAGAACACCCTTTTGCCTACTGAAGTATTTTTGGTGGATCCACAATCTAACAAATAATTATCTACAGGCTCAAACCCTAAGGCGCATTTCATCAAACACATGGTGAACATAACACATAATAATAATCTATATCTATCTATCTCCATTTTTGAATCAAACCCACAAAAAGAATCAAAGAATACAGCAAACCAACCTCAAAGTTGGGCTAAAAATTCAATCTTTTTTCCAAATTTGTGCTAAAAATTTGATCTTTTTTATGGTGAGAAGTAGTAAGTGGTTTGATCAGTCTACAGGAATGAATGGGAATTTATTAATTTGTTTTTTATGTTTGAGAAATAAGAATGAAATAGATAATGGTGGTGATGTTATATGTATGAATAATGTGTATGTGTGTGTGTACATGAAAATCAGAAAAATATAGATAGATATAGGAAGACAGCTATATAATAATGTACAATAGTATTGACGGGGAAAGAGGAGGGGTCGCTAGTTTTTGATAATTGGATGTGGAAAACAGCAGACAAAAAGTTGTTGTTGGTAGTGATATCAGTGAGAAGTTTCCTCCCAATTTTTTGGGTTTTTTTTAAAGATTAATGAGATACGGTATATGCTATGGCGGAACCATACAAAGGCGAAAGATGATTTTGTTTAGGAAAAATGATTGATATGTCTAAAATTATGTCGAAAAATGTGTCAAAAAATTTAGAGTTGACATGTGACATGATTAAAGGTTTAAATTAGGAAAGAAAATGAGTGTTATCCATAGATCATTTATTTAATTTATTAGGCATGTTTTTAGGCTTATATTTTAGGCATATATATTATTACCTTTTTGGCTATCATCTCTGAAATATTACCATATTGGAAATGAGGTATTACTATATAAATTTAAAGTGTACTAGCAAGGTATGCGGCGGCAGCGATGGGGACGATGCTTTGGTGGTGAGAGTGACGGGTGTTGATGACGGTGACTATTGGTGGTGTGGTGTGATGTATGTTGAAATATTTTAGAAGATAAGACTTAGATTGTAAATTAGATAAGGGTTTACAGTGGATAATTTCTAATAACTCTTTCCATTAAAAGAGTTTCATTAAGAGTAATTAGATCATTTTTAATATAATTTTCTTGTAACTATTTCTAAAATGAGAAGGGACTATAATTATAATATAGAGTAAATTACACTTTTTGTCCCTAAATTTGGCACGTTTTTCACTTTTCGTCCCTAAAGTTTAAAAATTACAATTTTGTCCCTAAATTTGGCACGTTTTTCACTTTTCGTCCCTAAAGTTTAAAAATTACAATTTTGACCTTAAACTTGGCAGAATTTTGCAATTGACGTCCTTTGGCCATACGGCGTTAATTTTCAGCCGTTAAGTCCCACACGTGCAAAACACGTGAGGGACTAAAAGTGCAAAAGGTGACTAGTTCAGGGACGAAAACTGAAATTTACATTATATATTGTCATCATCTTCATCTTCTCCGGCTGAGTGGCCGGAAAATTCGCCGGAAAACTTAAAATGCCGATATCTCACTCGTTTCTTCGAATTAGACCACGAAACCACCACCAAACTTCTCAAAATTAATTTCCGCACGAATCCTAACCAAAAGATTTCAGATTCAACACTTGCCGGAAAACTCAAAATACCGTGGTCACAAAAACCGAGCGTAATAGAGTAACCCGCCCTCCAATTAGATAAAACCGAGGTCTTCCATAACGAGAGTCGTGCCTCCACTAAATCAAATACTGGTTTCCAACTCTTGAATAAATACCTTAAGACCCAAATACGTGAAAGGAAAAGTATGACTTACAATGTAGTTTATCCGCTAGCTCAGAAATTTTGGGTCATCAACACTGCTTCCATAAAGATTAGACTTGTAGAAATTGATTTTTAACCCCAAAACAATAAAGAAGACTCTCATAAGTCTAGTGATACACTCCACATTGGATTTAGATCAAGCAACAAATCGTCATGGTTTCATGTTACTGATCTTCTGTCTCAAATCGATCTGGAAATCACTAGGTTTTATTCGCGATAGAATTCTGAGCATGTTCACGTGAGGGACTAAAAGTGCAAAAGATGTCTAGTTCAGGGACGAAAACTGAAATTTACATTATATATTGTCATCATCTTCATCTTCTCCGGCTGAGTGGCCGGAAAATTCGCCGGAAAACTTAAAATGCCGATATCTCACTCGTTTCTTCGAATTAGACCACGAAACCACCACCAAACTTCTCAAAATTAATTTCCGCACGAATCCTAACCAAAAATTTTCAGATTCAACACTTGCCGGAAAACTCAAAATCTCGCCGGAAAACGAACTGCCGACCAAACTCAACGAAATGAAGAAATCATCACATCAACATGCTCAGAATTCTATCGCGAATAAAACCTAGTGATTTCCAGATCGATTTGAGACAGAAGATCAGTAACATGAAACCATGACGATTTGTTGCTTGATCTAAATCCAATGTGGAGTGTATCACTAGACTTATGAGAGTCTTCTTTATTGTTTTGGGGTTAAAAATCAATTTCTACAAGTCTAATTTTTATGGAAGCAGTGTTGATTACCCGAAATTTCTGAGCTGGCGGATAAACTACATTGTAAGTCATACTTTTCTATTAGGACCAGTTCAACTGGTAAACTGGCCAGTCTCCAGTTGCATCTGGAGACCCAGTGAAACTGTCCAGTGAAACTGGAGACCTGAAGATTTGTCCAGAAATTTATTGAAGTCCAGTTGCATCGTACAGTTAACGCAACTGAAGACTTCCTCCAGTTGAGAACTGACCAGTTGAAGAATCATTCCAGTTGAAGTCAAAGACAACAAATGGAAGATAGAGAATGACAATGGCAGCGAAGCCCAGTTGACATTCTAGTGAGTTACAAACTGGAGACCATCAGTGGAAAGCCCTTACAAAGCTTTACAATGATTACGAGGAATTGACTTTGTGCTTTATGTCCTTTTACCCGGATAATAAGACTTATCTTATTATTTAAATATAAAAGGTACATAAAGGTGGTTGAGTAAAGTTGCTTTATCATGCGACTTTACACTGTTTTTTAAGGAATTAAATGTTATTCCTTAAATGATCTCAACCACATTTGTACGGCCAAAGTTAACATCCCAATGTTAACTTTGCCTATAAATACAAGTCATTCACAACCAAGAATATTACTTCTTCGAATACACTTCGATAGAATTCACACTTTGCATACCTGCAATATTCTTGGTGAACTTGTGCAATATTCTCTCAATCGCTAAAAGGAACATTTCACAACTTTAAGTGTTTCGATTGTCTTGAGAAATTCCGAGTGTAGATCAATTGTATTTCATAGGTTGTTAGGATATTTACATTCTTGTATTATCTTGGTTCCGCAACAACCTTGTAATTTATTTAACATCAATAAATAAATTACACATTGAAAATTACATATTGTCTCATCAATTTACTTTACAAGTTATTTGTATTATTGCATTGTTCTTTACTTATTGTCATTTAAATAAGTAATCTATCTAGAACTTGGTATATACTCACTGCAACTGGTCGTCTCCAGTTCAGTGCATATATTGCAAAGTAACTCCACCATCGATATAGAGGTGTCTTCAGTAGTACCATCTATTGAGTTGGGACTTACAAGTGGTATCAGAGCAGAAGACTAATAAACTTGCCTAGATCTGCTAAGATGAACACTACTGAAGGTGGAGATGGTTCTGGTTCAGGTGAAAACCCCTTGAATAATAATGCACAACCTTTTCAAAATGTTAATACAAACCCTCCTCCTCCTACTGCCCCAAACCACGTCCATGTACACTATTCCAACACTCCTGTTCCCAAATTCGATGGAAACAGTGAGACTTTTGGTACATGGAAGGCTAGAATGCTTTTGCATTTTGGTGGGATTGAAAGATATATGTTGAAAATCCTTAAGGATGGACCATATATACCCATGTCTCTTGGGGTTAGTCCTCTTCTAGATCCAACTGGAAGAAGAGGTTCAAGAGAAAGCCCGAAGACCATTGGTCGGATGAGGATCGTAGACTTGTTGATCTGGACACCAGACTCAAGAACATGATCCTTGGGGCTGTCCCTGAAGATCTAATTCCAACACTTGTGCTGTTCCCCAGTGCAAAATCAATGTGGGATGAATTAGTTATTCAGTTTGAAGGAGGTGATGACACTATTGTCACCAGAAAAGTTGCCTTGAACAAGAAGTATGAATCCTTCTTTGCCTTGCCCAATGAAAGTCTAACTAGTACATACACCAGATTTTCTAGCCTCATTAATCAGCTGAGAGGCTTGGGTGCAGAGAAGGATAAGGATATTCGTGCGGAAATTAATTTTGAGAAGTTTGGTGGTGGTTTCGTGATCTAATTCGAAGAAACGAGTGAGATATCGGCATTTTAAGTTTTTCGGTGAATTTTCCGGCCACTCAGCCGGAGAAGATGAAGATGATGACAATATATAATGTAAATTTCAGTTTTCGTCCCTGAACTAGTCACCTTTTGCACTTTTAGTCCCTCACGTGTTTTGCACGTGAGGGACTTAACGGCTGAAACTTAACGCCGTATGGCCAAAGGACGTCGATTGCAAAATTCTGCCAAGTTTAAGGTCAAAATTGTAATTTTTAAACTTTAGGGACGAAAAGTGAAAAACGTGTCAAGTTTAGGGACGAAAAATGTAATTTACTCTATAATATATATATTAAAAATGAATCTTCGGAAAGCGTGCAAACTACAGGAACCTCTTTTTTCTTTTTCTTTTTTATTTTAACTCTTTTTTTTTCCTTTAAGTTTCTCTTTTGTCTTTTATAAGAATAGTTAACTTTTTATTCTTTTTATTTTCATCACAATACTTTAACTCTTTACACTTTTAACACTAAACTTTTATACAACAAACTTTTTATTCTTTTTATTTTTACCACAACACTTTAACTGTTTACACTTTTAGCACTTAATTTTCACCTCAATACTTTAACACTTTACACTTTTAGCACTAAACTTTTATAATTTTTGACTATCTTTTATTTTTACCACAAAACTTTTTATTCTTTTTATTTTCATCACAATACTTTAACTCTTTACACTTTTAACACTAAACTTTTATACCTTTTTATTTTCTTTTATTTTCACAACAAACTTTCTATTCTTTTTATTTTCACCACAATACTTTAACTCTTTACACTTTTAGCACTAAACCTTTATACTTTTTGATTTTCACCTCATACTTTTTATTTTCTTTTATTTTCACCACAAACTTTTTATTCTTTTTATTTTCACCACAACACTTTAACTGTTTACACTTTTAGCACTAAACTTTTATACCTTTTTATTTTTTTTTATTTTCACCACAAACTTTCTATTCTTTTTATTTTCACCACAATACTTTAACACTTTGCACTTTTAGCACTAAACTTTTATAATTTTTGACTATCTTTTATTTTTACCACAAATTTTTTATTCTTTTAATTTTCACCACAATACTTTAACTCTTTTCACTTTTAGCACTAAATTTTATACTTTTTGATTTTCTTTTATTTCACCACAACATTTCAGCCTCTTACACTTTTAACACTAAACCTTTATACTTTTTTATTTTCTTTTATTTTCACCACAACATTTTAACCTTTTACACTTTTAGCACTAAACTATTATGCGAAATACTTTCACTTTCACACAAAAAGTTTACTGTTCATTTTTTAACAGTCGCGTTCAAAGAATAGTAACCTTTTAATTCTTTTTATTTTTACCACAAAATTTTAACCCCTTACACTTTTAGCACTAAACTTTTATAATTTTTGATTTTTCTCTATTTTCACCACAATATTTTTGATGCCAAATGCAAGATTTAAATGTGGCTGATTACCTTGACACTATCCTTGCTGGGGGTTATGTAGGTATCAAAAAGGTACATGGGCCTAAGGGGTTCCCATCAATTTACCCTTCACCACAACATTTTTGCCTCTAACCATTTTAGCACTAAACTTTTATACAAACTACTTTCACTTACACACAAAATTTTTACTTTTCATTTTTTAAGTGACAAATGTCAATTTTTGTTTTATTCTTAATCATTTAAATAATACATGTTATTTCCAAAAAGTTTGTGTTAAGTTAACCTCGATCCATGAACGCATAACTATTTGTAACGCATTATCTCATCGTTATCGAAATGTCGTAACTAATGTACTTATTCTATACATTTTGTTATTTCTATCAAAAGTTTATTTTAATAGATTTGAATAATTTCTTCTATTAAATCGTAACAAATATAGTGTCTCCCGGGGCAACGCCCGGGTGACATATCTCGTTTTTATAAAAGAGTAGATAAACTGAAATGTTATTCGTGTTAAAAAGAAAGAATTTTTCTTTAATATTTTGGTTGTTTTTTAACTTTACGCAATAACAACAATAGGACTCAATCTTTGTATATAGGGTATAGGAAACTAGGAAATGTGAGATGTAGTCAGTCTTGTCTCTATCTTGAGGTAGAGAGACTCCTTACATAAGAAATTTTGACAAAACGAGACAATAGTAGGAGAGAGTAAATACTTTAGTAACCAAACCCGTAGAAGAGAGTAAATAGTTTACTAAAGAGTGAAGATTTTAATAACCTATACATATGAGTTGCTTATTGATTTTTGAACTTTTAATAACAACGCTTTTACTATATTACTGTATCTTATACTGATCATTTATATATTTATATTATTCTTTGGCTCTTACGAGCTTGAATGATCATATCCAATTTGTGAGCAAACTAATCTTATGGCTATTCGTTTTGCGAGCTCGGAGCCGTAATTAGTAAACCTTTGTGTCCACTGGGAGGATTATGCTAAGGATATTTTTTTGACAAGTGATTATGCTAAAGATATAACTTGTGATCTTTTACATTGAGGGGTACAAGTTTTTCCAAATGGACCATCATAATAGTGGTTTATGTTTATATTGTTGGAATATATAACTAAATATCATTATTCACGAGTACGCAACGGAAGCAAATCAAACCATGTAATCAAATAATTAACCTTGAAATAGGATTAAGGAATACCTCTTAATGTAAATGATAAAGTAAAGAAACTTTAAAAGGATTTGAAGTAAATCCCTCTACGATTGCACACACGATCCACCGATATAGGTGTGCTAGCACTTGATCACGAACCGAGCAATCTTTGGCTTGATCTCCTTCTTCAAAACCGAAAACCAAAAACCCAAAGGGTTTTCCCTTGGTTTTGGCCGTCCAAAATAAGAGAGGAGAGGGGGAGATGAGAGGTTTTTGGAGTTACAATTCTTATGTGTAATTGTTAAAGAAAACCATAAGCCTACCTATAGTATTTATAGGTAGACCCAAACTTGGCCATCAAGTTTAGGGTTTCACTAGGAAACCTAATAGGGAGGCCGGCCCCCTATGGCTTTTCTAGAACCTTCCCTTAATCGTTTTATCTCCTTACTTTAACGACCGTTAGCTAGTAACCGTTAAATATTAACGATCGTTCGTTAACTTATTCGTGATCCATATTAATTAATAAATCAATTAATATTAACTATATTTGAATCGAGACGTGTAACCCCGTAGGCTCAAATCATTTCCGGACATACGTTCATTTTACGTGATCACATACTAACATATATTACCTTTGTAATATAATCATTTTTTATATTTAAATATTCAACCATTAAATGATGAGCACAATTTTTACATACTCGTATACTCTTGTATGATAAAATTATTCAGAACTGACAATGGGTGAGGTTGATCGCTACTTGCCATCACTCCTTGTTGTATGTGTTAATTGAGGTTTATGAATTTTAATTTTACATTGGAATTACAATCAATCGTCTATCATTTTAGATTGTGTGAGTATGATTTTAGTATTAATATTTTTGCTCTAAAGGAAAAAGAGAAAGAAAAGAGGGAAATAAATAATAGGAGGATACATATATTTAATTTTCTAGATTTGAAAATATTTTGGAAGTTAGTAAAGATAACATGAAGAGTTGGCCAAAGCGCGTTTTCGGGTGTAACAACCGGACCATAGTAGTTGACTAAACAAATATGGGACAATATATTTGTTATGGATCTTCTTTTTGTCTGTTTTATATTGTTTTATAATTGTTGCATGTTTAGTACTTATTCTATATTCAATATTTTGACTTTAATAAAGTTTGGAGAGAGAAACAAGATATGAGAATATTGTACTTTAGTTTGTGATTAGTAATAGTATTAGCTTATGAAAACTATGGGTATTGATAATTATAAAAGGATGAAAGGGATGAAGTACGACTGGATCAATTGAACTATCGGCGTACTGTTAGGGTGTTGTTATGTGTTTGATCCGATTGAAAAACCATAAAAAACTTGATTCCTTTTGTAGAAAATTTTTGTTTATTAGAATTTTTTGTCGAGTTTTAGACTGATAAGTTATTCTTTGAAACGACAATGTATTTCAAAGTCTTAATTAAGACAAACAGGAGGAGAGTTCTCTTAGGAATATAGATATAGATATACAAGACACTGGCTAAATTGATTTAGTTATACAAAAGGGCTTCAGGACAATAAAGGTGTCAAACATCCTCATTTTTGTCTGTTCTCAACTTTCTTTTAATTGTTGGTTTACTTCTGGTCATGGGTTCAACTCTCTAGAGTGACATGTCCTGGAGGTTTTTCCTTTGAATTACCTGTAACGGTTTATGGTCTCATCTCGTAGTCTAGAGTACGTGCAGGGATTCATCATTATACGGTGAGGTGTCCCCTGATGTCAAATACCGACTGACTTTTAAAAAAAATTAGAAAGATAACTGATAGCTATATTAGACTTTATAGTTTATAGTAAATAAGAAACTCAAAACTGTGAGCACTTATCCGACTATTACGTATACTAAATCGCATATGAAGCTAATAAAGATTGATCAGATTCAATGTTACTACTACATATGAATGTTAAAACAATGTCACATGCATAATCATGAGTCCCATCATTTAAAGTCAATAATGAAGATGTATAATATACGCAGAATTTGACGTCTTAGGTGAATAATTAAGTTGTTGACACAATAAACAAATAAGTGTGTGAAGTAGAAAAGAAAAACATCATAATTCATAGTTGCTTGGATTCTTGTCTTTCATACATCCACTAATTGAGTAATCAAAGAGATTTTAAATCCACTATAATTCTTTCATAAATCATAATGAGGATATGGTTAACGTGAGAACACCAAATATGGAGATAACCGTGAGAACCACTAGTTTCCCTCCATCTTTCTCCTTTTTTGTGTGGTTTTTTATTTTTATTTTTTAATTTTTTTTTTTTTTTTTTTTTTTTTTTTTTTTTGTTTTTTATTTTCTTTTAACAAAAACCATTCCAAAAAAAAAATTTAATTTTTTTTTTTTTTTTTCTTTTAATTGTTGGTTTACTTCTGGTCATGGGTTCAACTCTCTAGAGTGACATGTCCTGGAGGTTTTTCCTTTGAATTACCTGTAACGGTTTATGGTCTCATCTCGTAGTCTAGAGTACGTGCAGGGATTCATCATTATACGGTGAGGTGTCCCCTGATGTCAAATACCGACTGACTTTTAAAAAAAATTAGAAAGATAACTGATAGCTATATTAGACTTTATAGTTTATAGTAAATAAGAAACTCAAAACTGTGAGCACTTATCCGACTATTACGTATACTAAATCGCATATGAAGCTAATAAAGATTGATCAGATTCAATGTTACTACTACATATGAATGTTAAAACAATGTCACATGCATAATCATGAGTCCCATCATTTAAAGTCAATAATGAAGATGTATAATATACGCAGAATTTGACGTCTTAGGTGAATAATTAAGTTGTTGACACAATAAACAAATAAGTGTGTGAAGTAGAAAAGAAAAACATCATAATTCATAGTTGCTTGGATTCTTGTCTTTCATACATCCACTAATTGAGTAATCAAAGAGATTTTAAATCCACTATAATTCTTTCATAAATCATAATGAGGATATGGTTAACGTGAGAACACCAAATATGGAGATAACCGTGAGAACCACTAGTTTCCCTCCATCTTTCTCCTTTTTTGTGTGGTTTTTTATTTATATTTTTTGAATTTTTTTTTTTTTGTTTATTAGATTTTTTGTCGAGTTTTAGACTGATAAGTTATTCTTTGAAACGACAATGTATTTCAAAGTCTTAATTAAGACAAACAGGAGGAGAGTTCTCTTAGGAATATAGATATAGATATACAAGACACTGGCTAAATTGATTTAGTTATACAAAAGGGCTTCAGGACAATAAAGGTGTCAAACATCCTCATTTTTGTCTGTTCTCAACTTTCTTTTAATTGTTGGTTTACTTCTGGTCATGGGTTCAACTCTCTAGAGTGACATGTCCTGGAGGTTTTTCCTTTGAATTACCTGTAACGGTTTATGGTCTCATCTCGTAGTCTAGAGTACGTGCAGGGATTCATCATTATACGGTGAGGTGTCCCCTGATGTCAAATACCGACTGACTTTTAAAAAAAATTAGAAAGATAACTGATAGCTATATTAGACTTTATAGTTTATAGTAAATAAGAAACTCAAAACTGTGAGCACTTATCCGACTATTACGTATACTAAATCGCATATGAAGCTAATAAAGATTGATCAGATTCAATGTTACTACTACATATGAATGTTAAAACAATGTCACATGCATAATCATGAGTCCCATCATTTAAAGTCAATAATGAAGATGTATAATATACGCAGAATTTGACGTCTTAGGTGAATAATTAAGTTGTTGACACAATAAACAAATAAGTGTGTGAAGTAGAAAAGAAAAACATCATAATTCATAGTTGCTTGGATTCTTGTCTTTCATACATCCACTAATTGAGTAATCAAAGAGATTTTAAATCCACTATAATTCTTTCATAAATCATAATGAGGATATGGTTAACGTGAGAACACCAAATATGGAGAGAACCGTGAGAACCACTAGTTTCCTCCATCTTTCTCCTTTTTTGTGTGGTTTTTTATTTATTTATTTTTTATTTATTTATTTTTTTTTTTTTTTTTTTTTTTTTTTTTTTTTTTTTTTTTTTTTTTTTTTTTTTTTTTTCCTCTTTCCCCTTTTTCTTTCCAGCCCCCCTTCTTTTGTTTTTTATTCTTTCTACCCCTAAAATTATATAACTTTATTTTTTTATTGTTATTTTTTAAAACATCTTTTTAACATTTATTTTTTTATACCTTTTCTACACTTAATATTTTTTCCTTTTATAATATTTTGATCATTTTTTAATTTTATTTAATTGTTTTTATATATTCTTTTTAAATTTTTTGTTTTTACATCTTTTTTTTAAACCTTTGTTTTTTTTAAATCGTTTTTTCTGTTAAAGTTTTGTGAACAATTTGTTTTATTTTATAATTTATGTTTTAATTGTATTTAATTGGTTTTATATTTCTTTTGGTAGATTTTTTTAACCCCTTTTTTATAATTTATGTTTTAATTGTATTTAATTTTTTTATTTTATAATTTATGTATTTAATTGTTTTTAAACCTTTGTTTTTATTTTATAATTTATGTATTTAATTGTTTTTAAACCTTTGTTTTTTTTTTTTTGTTTTTATATATTCTTTTTAAATTTTTTGTTTTTACATCTTTTTTTTAAACCTTTGTTTTTTTTAAATCGTTTTTTCTGTTAAAGTTTTGTGAACAATTTGTTTTATTTTATAATTTATGTTTTAATTGTATTTAATTGGTTTTATATTTCTTTTGGTAGATTTTTTTAACCCCTTTTTTATAATTTATGTTTTAATTGTTTATTTTATAATTTATGTATTTAATTGTTTTTAAACCTTTGTTTTTATTTTATAATTTATGTTTTAATTGTATTTAATTGTTTTTAGTTTTTTTTTTTTTGTTTTTACATCTTTTTTTTAAACCTTTGTTTTTTTTTTTTTTTTTTAGTAGTTTTTTTTTTGTTCCATTTTTGGCTTCTTTCGTTTGGGTTTGGATCGAGTGATATATTTGGACGTGGTTGTCACATTGCCCTTAAATAAATATTTTTTCTATACCCGCGACATTGCGCATCCACGAATATTGCTGCCCGCAAATGCGGGCGTTGAACTTCCTCGTATATAACAATTCAAGTCCCCTTATCTACAGGGGACTTGAATGTTTTTTTATTCTAACCACAAAACTTTTGGTTTTCTTACTTTGGCCACTAAATTTGTATTACATCATATAATAATATATACTATTTTTGTTACATCTTATTATACTAATAAAAGATCAGATATTTCCAGATCTTTCTTTAAACCATACATATATTCACCTCAAAATTACCCTCTCTTATCTTCTACAACATTCTCCACACTCTTCTTTCGGCTTCAATTGCTACCTCCAATCGCATCGGAATATCACAGATACATCTTTTATTTCGGTTGTTGCATATATTTACTTCTCCGACAATAATAGTCAGTAATCTTTCATTTATTCTCCTCCTCTATCTTCCTTTATTTTCATTTTTTTGGTGTATTGATTATCTTACTGTAAAAACATCATCTATTGGCTACTTGTGATGTAATTGTTATACCATTTTTTTACTCATATGTATCTTTTTTGTTGTTATCTCAGATTTATAGCGGTATGATGCTTGATTTAGAATGTTATGGTGGAATCAACTCCTTTTGGTTATTTCCATGTAAGTTAGCTCATTTCTTAATATTGGTAGGTGATATCAAACTAAACCTTATGTCGTTCTCAGTGTTTTCGTAGTCTTAATTTATATGTAGTATTTTACATCCCATGAGATTTTTTGTTCTTTTTCCCTGTGAAATTCAAAAGGAGTTGGTGAACAAATTGCACCCCATGTGTTTGATAAATTGTCTCAAAGACTTATAGGTATGTAACTATATACTTTAGATATTCTTTATGGAATTGTTATTTATCTATTTATTTTGTTCATTTCTATAAGACTACATTTGATTAATTACAGTTAGAAGCTACTATAAACTACATGTTTTTGGTACCAAAATGGACTTGCTCGCTCAATTACTATCAAAGAGGCAGTGTAAAATTTTTTATGGTTTTTATAGCTATTGAATACTTTTGAAATGCAAAACAAGTCCAAATTTAATACTATGTTCATATTGCAAAATAGAGTAGGTTGTCATTAGTAAAAGCTTCATCGCTTTGAACGAATGTATTATCGATTTAGAATAAGTTAGTCGCATCAATTTGACATTTTTATCTACCTACATATATCATTAATATGGCTATTAAGCTTCCCTCCTTTTTTTTTCTTCCAGGAATCATCCTACTCTTGCCTTTGGGAGCCACTTGAAGCAACAAACGCATCAGCTTCAGAGGGGATTAATATCATAAATCATCACGCGAAGTTTAACAGGTATATTAGTTATTCTGTTTTTATCAATATTATTAACTGTTTTGCCATGCTTTACAGTTTCTCAATGAATAATTCATGTAAATTTCCATTAAATCACGTTTGGGATTTTCAAGTTACTATGGGAAAGCCTTGGAACTTTTCGAATGTAATTGTTATTTAATGGTTATTAAATTAATCAAGCATATTCTACTTCACAGTTTCCGTGGTTATCAAATAAATGTTACAATTTTTATTAGCAATTGGTAATTATAAGGTAATATAGTTTGATCATGAATGAGTTACTATTTCTTTGTGTTGATTTTGTAACTACACCCCTGACAAGTTTCAACTTATGCCTGGGTAGTCAGGTTGGTAATCATGCATTCGAAAAACTAGATACAGTTTGAAGCTGAAAGTGCTGGCTGGGAACGGTGACCTGCCAAAGATTTTAGTCACATACATATATGTATCTTCCATGATTTTAGAAAGATGAAAGGAGTCGCTAAAATATTTCATGGATCAATGGTTGAGAAGGCAGTGATCACTTTTCCTGCATATCTCAATGACTTTCAAAGGCAATTAATCAACTAAGGATGGTGCAACGGTTGCTGGACTTTATTGCGTACATGTAAGTTGTAGTTTACATGTCAATTAACCAATACCAAACACTCAATATTTTACAATCTGATCTTACCATCAATTGTTATTATGAGGTTCATCGATTTGTAGGGAATAGGTCATTGTTTTTTATAGACGAGGACTCATTGTCTTTCCTTTGCATCTCTATTTGAGAGGCTAACTCGATCGGAGAAGATGTTAAATGTGGAGCTTCAAATACAGGAGGTTAGTATGATTATATAATGAATACTATCTCGGTTGTTACCTTTAAAGAGTACAATATGAGTGCAGACACTTGTGTGACAAACAATTTGTAATTGCGCTGAACCAACTTCCATCAATCTGTTGGTAAGTAACTGTGTAATGTTATTTGCATTTATTTCTCATCGGCAATTTAGTTTTTAATTATTTATACTCTATGTTATATTCGGTGATTAGTTAAAGGTTTTGTATATTGGTTTTATATGCAGGGGAAGGGGAAGCGAATATTTGTCTTCTTAGATTATGATGAGACACTGTCACCCATTGTGAGTGAGGCAGTGAGCCTAAAAAATACCTTCACGTGTGATCAGGTACTTACAAGACAATATCCCTTTTCCTTCATGCATAAAAAACTAAAGGGCGCAATATGGTCGGTTTGGATAATAAGTTTTTAGGAAAAAACATTCGGTTTTTAATTTAAGGAACCTAGCATTAAAATTGTACAAGGTACGTTTGTGAGTCAAAATGTCAAAGATTGCTGTCCGCGGCTACCTTGCTTGCTTAATTGGTATTTGGTACTGTTTATATAAAATCGTCAGGTATTTTATGAAAATACTGGTAGGAAGTTAGTTTTCGTGCCTTATGCTTTTAGGTTCTGCCCAATAAAAGGTGGGTATAGCCATATATTGATCCAAAGATAAGATAGAATCCTACAATTAATGGATACAATAAATCCAAGTTCTAATATTATGTACCTAACTCGGGTTACCTTCATTCTGATTTAGTAAAAGTAAATGCAGTACCAATATGTTTGCCTTTTTCCTATTCTAATATAAGGTAAGAATTTTGTTGCCATTGTTATTTGTTGTCATTTTTGTCAGACGTTTGCCTACATATTATATATTTTTCCTCTTAAATCCATGCTGTTAATTTTAGTCTATCGATAACGAATAGTGTCCCTAGCAGATATAGTATCATTGACAGGAAGGAAACTCTGCAGTCAATAATCAATTCACCCCGGCTAACGAAATGTCAAGGTGTTAATGAGCATCAACAGTAACTCATATTTGGCAAAATTCATTGATTAGCATTGCATTTCACTGCATATGAATGAGTTGCCAGCTGCTATAATAAAAATGTTGACTAGGAAAAAAAATTGCATGCTCCTATAGTGGCTAAGGCAGTGGATTGGGGATACAATTCACGATTAAGCTTCTCATGGATCAAAGATTCAAATAAGTCGTTGATATCTTTAAGTGTCAGTATGTTGTGAACCTCTTTTTTTTTTCTTACTTCTTTTTATCTATATGTTAATTTGAAATTTTAATGTTAAACAAATTTCTAAGCAAATTTACTTTTGTACGGTTGGAGTTACAGTTTCTTTTACTTACTTTTGTGTCTACGTGTAACATCCTCAACTTTTTATTTAACAGTTGACTAATGCCGTTAAGTCAACGTTATGTGTGTCGTTAAGTCTATTTTAGATTTAATGTTTATATGTAGTTAAAGTGTGATTGTGTGTGAGGTTTGAAAGCCTAAAATGTTTAATGCAGGATTTGTGTGGATATAATGTAGTTAAACGCCTATGTAGTGGCATCTAAAGAAGTATTAATGTTATATATGGTCCATAGAGTAGTTTGTGACCAATAATGAAGTATTAGGAAGCTTAGGGACTAGTTTTGACATAGGAGGAAAGTCAAAAACGGGATTAGGGTCTTTGAGTGTGTCATTAGATCATTATTTGCAGCCAACACATTCTTTAAGCAAGCCCTAATCACCCCACCAAGTTCTTCTACCAAATTGCAAGCCGAAAAGCTTCCCTACGTGTGATTAGAGTGTGTATTGTCAAGGGTTTTGTATCCTATTTGTTATCTACAGGTATAGCAGGTATTAAATCATTGATTTTTGGTCCTTTTGATTATATGAGTCATTAGGATTAATTATAGGGTTGTGGTGAGATCGTTTAATGAAGATTAATGGTGGTTTTGATGGATTTAAGTTATGTAGGATGTAATTGATGGTTGTAATGCTTTGTAATGATTTGAATATGAAGGATTTTGATGTACAAAGGTCTGAGAATTGATTTGGAATGGTTTGGATCTGGTTTGGGGTAAAATCGTTTGATGTTGTGCAGAATCGCAACGAGTTGCGGCGCAACTAAAGTTGCGGCGCAACTAAAGTTGCGGCGCAACATAAGGTTGCGGCGCAACATAAAGTGTTGCGGCGCAACTCCTCAGTTTTCAGAAAATGTTATATTTTGAACCGTAACGTCGTTTGACACGTAGATTAGACCTGAAACTAAAGTGAGTCTTTAAAGTGTGTGGGGTCTAGTTTATGACCTTAGTAACGTGAGAATGTAGTTGTCTAATGCTTGTTCATTAATTATAGGTAGACGAGCATAGTTACTTGCATTGTAACTAGTTGTTGATTGTTGTGGACTACGCCGAGGTAACTTTGACACGCTGGGGGATTCAACGAAAAGCTGGTTTCAAATCATAAATACTTCCATTTGGTATCTTTATATTGCATGTGGGCATATGGGGTTACATGAGAGGTATTATGGGTTATGTAGTTGACCATGAGACCTGAAATGCAGTCCCTAATGTAGTGAAATGAAGTATTGCTTAATGTAGTGTATTGTTATGCAGTTTATGTAGTATTACGAAGTATCTCTTTATGCATGAAATGTAGAAATGAAGTTGATGTGTGATATATGCATGCTTACATGGCTTGTACACCTAGCTCACTAGACTTAGTAGGTTGCCATGTCACTTGCACGTTTAAGGATCCAAACGTAATGAAGATAATGTGTGTGAATGTCTAGGAATGTGTGTTACCTAGACTATATGTGTGTGACGGTTTAGGAATGTGTGTTACCTGAACCATATGTGTGAAACCGAGCTCGTAAATATAATGCAGGGAAAGTGTTAAGCTTAACCCGTACTTGCCTTAGCCGGCTAAGTGCGTTGACGTAGTTGTTGCTTGGGTGGCTCCTTGCAACATGGTCTTTATAATGCAGGGCGAGTAATACGAGGGGCTTGACCAACCTCCACATACGGATTACTTTTGGATTGGCTTGCCATTCCTTAACGACGAAGTATGACTAGCCTTTTGGTGAAGCATCTAGTCGGGTGTGACTTATGTTACACTTATATGCAGTTAACGAAGATATGTGTGATAATGTGTGAATAAAATGAAGGATAGACACATTTAGGGGATTCACCCTAATTGATATGAAGTTGATATGCAGTTATGTGTGAACGTGTGATGTGTGTTGTGCCTAAATAAACTTGTCTAATAATGAAGGGATGTTTTAATTGGGCAAATGCTTTAAATACATAGTGTTATCTTACTTAGCTAATTCGTTAGCTAACACTTGTTTCTTAAATGTGGTTGTTCCCTCAGGTTTAGCTTGAAGGACTAGTTGATGCAGGAATAAGAGTGAGAGTTGGGTAGATGCATGCAGAAGGACTTAGCTACCCATAGACGATTGTCTCTTTAGACATTTATTTACATTTCGTACTTGATGTCGAATTTATGTAGTATTGTTGAACGGTTGTTTTGTGTTGGGCAACCGTTGGGTTTTCATTTTAAACTATTTGATGGTATTGCATGTAACACCAACTAAACGTAGAAACCAACAGTTTTTATCGGTTTTGACTTTTAAAGTCTTTTCTTCCGTAATTTGACACCGTTAGGTGAAAGTTTTTGAAAACCCATATTTTTAAACGTCGGGTGTTACACTACGTGATTGTATTCTTGCCGTAAGTTTCTGTCTCCTTCGAAATGTTATCTGCCCTTCACTAAAGGTTTGTTCTTTTTGTTATGATTTCACTTTTATTAGTATTTGTTTTATTAAAATTTTCCACTTATTATGTTTGGAATGATTTCAACCTATAGATGCCTTACAAATTTCAATTTCTTCCCGCGGCAAAGCGCGGGTAAAATTCTTGTTGTAACACATATGAAGTTGAATCTTGGTATTCTGGTTGCATACAATATGTTCGTAACATGAAACAAAATAGTTAGTCGTTATGACAGATTAACGCTGCAAACCTTTTTTTTTATTACTTTGTATAATGGCTAGAGTAATTAAGTGAAGACATTAAATGTCATGTAAACAAACTTATGTTTTGCCCTTATATCGACTTTTCATACTTGATTTTGTATAAACATAACATATAATAATTTCATAATGATAACACATAATATAAAAAGTTAAACTAAAAAATTTAGAAAACGAACGACCTTTATCTTAATTTTAATCTTAATATATACTAAAAGTCAACTGGCCTAACTTCAATTGACCAATCACAGCCTCAATTTCTCAAAATTAATTAAATCAACACATGTCTAAATTAATTTACACTTTTTGGTTTTCAAACTAATTGTAATATCGTTGTTATTAGTAATTGTAATCGGACTATAATTAGGATAATCATTATTGTTATTAGGAATTGGAATCAAACTATATTTAAGATACAAATTATTCTTATATAAACCGAACCCTACAAATAAAATCAATATTTCACAAAATTAATTAAATCAACACATGTCTAAATTAATTTACACTTTTTGGTTTTCAAACTAATTGTAATATCGTTGTTATTAGTAATTGTAATCGGACTATAATTAGGATAATCATTATTGTTATTAGGAATTGGAATCAAACTATATTTAAGATACAAATTATTCTTATATAAACCGAACCCTACAAATAAAATCAATATTTCACAAAATTAATTAAATCAACACATGTCTAAATTAATTTACACTTTTTGGTTTTCAAACTAATTGTAATATCGTTGTTATTAGTAATTGTAATCGGACTATAATTAGGATAATCATTATTGTTATTAGGAATTGGAATCAAACTATATTTAAGATACAAATTATTCTTATATAAACCGAACCCTACAAATAAAATCAATATTTCACAAAATTAATTAAATCAACACATGTCTAAATTAATTTACACTTTTTGGTTTTCAAACTAATTGTAATATCGTTGTTATTAGTAATTGTAATCGGACTATAATTAGGATAATCATTATTGTTATTAGGAATTGGAATCAAACTATATTTAAGATACAAATTATTCTTATATAAACCGAACCCTACAAATAAAATCACAACACACGAAATCATTGAAAACCCACGAACCAACTGCTACTTTTATAGTTCTTAAGAATCATGGCTAACGAAAATAAAATTATTTTTTTGCAAGACATCAATGAAAACTCGGTCAGTTGTGTAATCAAGGTTAAGATATTGCTTCCCTGGAAGAGTTTGTATAAAAGAAACTCTGCTATACCATTCAACCTTTATATGATTTAGCATTCAGTATTTACATTTGAATATCTTAATTCGTTTAACACGGTTTTTTCTTTTACTTTGTATATAATGGTTGAGGATTAAATTAATAATAATATCATAGAAGTATATATCTGTTTTAACTTTGTATTAACTTTTTATACATGGTTTAGCATAAATATTACTCGTATAAAATAACCATAATAATAGAATTTTTAATAGTTATACGTTAATTAGACTGCTAAAAGAAAGTTTTGGCTCAAGTAACTTAAAATTCAAAGATATGAAATATACTTTTAAAGATTAATAATTGACAGGCCTAGATATAAATTTTTGACGAGGACATATATATCAAGATCAATAACAATGAAAAAGAAAATGAAATCTATATTTTTGTGTGTTAAACGTATTTTTAAGTTTATAATTTAGATCTATCTATCAATGTTTGTTACATCCTTTATACTGTATTGTTTAGTTTTTTTAAGGGTGGAGAGAAAAGGAGAGCAGAGGAGAAAATTATAAAATGAATTCTTAAGATTTTTTTAAGTGTGGAAAAGGAAGGAGTGGAAAGAATTAGAGGGGGAAGTTTAGTTGTTTTTTGTTTCAAAAGTTTTCCCTTCATTTTTGAGGTGATTAGGAAGGAAAACATCTCTTCCCCTCCTCTCCTTTCTTTTCTTAAGTTAACTAAACAATACAGTATCATGACTCCTCTCATGTTAAATTGTGTATCTAGTAATAAAAACTAATAAAATAAAAAATCGTACCTACGCTAAAAACCTCACATGTTTGTACACCCACAAACTTTACAACTTCATAGGTCAGTTGGTTATTAACTTGAGAGAAACCTCATCCAACAAATCTTAGATAGAATTACAAGCAATTAATAAGTTAATAACACGGAATCTTAGATAGAATTACAAGCAATTAAAAAGTTAATAACACGGAAAATGACTAAATATGAAAGCACGATTTTAGTGAATACGATATGAATCAGAAACACAAAACATACCCACAAATTAATTAGTTACGGATAACTAGTAACCATATCATTGTAGAACTCTTCTACAACTGAATCCGCAACTAAGTAACGGTTTTGCCGTTATACCAAGTGCTCCTCAACTTACGTAAACTTCATGTTGTTGTCTTCGATTTTTATATAAAACTCATGCCTTGTGTATGATGTATAGCAACATTATTCATAAACTTCAAACTACCGTACGTACATACTAACACATTAACCGTGGGTCTAGTCAAGAGGGTGAGCACAAGCCGAGCTAAGTCGAGTTTCATGAATTTTAGGCTTGTTTATTTATGAGTATTGTTCAAGCTCGAGCTCGATACTCATCTATATTTTTCTATAGTTTTATTAAATTATATTTTCATGTCTTGGATTCAATAAACTCGTCTAATTACTTGCACTCGAGCTCGAATAATCTCATTTAAGGTTATGTATAAACTAATCGTGTAGTTAAAAACTCATAAAACTGACTTTAACAATGTGATAGGCTTATTTTAACAATGTAATGAAAGGCTCGACCAGCTCGAGTAGCTTGTTTGATTTTTCGAACGAGCCGACTCAAAATAGAGTTTATCTAACCTCCCCCGTTTAACTACTCGAGTTCCATAACATCCAAAGATCGTAGAGCGAGCACAATTTTTATACGAGAATAAAAACCTGGAGCTTGATATAAAAGAAAAAGACGATATTGAACAAGGGTTTCAGTCCTACTTCGTACATAATTACGACTTCTCCTCTAAGGTAAGACGCATAAAGCATCTCATTGAAGTACTTAAAACGATTGGAAAAGAGAATCGTATTTGGAAACGCATACGGCTCGAGCTCTAAACAATTAACCTCGAACTCAATTTAAACGAACTCGAGAACAACTCGGCTCGGTTGTCATTCCTAATCAAGATTTGACGAGATTTTGGAGGCCTTGTGCAAATATCAAGAATATTGGACGAGATTAAGTCATGATATAAAAATGTTTTATTATTCAACAAGATACAGGATTAATCTTCTTAACTAATCATTTTAAAAATCTTTCTAATTACAAGATTATGACATGTGGCATGATCAAGAGATGAGATTAGGTAAGAGAATTAGTGGAATCCACATGTCAAGTTTTGGGATCATGACATGTGGCATGATCAAGAGATGAGATTAGGTAAGAGAATTAGTGGAATCCACATGTCAAGTTTTGGAGGTTTTAGGAAGATTTTTAGGTTGATTTGTTAGAGAATTAATCATTTCTCATATGAACTTCTTTCTCCGTATGAAGCTCAGAAGTAAATTATCGTACATAATAATTTTGGAAGGCCTTTAAGTTTTGTAAGCCTTGTATGGTTGCATATCTTGGATACCCTTATCCACAGTTTTGATATCAACAAAAATGCATATCTTGGATACCCTTATCGACAGTTTTGATTAGAGCCGGCAATCATGACAACCATTAACATTTGGGTGATATTGGACATTTAATTTAACTATTTGAGTCAGATTGGGCATTAGGTAATTCTTGAGCGGGTTATTCTGGACTACAAGGAAACTCAAAATTAATGGGAGCGGGTTAGAATGGGCGGTCAGTGGCTGAATGGAAAATATTCAACTTTGTAATTATACTGGTAAATTGAGTTCTTCTCTTATTTTGATTAGCAAAGTAAAGCCATTAAATCCTTTAGAGTAGCTGTACGTGTAAGCATTATATCAACTTGATTATTATTACAAAAATAAATAAATAATGACAAGAATCTTTTTGATCTTATATAATGGTATATTTAAACAAATATTGGTTTCTTCCACTTAATTTTATAAACTTAATTCGTTATATTCTATGACAATCTTAGTATTTATGTTTTTTAAACATTAACTGTTTGACCCGACCCGTTTTGACCCGTTTTCAAAATTACCGTTTGACCCGACCCGTTTTGACCCGTTCAAAATTACCGTATTGACCCGACCCGTTTTGACCCGTTTTCAAAATTACCTGTTTGACCCGACCCGTTTTGACCCGTTCAAAATTACCGTATTGACCCGACCCGTTTTGACCCGTTTTCAAAATTACCGTATTGACCCGACCCGTTTTGACCCGTTTTCAAAATTACCGTATTGACCCGACCCGTTTTGACCCGTTTTCAAAATTACCGTATTGACCCGACCCGTTTTGACCCGTTTTCAAAATTACCTGTATTGACCCGACCCGTTTTGACCCGTTTTCAAAATTACCTGTATTGACCCGACCCGTTTTGACCCGTTTTCAAAATTACCTGTATTGACCCGAACCCGTTTTGACCCGTTCAAAATTACCGTATTGACCCGACCCGTTTTGACCCGTTTTCAAAATTACCTGTTTGACCCGACCCGTTTTGACCCGTTCAAAATTACCGTATTGACCCGACCCGTTTTGACCCGTTTTCAAAATTACCGTTTGACCCGACCCGTTTTGACCCGTTTTCAAAATTACCTGTATTGACCCGACCCGTTTTGACCCGTTTTCAAAATTACCTGTATTGACCCGACCCGTTTTGACCCGTTTTCAAAATTACCTGTATTGACCCGACCCGTTTTGACCCGTTTTCAAAATTACCTGTATTGACCCGACCCGTTTTGACCCGTTTTCAAAATTACCTGTATTGACCCGACCCGTTTTGACCCGTTTTCAAAATTACCGTATTGACCCGACCCGTTTTGACCCGTTTTCAAAATTACCGTTTGACCCGACCCGTTTTGACCCGTTTTCAAAATTACCGTTTGACCCGACCCGTTTTGACCCGTTTTCAAAATTACCTGTTTGACCCGACCCGTTTTGACCCGTTCAAAATTACCGTATTGACCCGACCCGTTTTGACCCGTTTTCAAAATTACCGTATTGACCCGACCCGTTTTGACCCGTTTCAAAATTACCGTATTGACCCGACCCGTTTTGACCCGTTTTCAAAATTACCTGTATTGACCCGACCCGTTTTGACCCGTTTTCAAAATTACCGTATTGACCCGACCCGTTTTGACCCGTTTTCAAAATTACCTGTATTGACCCGACCCGTTTTGACCCGTTCAAAATACCGTATTGACCCGAACCCGTTTTGACCCGTTCAAAATTACCGTATTGACCCGACCCGTTTTGACCCGTTTTCAAAATTACCTGTTTGACCCGACCCGTTTTGACCCGTTTTCAAAATTACCGTATTGACCCGACCCGTTTTGACCCGTCAAAATTACCTTTGACCCGATCCGTTTTGACCCGTTTTCAAAATTACCTGTATTGACCCGAACCCGTTTTGACCCGTCACCCAACCCGATCCGACCGTACATTTTGCCACCTCTAGTTTTGATATCAACAAAAATAAACTTTTTAAGTTTAAGAACTTTCAAATTGGCAACCCTACCATGTATAGATTTTCCTAATAATGCCTATTTCAATGGAAAACATATTCGAATTTGTAAAAAAATCGAAGCGAACATCCTTCTCAATATTATATGTAAATCTTCCAAATGTAAAAGTTAAACGAAAAAGTTTGCCAGTTGACCCAGTTCTATGAGCTTGGCGTGCCAAGGGAGATATGATATACCTCTATAGCAACCATGTAAAGTGTAAACTTGACGAGGTTGCTACTATCAAACGTTGCAAATTAAGGATTATCTAATGTCGGACAATGATAAATCGTGTAAATTAAAATGTAGACGTTCTTGTGCTAAATGTTACATCTTATTAGAAGCTTTAGCAGAGCACATAATCACATATGCAGATAATACTGCATTATGTTCATGCCTCTTTGACATCCCTATTTAACTACTCGTATTTACAAACCATATTTGCTTACATCTGCCACTTCGACACTTGCACTTAATTCCTCATCAAACTTTTTCATGAGGTCGAAGAGTCTTGATGCCAAGCTTTGTTTGGTTGCTGGGGAAACACCATTCTTCCCAATCACTGACTCAATCACTGCTTGTGATAATTTTTCATTCTCTAATACTACATTCGCAGCTTCAGGTATGGTACTATCTTTCGAGAAGCTGATCTGCATTTACAAAAGTATGAAGAGATACAATCTCAGAATTTTGCTCAAAAAAACTAGGGGTGACAATTCTAACCCATTTATACGCCGATCTGGATTGTATTTATCTTAAGAGGTTAAAACTAAAGGTAGCATCTATGGTTGTCGAGTTCATATAGCTCAACCAAACTCAACCCATTTAATAATCATTTCAAAAAGTTGGACCCAAACTTAACCCGTTTAATAAACAAACAACATATGTTGAAGATACACTCTAAAAATCAAATACAAAAATTTAGAAAACATATAATTGCTATCACTTTTGCAGGTAAGCATATGAGTTTATAGTAATTATATATACTTATTGGTTGTTTTAAATGGGTTAGTGGGTTGCAAACGGGCTTGGAAAAGCCAACCCAAACCCAACCAAATTATTAAACATGTTAGTCATGTTGACCCGGAACCATAAACCCCAACCCAAACTCGCTTATTCTCTTATCTTGTTTTGAGTTGTGTGTTGTGTCCCAAATTAACATCCCTAGAAAAACCAAGTCGTCCCAAACAATATTGACCTGTACGCACAACAAAATGACCCACTTCATCCCCAACCCATTTAAGCCGTCTACCCACCCATCTTGCCACCTAGATTAAAACCAAGTCCCCCCAACCAATCAACCATCTAGGGTTGCACTAACCGTCAGTGATCCAAGAGGCGAAGTTGTAAAGAGAATAGATGAGCCTGGCAGGAAGTTTTCATCCTTGAAAACCTCAAGAAACTTTTCAATGGTTGTGCCATCTGCGTCTGTATAGACCCCATGAGCTTTCCAAACACCGACACACATTTCCGATACTTTCTCAGAGTATTGTTTACCAGTTAATGGAAGTATCATTGTCACCTGAGTAAATTTTTCAAAGGGGCCTGTAAAGAAGACATAAACGTAAGAATCACGTTTATCTTATTAACAAAACCTTGGTCTAACAGTATCAGATATGGTTATCTTGGTAACGGACTTAATGTTATACATTTGAATGTCTGGCAATATGTTAAATAATTAATGAATGTAAATCAAATATCATAAAATATGTTAATTAGAATAACAAACAACTAATAAGTAATAATAACAAACGTAACATGATAACACATTAGCACAAGTCAGCTGAAAAAAAATAAAAAAGAAAAAGAAAAGAAAAGAAAAAATAAAGTTAGTTGATTCAATACGGAAAGTCAAATGAAAATCATACGCATAAAATTAGTTACGGGTTACCTGTAACAATGTCCCGGAAGAACTCAACAGAATCCAGTAACTCAGTAGAAGATTTGCCCATCCACTTAGCAGCGAGTAATGGAATAGCTTTATCCTCTAAATACACACCAATTCCCGTAAACTTCACAAAGTTCCCTTGGATTTCCATACCTCTCACACCTTGCACATGAGGGCAACGAAATTCACACGATTCAAACTCCGGTACATAATTACATACCAACAATGCCTTTCACATTTAACATTACGAGAGATAGTCAGTGCCGGCTTAAGCTTTTTGAGGGCCTTAAGCGAGATCATTTTGGGGGCCTAGTTAATTAGCATACACAACTAAGATAAACAAAGAAAGCAAAAAAGAAAGATAACCTCATTACTGTGAAATAGTGACTAGAATAAATGGACAGTCCCTAAGTTCTGCAATACAAGTTTGAAACATATAGATTAAGTCATGTACATCAATTATCCCATACAAATACCACTAGCACATAGTACTACCACTTATCACTATAGAGGCTCTTCGAATTTCTCTAGAAGAGTAATGAAACTTTGATTTCTAAGAAAAGAAATGATGGTAGGAACAATTGTTCATAGACAAAGCAGATGTTTTCAAGCCCTAACTATAATTTTATTAACCTTTAAGAAAAAAGTCGGTGTAGTCATAGGCTAAATGGCTAATGTATTAAAAATTTGGGGGCCTTTGTAATTAGTGGGCCTAAGGCCCATGCCTAACCTCAGGTAACTATTAAGCCGGCTCTGGAGATAGTGCTCGCGCGTTGCGGCGGTGAGATGGTGGGGGTGATAGGTCAAGTCATAGAGTATGATAGCCAAATGCCTTAGCCGTACGGGTTCCGCCCTCGGATTTAAAAATTCGTCGAAAGTATATCGAATGACATCTCTAATGAAAGAGCATGAAATTTTAAGAACACCCATACAATTTTTATAATTTATCGATATACGGTTTTTGAGATAAAAGATTTTGAATGAATTAGTGGAATAAAATGATTTATGGATGAGAGAGAATAAAAAGTAGTTTGAGATGTGAGGAGAGAAAAAAAACGAGTGGTTGAGATTTAAGGTTATTATAGGTATATTAGATAGAGATGTTTAAATTAGTGAATAAAGAATAGGGGTATTTTGGGTAGTTCAAATCATCTTTTCTTAAAAAAAAAAGGGCAAAATGCTTTATAAGATAGTATTAGAAAATTCGATCTAAACCTAGTATTAACAACGAAATGGACATAATATGCAGGGGGTGTGTGAGAACAGTATGATCCTATACTATTTGGCCCTCCCAAGTCACAATGTTCACTGTATTATTTAGATTCTAAACAAAAATAAAAAAGTTTACAAAGGTCACATACAAGCTCTTAGATAAATATATTGGTATTTATCTGTACGGGCTTTTGGTTAATAGGATAGTTTGTTTTGGGTTAGGGATTAGTATATTCAAATGTAAACAACTTTTTACGAATTGTCATAGTGTGTATCGAACTTCAATCATGTGCATTGTATGTAATGAACTTTCAAATTTTGTGCATTGTATGTATTCGAGTATATGTGGCAACCATATAATCTGCCACTAGTAAGTTTTTGATTGGTCGAATACATACAATGCACAGGATTTGGAAGTTCATTACATACAATGCACTAGACTGAAATTCGATACACACTATGATAATTCGTGTAAAGTTGTTTACATTATGAGATACTAATCCCTTTGGGTTATTACTTATTAGGACATTTTCTAACCAGTATGGCAGTAACCACTAACCACCCGAGATGTAAAAAAAAATTGGATCACCAATTCCAACATATCTGCATATAGGTTCAGGCTATTAACAGGGGTTTTAAGTTTTCGATCGCGTGCAATCTAAGCAAATATCTTGCTAGATCACTTGAAATTTGCTCCATGAGGTTTATCTTGCTGTGTGATGTAAAAAGGAAAAAAAAAAAAACTTTCATCAAGAAATTATTGTTTTTGATCAAATCTAAGAGAGAAAATCTGAAATCTAACAACCCAATCCAGATAACAAAGAGTCAAAGATATATAAATTATTTTTTTTATATGCTTATCGGATTATATAACTATGATTTCAAAAAGCAGATAATGCTCATTATTTCTCACCAACTCAGAGCCAATAGATTAGTTAAGCTGGTCCTCATAAGCTAGAAATAGGGGATTTTTATTTTTTTTTACGGCAATTTATTCTACTTCTAGACTAACCTAAATAATACTAAACTCACCCATATCAGGGATTGAACCCTGAACTTCTCCAAATAGGCAAGAGCCATTAGCAAGTACTCAAAATTTTCAATAAAAGGATAAGCTTAGAAAAATAAGCTAATCTAAAGCACCACGCATTACTACCGATGGATGGGTATCTAATAGGGAAAAAAAATTAGATTATCAAGTTTTAAACTAAGTTATTGGCATTATTGGGCACTAATATATGTTTTTAACGCCTAATTAGATTGGATAAAAATTCAAACTAGACTATCCTAGTAATAATTTGATAATGCTATACATAACTCATGATAATAATCAAAAATATATTTGTAATATGTTTATATTAATGTTAATTGATTTTAAAACACTTCTCACTTACAAACAATGAAACATGTTAGGACTACATAATATTTTGGTACTAGCTAGACCAACATTTGTTATCAATGACTAGTTGATATAACATCAAAATCGAACATAAAGATGAATTACCAGCGCCACCGAGGAACAAAGATTTGGTCGAGCCGGGAGGCTTGACAGACGACGGAAAAACGATGGATTCAACTTGGAGACTGGTGGTTAATGGTGTTGTCGTGGCAGCCATTATTATATGAAGTTAGACGGTTGGGGAAGTATTTGGCTTTGTTGACTTGACAGTTTTATGAATTATGACTTACCAACCAAGCATGCATTTATTTCTTTATAGAGATTTTTGAAGTGGTAGATAGATCGTGTGGATCATAATTAGTCGGTCGGATGCAATGGACGGTGGAGATCCAAAGATTTATATTTGTACGTCATCTTATTAACCGAAATCGTCCTTGTGGTTTACCTTATTAATCAAGTTTCGTCCTTAACTATTCGAAATGACACTGTCAGTCCTTTTGGGAAGGATAAGGATCACATCCAGTCCTTTATGCAAACTGACGTTTTCTCCAATCCATTAACTCCTTCACGTGCTTTCCACGTGAGGGTATTTATGTCATTTAGACAACTAAAGGACCAAATTTGATTATATTTTTAGAAATATAAAACTCTATATCACTCATTCAATACCTCTGATTACATACAAACAAACATACCAGGTATCGCCGGTCACATCATTGTATGTAGCTCTATAAATCTATTAACCATATCACAAACCCAAAACCATAAAGCTGAAAAATGCATACCTACACGGGCTACACACACAAATATGTACAAAGAATAATACTAAACAACTACAACTATTTTTTTCTTAGAAAACGACTATCAAGATTCAATCTTTATCAAAACAATATCACAAACTCAAAACCATAAACCAACAACATACATGTATATATATACACACAATTAAGGGATAAGAAAAATCGAACCATTTGGACCAGAGCTGAAACAAATGAGCAACGATTTGTTGCGCTTTTGGTTTAGCGAGTTCAATCTCATCATGTGGTGGGGTGGAATCAGGGGAGAGAATCGGAGCTGAGAATCCGGTGGGGCGAAGTGGCGGTGCGGTCGTGGTTGAGTTGTCGTATTTGGTTTTGGCGGTGTGGAATCGCGGGATGAATAATGGGGTTCCTCGGCCATCGAATTGGATTGGGGTTCCTCGTCATATTTTTCTTCTTATTCTTTGCTTTTTCCGGCCATCTACACCGTCGGCCATCTACAACCGTCGCCAACATTGCTCACATCCAGCCACAATATCTTCGATCTATACACGGGTATTTGATACCGTTTTTTTGATTGACGTTTGGATCTAAACCCCATGATTCTGAACATTATATCTCCGATCTATATCTATAAAATAGATCTACATATATAGTTTTTTTTGTACACTTTTTAGCTTAAAAGTTTATATATGCTGATCTTGTAATATATGCTGATCTTGAAATTATTTTTGGGAGAATAGAGATTATCATGGTGATGAATATGGTACTTGAGTTTTTTTTGGAATTGTTGAATTAATGGATTGATGTTGTTTGTGTTGATGATTGAATAGAATTAAAAAATAAAGAATTAGTTTGTCTATTACAGTGGGGAAGAAAACAGTGAATGTGTGAAAAGACCAAATTACCCTCACGTGGAAAGCACGTGAAGGAGTTAACGGATTGGAGAAAACGTCAGTTTGCATAAAGAACTGGATGTGATCCTTATCCTTCCCAAAAGGACTGCCAGTGTCATTTCGAATAGTTAAGGACGAAACTTGATTAATAGGGTAAACTACAAGGACGATTTCGGCCGTTTATTCTCTTATTAATGATAAATAACAACCAATAAATATATATTTGTGGTTTTTTGTCCCGACTAAAAAGTATCTTGATTCAGAATCTATGATTTATCTACAGAGTAATTTGATTCAAAAACTAAAATTTATCTACATAGTTATTTCGCTTGACCAAAATTTCAATAAGGCATGAGATTTCTTACTGTATCATTTTATTTTTTCTTTTTTTGTTAATCTTCATATGTTAAATCATACATGTTCATTAGTTCATATGTTAAAAAAATTTCATTAGTTCTGTTTTTGTAGGGCGATTGAAGAGTTCCCGCAAGTGCTTCATTCTCGAATTGCATAGTAACCATAGACATTAGTTTAGGCTTATAACCCAATACAGCTGATTCCATAACTACTCAGCGAAGATTAGTTATCGCCGTATCGGTGTTTATCTATATCGGATTCAATTTAGCAGGGGTATCAGACAATCCAATATGACAAGACTAGTTCATTAATTAAAACAGGTCAAAGGTATTAGATAGTTAAAACATATTAGAAAGGTAAGCAGGTTATAGTGACACAGCAAACATGTTGCTAACGACTTCAAAGCTAATGCATAATGGTAGTCATATGTATTGTGTAAAAAACTTGGGGTTGCAAAGCTGAATATATATTTTCTATTTCTAACTTTTCTCTATTCGAGTTTGTAATAACATTGGCATCAACCCTGTTATGAAGCAAATTGATATGGTTTCATCCAGAGGTGGTCCGTTATAATAATAAAGTAGACAGAAACTTTCAGAATAATTCAACCATGAAAAACCAATAATACTTGCCGGGTTGCTGCACATTAGCCATGACAAAGATTTGGGGTCTAATCAAAGTGCAGAATGCATAACATAAACAACCTTCAACATTTCAAAACAAGATCCAATATTTCGAATCAAACAAACTTTTTAAGAGCGTACACAAAGTCCAAACTCAAAATTTAAACTAAATATCCTTCTCAATTACCTATGCCTTGATAGCATACTTCCTCAATGGAAAGTACTTCTCTTTCTTCTTTTCACGCTCTGTCTTCAAAGAAGCCTACATAACATAAAAGACGGCCTCATAAGCATAACCAAACCACACCACACATTTAAGAACCAGCAAGACAATCTTATGTACCAAAACTCAGGGTGTACAGTATGCGAGTGAAACAAGACAATCATATAGTGTGTTTTTGCTTTTTTTTAATTATCATTAGTTAAGGTTATGTTTAATGGTATTCACGATCGGGCAAGCGATTCATCTGTCCAGAGAAAGTTAAAGGTCTGCCTTCGAAAAAAGAAAAAAAAAACAAACGACGAGGCTGTGGTATGAAGCATACCTGATGCTTGGTAAGACGCCTGCGAATGGCTCTGGTTTTCTTGGGACGCAGATCAAGAGGAAGGTATTTCTTGTTCTTGTAAGCTTCCCTAAGAGCAGACTTTTGAGTCTGTGAAATCACAGTCAGAACCTGGGCGATCGATGTCCTCACCACCTTACTGCAGAAAGAAAATATATTCACAACATTTTTTAGTAAAAGTGAATGGTGTATTTGAACAAACAAACTATAGCAAGCACATAACAATCTAAAAATAACCTTTTTGATGTACATTATCTCATATCAGCCAAATAAAAAACATATTATAAAATTGGCACGAACTAAATGACTGACACGTCAACTTCAAGAAGATCATATGTATTAGGTACAATAAAATCTGAAAGGTAGAGTTTAGTGAAAAAAATAATTTTGAAAACTGTAAAAATAACCCTGAGATCAAAATTGCCAATCAAGAAACCAGATACAATTAAACATCTATAGTCACTATACAATTTGTTAAGAAATTGGTAATGTCTAACAACCAAATGGATTATGTTGAAAAGAACGAAGATAAATGATAACATTATCAAAATAAACCTTATAAACAATCACGACACGCAAGCATCACTTAATGTTTCAAAGAGTTTTTTCTTCTAATATAGATTTTAATATAGATATTTATATCACAAAAATAACACGGTCACAATAAATCAAAGCTACAAACTTTAGACAAGTGCTATCCAAGTTATCCTAAAAACCAAAAAAACAGTAAGCAAACTAAAACAAACATAACAAAACATCTACCACACAACTAATTTTGTATTCATATCAGAGATTCTACAATCAAACGGATCATAATAAATAACAAAAACACAATCCAATCCAAAGATTTATGAGGTGTAACTGCACAATGCTTAAAAATCTACGGAGCCTTGAAATGATAATCAAAAAAAAAGCTAAGCCAAACATTTAAAACAGCAAATTTAGCACATCTCTAATAAGCATCTTTTTTGTGACTTATTTTCTAACATATCATGAAATCATAAACTCAAATAAGAACAACAAAAAATGGGCTCTTGGGCATATCAAAAATGCACCAAAACCCAAAAATACACCTCCTATATCAAGAAATATATTAACTCCACAAAAATTGTGCTATACATTACATCTATTATTTGTAAATGGGTATTGTATAAAAATCAATTAACATCAATATAAACATATATATAGATACAAATATATTATATCATGTATTATGCATATATATAGATATAAATATATTATATCATGTATTATGCATATATATAGATATAGAATGAAATAAAATGAAGAGATAATGAAGCATACATCTTGGAGAGTTTGTTGGGGGCCCCACCAGTGACCTTAGCAACACGAAGGAGAGCAAGTTCAGCTTTCAAGTCCTTCAATTGAGCGAACAAATCTGCCTTTGTTTTGCTTCTTAGCTCGTGCACCTTGATTCTTGCTGTTACAATTTTGAAACATACATCAATTCATTACTGTATTATGATTTATAAAAAATGAAAATTAAATATATGACCTAAGAATGCAAATGTTATTAGAAAAAAAAAAAAAAGAGAAAATAAACTCACCCATTTGATTAGCTTAAGTGAAATCGGAGTGCAAATGGAGGGAGGCTGCCACTGAAACCCTAGTTGCTGTATAAAATGAAAGGAAATTAGGGTTTGGGATTTTGTGGATTTTATATAGTGTGACTTGGGCGGGCTTAAGAAAGTGAGTCACTGGCCCAACGTAACCCAAAGTATCTTTATTTTGTATTTTGTGTATATATTACTTAGCCCATTATGTGTTATTACAAAACACTAGTTAATTTTTTTGGTAATATTAATATTAATCTTAATATATACCAAAAGGCAACTGACCTAACCTCAATTAACCAATCACAACTCTCAATTTCTCTAATTTAGTTAAATTAGCACATGTCATAATATAATTTACACTTTTTAGTTTTTCATCATCAATTTACACTTTTAAACCTTTTTCTTAAAATAATAATTTACACTTTTTTATTTTCCATCATTAATTTACACTTTTAAACTTTTTTCTTAAAATAATAATTTTATTGAAATAAAATACATAAAATATAAAACTCATGTCTATCATAAATATCCAACCAATTAAATAATTTAAAAAATATCTTTTTAATAAATACAAAACACCAACTTTGTTTCAATTAGTTTTCATCCAACTATAATTATGATTTATTTAAGTTATCTTTTATTATATTAAAGCACAGTTGCTCTAATAACTTATTGACCAATCACAGTTCTTGATTTTTTAAAGTTGACTTTTGTTTTCAATTTTGTTTTCCATCACAAATTTACACTTTTTTGTTTCCATCACAAATTTACACTTTTTACCCAATAATTTAAATATAATAAGTAAATAATAATAGCTAATATATATCAATATAATACTAGCTAATATTTATCCAATAGAATAATAACTAATATATATCCAATTGAATAATAACTAATATATATCCAATAGTATGTTTCATCATATAAAAATAAAATTAATTAATTAAAAATAATTAAAATTTAATGTAAATATATTAAGATTTTAAGAGTAATTGTATTATTTTTTATTGAAGTGTTTTTTAGTAATTGTCATGACGTATATAAGAAAAATAAAACATGTAAAAATATAATTCATTATAGGAAAAACATATAACATTGTCATATTCTAATTGAAAAATCTAAGATATCTTTCATGCATCTAAAGAGAAAATATTATTTCTAATCGTGTAAAATAAGAATGTAATACACCATGTGTAACAATAAAGCAAATAAAATGATACTAACCTATTATGATTTTTTAATGTTCAAATATCGCTAAATATGTCACAATTTACAACTTTGATGGACATATTATATTTTGTAATATTCAAATATCGCTAAGCATGTCACAGTAGACAACATCGATGAACATATTTTTAAAAAATATTTCAATATAAAACTCAAAGGGTTGATATATAGATCAAGTTTTATTTACTCAAAATAGTATATTTAATTTAAAAGTAAAATAAGTTAACATCTAATATTGATAACGCCGTAAGCTCCGTGTATTAGACACGGGCCTAAAATCTAGTACTAATTATATGTTAAATTTTTATGATATCGTGCATTGATAGTTATATCGATTAGGGATGAGCGGAAAGTCCCAAGTCTCGGTCCCGTCTCGGTCTCGATCCCGTCTCGGTCTCGATGGTCTCGATACCCGTACCGAGAAGTGGTCTGAGTCTCAATCGGGATCCGTACCGATATCCACTTTTATAAGTTCGCAAGACCGGTACCAATCGGGATCGGTATCAGGAAATAACGAGCAAATCTTGTTAGTCCCATTTGGTCCCGAAAAGCAACGAATCTTCATCTTTTATCTAAATCACTATATCCATCGATGAATTTGATTTACATGCTTTATTGTTAACTTATACTCGTATATAATTATAGTCACTTCTACTACACTTCTTGTACACATGTTATAATATATAGGAACAGATGTAATCTTCTCTACGTGAAATAAGCTGATATATAACATAAAAGCTATTTTATTATTATTATTAATTATTATTATCATTATCATTATTATTATTATTATTATTATTATATATATAAAAGTTGTATCAAGGGTGGGAAAATTTGACGATTGTTAGTGTTACATTTATGGGGTATTATTAGGGTATTTAATAAGGGTTAATTATTACCATCCTATTTTCTCTTTCGTTAATGTTTTCCATCATTGAACTGATGCACATGACGATAAGAGAGATGTTTCATATCAATATAAGCCCATCCATCCAATATGAGCCCATTTGTTCATTTTTTGGTTTTACCCAGCCCAAACAATTCCTAGCTTGGCCAGATGAAAATTACGGTTTATATTATTATATCAATATCAATAATCAATAATAGTTACTCTAACCGATTGATCTCCCTACAATTCATTCATTCATCATCATCAATAAAATAATAATTACACACCATTGATCCCACTCCAATTCATTACTTATACATTCATTGATAGATTAAAGGTATTTAGTGAATGGTTGAAAATACAATCGGTCTCATTCCTATATCTCACTCTTTTTTGATATATCTCCTTGAATTCCATCAGTTTTATAGTATGTTTTTCTCAATTTTGTATTTATATATATGTAGATTCAGTTAGATATATATGATTATATATTCAGGATCTGTGCACGTATGTAATATGCTTGATTTAGTTGCAGATGTCACTCCGGCAAGCAACCATTCTTCCGGCGAGCCACCATCTCCGGCCAGCCATGATGTGAGGTTAGTGATTTTTTATCTCTCTTTCATTTATTTCGCATATATATATATACATATGTATATATATATGTATATGGTGTATGTATTGATAAGAATAAGTTAGGTTTGTTTGTTTTGAAATTAGGAAGTTGATGTTACAATCGTTATGTCCACCTTGAGAAGATACATCAGAAAGTAACTTCCAATTTCAACGAAGAAAGAAGGTATAACTCACTTTTTATGATATTAGTTTTATTATTCAAGACTTTTATGTTGTATAATAAGTTTGTGTCTGGCGGTGGACACTAGAGAGTGCAGTGATCATAGTTTTGATATTATATAGTAATCTTTATAAAATGGACAATTTTATATAAAAAAAAAGCGTTTTTGTTTGCTTATAAATTCATGTTTGCAAGGTGTTCGACATATTGCTTTAGCGACAGCTCTGATTATTTAGAGCTACCTATGCAATCAGTCATGTTCTCACATGGATAACCCAGTTAAAAAAATAATAACTTATGCAATCTTAAAAGTGTCCTATATCAGCCAATAATCACATTTTGCCTATAAGTACTATAAAAATCACTTGCATTAACATTGATTAGTGTTTCACTCGCGGTTACACAATTTGACAAACATCGCAAGATGGATGAAAGTATATACATGGTATCTATTTTTTTAAATTTTTTTTAAAAGTGATTGCGTTTGTTCGATGTTTCAATGAACTTGATTTGAAGGGTTGTGTTGAGCCAATCAGGTCAGCGGCTGCACATTGGGGACTAGTTGCTGATATACTGGATTGGGGCATTGCAACGACAAAGATAACGTATGCACTTTGTATTCTCTAACACCGTGTCTATTAAGGTATATGTTTTGTCCATATGCTAATTTTTGGCTCTGAAAAATCCTGTAGGATGTAACATTCATGTGCAAGGTGGTTATCACATAGGCAAGGACCAAACATAGCAGGTATAACCTTACCTGTAATAGTGGCAAGTGTAGAAAGGGTTGGACCGTGTGGATGGGAAGTTCCACTACTATGGTTGTGGAATGAAGGTTGCATACCCACGTGTGAGGTATGTCTATATTGGTACAGTTTACACGTTCTTTGCGCCAACAAGTGCTCTTTTGGTTCTAGAAGCATATGTGCAGCCAGTAGCATTACTCTTTCCCTTTCATGTTGCAGGTTTAGAAATTAATGTTAATTCCTAAGATTAAAGGTGTAAAGGAGTTGGTAGACTTTAGACCAATTAATCTGATTAGTCCTGTACAAAAAATAATTTCAAAGCTCATGGAAAATAAAATCAAGTGGCAATAGCGAGAGCCGAGAGCAAACCACCTGGGGATATTCCAAGGTATAGTTATCATGCTATCATGTCATTACTTTATTTTTTTGCAGACGAGGCTCTTTTTATGGGGGAATGGAGCTACAAAAATGCAAAGAACCTGGAAAGGATTCTAATTTGTTTTCATCTTGCATCCTGTCTGAAGATAAACTATGAAAAAGTAAGCTTTTTTGGTATCTGGATTCATCAAAATGAGGTCAACAGGCTCCCTCCAGTGCTGAAATACTCATCTGGGATGTTGCCTATTCTTTATCTTGGGCTACCCATAGGTGCCAACATGAATCTCATTAAAAGCTGGAAGCCGGTGGTAGATGTTTTTTAGCCAAGATTGGCAGTTAGAAGCCGCTTTCTATGGGCTGGCAGGTGCGGGAGGGACAAGATCCAATGGATCAAATGGGACAGAATTACAGCCCCTAAGAGATTTGGCGGGCTCGGAATTACATACTAGCAATGTTTAGACCTCGCTTTCCACTCGAAATGCGTTACATTTAGCATCTCCCTTTCTTTTTCCTATTCTGATGAGCATATGTTTCTGGTGAATAGTTGTCGGTTTTCGTTGTTTTTGTAGTCCTAAAAATTAGTAAATATAGACATTGAGATTTTTGCATTATCACGGGAACGACTTTTGCACTTCACCCTTGAATTTATATTTAGTTGAAATTTGTTGGAAGATCAGATAGGGTATACGGTACAACATTCACTTTTTTATCTTTTTTATGCATGCTTTAACTTGGAAGCTCTTATGTTAATATAATGAACATGTACAAAGGGGGTAAAACTGAGAGGGATCCATGTCCAGGCTATGCGGGGAAACGTGAGCCTATATTCTGTTTTTTAATGTTATTTTTTAATTTATGAAAATGCTAGGAAAATGGAGGGTTTTGTGATAGGTGAGACTAATCTGGGAATGATTGTTAGATGTGCGGTTTGAGATTGAGTATTCAATGGTCGGTTCAAAGATGTCACAAGTAAAAGCAATAGATTGTTTGACTGGTCGTGAAGTAATTATGGCTTACTCTTATGTTTACTGGCTGGTAAAGGGTCAAGATGGGTTTGGGTTGAAACATGTCATATTTTAGTACATTTTGAAAGATGAAACCGCTCAAGGAAATGGCTCAAACTGGTCGAAATCTCCCAAAGTTTACTTTTGAGTGCATAAGACCTCCTAATCTTTCCTTCATTTGTTATCGTGTTTTTTGTGCAGAAAATTACACAAAAGGTTGGAACTGGAAGATTTTTAGCAGGTACTAAGAAGCAAATGCCATCACATAAGAATGGTGAGTCTTATTTTCTTTAACTTATGTCGTGGTCCAGATATGATGCTATATAGTGGTAATTCTGGTTTTGAGGTTTCTGAAAAGCATATTTTGCTTTGGTGGATATTAAGTGGAGGTATTTCACTGGCATAAAAAACTTACGGGGAGGTCATGATGGGAATTCAATGTGGTTCTGGGGACAAGGTGTCCTCCTATACCATTTTTTTTAGGGATGAAACCACATCCATTGTCGTCTTTTTTTGAACGAGGCTGCCAAGAAGCTATTTTTGATTCTTAGGATATTCTGCTAAGTTGTTTTGGATTGATAGCATTCATTTAAAAATAACCGTTAGGACAACAATAACGGGCTAAAAAGCTCCGGTTGTGTACACTGCAAACCAAGTTGATAACAATACCCCTAGAACGTAGATCTAATTTTATGTAGTAGATATAAACTCATGAAAGTAATTAGACTTATTAAGGCTTGATTGGAACTGATAGTCCAGTGCTAATAATCAGATAGGAATGCTTTTAATTCGAACTTTAGAAACTCATATAACCCTAATATAATCCGTTCTGAAATGCAGATCCAAACAACTTTAGTATTGAGAAAATTTGTGAAAGTGAACATACTTGATGAATTGGAGGGTATGTTTAAACATAGTGGACACTCGATTAGGTCATGGACTGCACTTTTTGAAGCCATCCCATACTTATGTTTTAGCTTCATTCATGTTATATAAATATTTGTTTCCTACATAGCATTGCTAAACTTCTTTAATGGTGTTCTAGAGAATACATGTTCCATTGTAAGCCATTGTATGTAAGCTGTAGCCTTTGCTCAAAGAAAAGAAGAGAGACAAGCACAATTACAAATTCAACGTGAACAACATATGGCTGGACTATTTGGCCCGTCTTCTGTCATCCGAGGAGATTATCCTTTTCTTACTATCTTCTGGTATAATTTTACATGTACCTTCACGACCAGAGATGATGTATCACCCTTTGGGCGGATGGCTACTGAAACTTCTTACAAGGCATGCTTTTAAGCCATCTCCACCCTTCTTTTGTATTTTATGATTCTCTTGCATTGCATGTTGATTCTTTTTAGGTAGTTCTTTCATGTTTTGATTTAATAGTGTTGTCCGTTTATGACTTATATTTGTGTTTGTAAGTTATAATTTAATAGTGTTATCCACGTTCGTACATATACCGTTTAACAAAGAAACAATTCAAGCCGTGCATCGCACGAGTCTTCACTCTAGTTATTATATTATTATATATCTCATTATTACATAATTTTTGATATCAATTCAAATACGAAATTAAATATATATTTAAAGTGTAGAATAAAAATAAAATATGAGTCCAAGACTAGTTTCTGGAGTGTATTTTGCTGATGTGGCACTGATTGAGATCAATCTTTCTGGGGACTAATCCTTAATACTCGGCACCTCCTTATGTTACATTTATCCCCTCCAAATTTGTAAAAATAGACAAATATCATGTTTTTAAAGCATTGTACGGTCGTTGTAGACTAGTGAGTTTTTCAACCTTGCACGTATTAGTGTATTAATAGCCCCATGACCATTGAGATTTGAAATTGTCATGCTATCAATCTATCATCATAATAGACAAAAGTATAATATAATGGTAGTGTCGTAGTGACAATAATAAAAAGGGATTAGTACATTATAATGTAAATAATTTTACACGAATTGTGATAGTGCGTATCAAACTTTGATTATGTGCATTCGTATGTAATAAACTTTCAAATCCTGTACATTTAATGTATCCGACCAATAAAAAATTTACAAGTGACAACTTATATAGTTGCACATATACCTTGACAGCTACAATGCACATGTTTTCAAAGTTTATTACATACAATGCACCAGACTGAAATTCGACACGTAACACACTATGATAATTTATGTAAAGTTACTCAGATTATAATGTCCTAATCCCTAATAAAAACTATGAAAGCGTGGATATATAAAAAGAAAATATCACAAAATCGACATATGGCTAAGAACAAAATACGCTAGAGGATGCGTATTCATTGTTCACTTTAGTCTTTATCACTCTTGGATCGTCTTTTTAGAGGATTAAGATGATCTTAAAATTTATTTCAGTATGACACATCATATAATCCGACCAATTACAAAGTACGCATAATCAATAATTAATAGATAAGGGACCAATTGCATAGAGCAATGAATTGAATTGAATTGAATAGTTGGATTATTTATCCCTAAAACTTTTTCCTTTAGATGTTAACAAGATCATAGATTTTTTTTCAAAAAAAAACTCTTCTGTCTCAACCTAAAAATATATTGTTTGACATTTTAGAAGTTTTTTTTTTTGATTTTTGACTTTATATATTTTTTCGGTTATACAATATTTGATAAAAATTATACCGTAAAAAATACATTTATAACTTAATCTTTTATGTATTTACATAAAATATTATAACACATAAAAAATATCTAAAGTAAAAGTTGAAAAGAAAAATTCAAAAAGTTAAACAAAATATTTAAATTGAGACGACACGGTAATATGTCATTAAAAAAATTCATATTTTGAAATATCAGTTATTTTCCGTAAATAAACTAAAAGTGGAAAAAATGTAACACGATACTGGTTGTTATATTTTCAAATTTCGACTAGATAGAACATAATTCATATATTTTTCTTCTTTTTTTTTTCTTTTTCTGACGCATTTTATCTTTAATTTATATTAAATTAAAATGTTAAATGTTTGTTATATTCCAATTTCTGGAAATGGTTTGGACTTTGGAGTTTGGTCCTCATGCAAGAAATGATAACTTCCAATGACATAAATTTTCTCATAGTTATAAAATGAGAAAAAAAAATTTACATACCACAATAATATAAATTTTTACTGTTCAAAAAAATATAATATAAATTTTTAAGTTTAAAGTACAATTATATACATACTAAAATACAATATGAATAATAAATTTTTAAGTTTAAAGTACAATTATATACATACTAAAATACAATATGAATAATACAAGTTTTTTCACATAAAGAATTGAAAATGAAAAAATGTGTCAACTTCAAGGACAATAAAAATAATTTACTCTTTTATCTTTATCAATTTTCATTTTATACTTTACATTTAACTTTTAGGCTTTAACATGACTTTTGGTTCTTTCATATTTACCCCCTAAAGTGTTTATATTTGACTTTTGGCCTTATCAATGTTTTTATTTTAAGTTTTTTGACACCAAACATTTAGATCTCATGTTTATATCAAACAATTTTCACATATTTAATTTTATCTTTAAATATTTGGTTTTGATTTTTTCATGTTTCGCTATTAATAATGTTTTTAATATATACATTCATGTAACATTCAAAGTAAGACACTATATTATATCATCATCGTCAAAATGTCATTATTTGCATTTTTACAATTATTGTTTTGTCCTATGTTTTTATACATCTTATCATTCTTATTGTTTTTATACGTTTTTTTTTATCATAACTATTACAACTTCTGTTTCCTTTCAAAATTTTAGTTTCGAAAATTTGACATAAATATATTTATACTACATTATTACTAATATAATTTGTTAATATCTAAAACTTTGTCATGTATGAAACAGATCCCGCGTGCGAGTATGATACTAACTAGTTTCATATAAATCCCTAAAATATTACATTGTTTTTGTAAACCAAAACATACTATTAGATTAGATTAAACTAAAAGAGTTTATCATACCCATTCAGATCTTTGTTATATAATATATAACCATTATATCCTACATCTGAAAAATAGGATTCTGAGGACGGCATGGAAAATCAAAAAATGTTCCCGGCAAATTCATTAAAAAATCACATCAAATAATATTGCTTTTGGTCTTCCATAAAGACAACAGATTGTTTACAACACCCTTAACTCAGAGTTTTTAACACAAATGGTGTATTGAGAAAGAATAATTACCAAAATGGTATGTTTCAAAAAGTATTTACCAAAATAGTGTTTTTCTAAAAAAAATATTTATTAAAAGGAGGTTTTTGATAAGTTTTGTATTACTTGTATAAACTCAGCCTTTTCCACATTCCTACATTTCCAAATTCCATAATTCTAGTCATAGTTAAAGAAATAAGGAAAGGAACCTTTAAGCAGTAACATATCGCTTTCTATTATTGAGCTTGATTTTCCAATGGTATTGATGGTATCGCTAATTTGATCTTAATTTTTTAAACCTAGACTTACTTAATCACAAAGAAGATTTAAACATATCATGAGCAAAAAATGATAACAATAAGAAGGTAAGACTATAAGAGAACACTTGATTAACCTTATTACCATTGGAACGATTGTTTAGTTATGTCATAACTTCTTGAATCTACAATCAAGTAAACTTGAATAAAACCATTAAATATTGTGTGCATAAAACGCAGAAGCATGAACACTTAGGGTATGTTTGACAAAATTAGCTGTAGGCTGGTAGCTGTTGGCTGGTAGCTATTAGCTGTAGCTGAAAGCTGGTAGCTAAAGCTTTTTAATATATTTTGATGTTTGGCAAAGTAGATAAAGCTTCTAATGAAATATGTAAAATGACGGGAATAGACATTAAAAAAATATTAATATCTCTATATATATATTCTTTTTCGGTTAATTATATATATACATGTAAAGTAAATATATGGTTGTTAGATACCTAAACTTAGGTATATAACCCTTCACATGCTACTTTTTTTTAATATTTATTGAATAATATATAAATGATTGACCCTATGTTTTTTATGAATTAAAAAATCAAGATGTGAAAGGTTTTACACCTAAACTTAGATATCTAACCGACACATATTCTCATTCCTCTTACATTAATTTGGTTCCTACAAACATATATGAAGTACATGAAAGTGAAAAACACTAACAGAACTTAAATTCATACATCAAAAATTCATAAGAAACTTCAAGTATTACGTACGTGGCTATATGATTTCAACACTTTGTTAAAAAATCTGATTTCAAAATCAAATGTTCAAATACACGTGTTGTGTTGGCAATTCGAGGAGCACAGACAAGTTAACATTTTTATCCATATATTTCATTTTACCCACACAAGGAGGTCATCTAAGTAATTTTGTAAGTAAAAGCTACCAGCTTTTCATAAACGCTCGTAATACTAGCGTTGGAGCTAGAGGCATTTTCATCCAACCCAAAAGCTTGAAGTTAGTTTAACCAAACAAGACTTTTAATTGAATATGGGTATTTTTTTAACAGCTTAAAGCTTGAAGCTCCTAAAAGCTCCATCCCAAACATACCCTTACAATAACCGGATTTCTAGAAAGTGATATATAGTTCTATTAATTTTTGTAACAACCGACTAAACCCCACATACATAGAAATTAACAAACATTTTGTTAACATGAATCAATAAAACTATAATAAAAAGTTGTGGTTAGGACTTAATTAGGAATTTGGATAATTGTGACCCTCAATGGAATAAAAGGATCACGCTCGACAACCTATATGTAACACCCGTCGTTTAAAAACTTGGATTTTTTCAAAACTTTGCCAAACGGCGTTTAAAATAAGCGGAAAGGATCACTTTCAAAATTTGCCCCATCCGTAACGGATGGTACCTTTAAAATTTGGTGTTACTACTAGCATCATCAAAACAATAAAAGTAAATCCAAGCTTTGGCACCAACATAAATGCCACATTATTACAAGTCTTTAATCATAAATGAAATAGCCAAACATAAGGCTAAAGGAAGTCTAAGCGTTTAATGTCTTTGCTAAGCTTCTTTATTCGTCTACCCAAGTCTCACCAAGCTAATCCTTATCCTGAAGGCACAACATTTTCAAAGAGCAAGTGTTAGCTAATAAAATTAGCTAAGTAAGATAACATAACTCGAAAACGTTTGCCAAATTCATATATTAACAAAATCCGCATTTTAAGTTAATATCACACACATACATAACATCATAAGATACACATTAGGTTCAACATGTCCTAAAGTGTGCCTATACTTTCTTTCTTCATCTTTCTTTCTTTATTTCTTTGCCAAGACGTAGGCTAAGTGACTTATGCCACTTACATAGGGATGTGGGGTTGTGTGTAGGCGGTCATAGACCATACATGGAGTCCTCACACCCGACATGATGGGTAAACCATAAGGTGGTCCATCGGCGTCGTTAAGGAATGACAAAGTCAATCCAACTGAATAAACCGTTTATGCCTTTACGCATTAGTGATTAGTTACTCCACCCGGAATACTCAAACGTAACTATGCCACAAGGAGCAACTCAAGTGACCACGTACGCACCAGCCCCGAAGAGCTAGCACGGGTTAAGCTTAACACAAGACTTTACATAATGCTCGAGACTTTAATCGCTTAATTAGTTTAGGCTACTCTTTCACCTAAGCTAATCACATATCATCTTTTACTTTAGGGCCCTTAACGTGCACGTGAACATGGCAATCCTAATCAAGGACTAGTGACTAGGTGATCAAGCCACACATGCAAGCATATATCATATCATTTCATTATTTCATACATACATAATCATTTCATCATTTCATGCATTTATAATCATTTCATCATCTCATGTGTAACATCCCAAACTTTTCTTTATTAGTTGACTAATGCCGTTAAGTCAATATTGTGTGTGTCGTTAAGTCTATTTTAGATTTAATGTTTATATGTAGCTAATGTGTGTTATGTGTGAGGCTTGTAAGCCTAAATGTTAATGTAGTATAAATGTGTGTAATATGAAGATCAATGTCTATGTAGTGACATTTAATGAAGGATTAATGATGTATATGGTCAATAAAGTAGTTTGTGACCAATAATGAAGGATTAGGAAGCTTAGGGGCTAGTTTTGACATGTGTGCAAAGTTAAAAAACGGGTTTAGAGGCTTAGGGGTTGTCTTTAGAGAGCCATTATGCAGGTTTTCTTCCTCCTAAACAAGCCCTAACTGATCCCTTCCCTTCCCCTCAAGTTTCTCGCTAGATCTATTCGTGTTGGAGCCAAATCGATCGTGCATTGCTTAGGTCTTGGATCTTTATCACCTAATACAGGTAATATAGGTGTTCCTCTTTTGAGATATGATTGTTTGAGTCTTATATTAGTCTTAATCCAGGCCATAAGGGTTTGGGTTGGGTTATTAGATTAAACGTTCACCGATTTCATGTTATTTGGGTGATTAAACGATTGATTTATGATGTAAAGGATTAAAGGATTAATAGGATGGTTAAAGATGATGAAAGTGCAATTAAAAGGGTTAATTTTAGGTCCCCAGGTTGGATTTGGGGTATGGGTTCGTATGGAAATCGTTTGATCAAAGAACAAAAATTGATTTGCTGGTCTGCACCCCAGGTGCGACGCACCAAAGGAGTGGTGCGGCGCACCACAGCCCAGTTTGGGTTTTTGGTGAACCCCGATATGCGACGCACCAAAGGGCTGGTGCGGCGCACCTGGTCTTAATCTAAATTCCCTGGAAGATTGGTGCGACGCACCAAAGGGTAGGTGCGGCGCACCTATTGATTGATAAGTTTTTCTGATGGTTTTGTGCGACGCACCAAAGGGTAGGTGCGGCGCACTCGTAGTTAATTTGAATTTCCCTGGAGGATTGGTGCGACGCACCACATGGAAGGTGCGGCGCACCACCTGCCCAGATTTTACAAAAGGTGTCGTTTAGCTTATCTTTCGATCTTATACTTGTTCTAGGTTATTGGAGACACCTAGTCATCGTTGTATTGTGCTTGTAGCTTGTTGTTAAGCTGTATCAAGGTAAGATACACTACTTTTGTCACGCTGAGGGTTCAACAAGCAAAGGTTTCATACTTATAACTTCCTTAACGGTAACTTATGACATATGTGGGTATCTCGGGTTACACGGGAGGTATTATGGGATATGTAGTTGACCATGAGACCTGAAATGCAGACCTTAATGTAGTGAAATGAAGTATTGTTCAACGTAGGGTATTGTTATGCAGTTTATGTAGATTTATGAAGTGTCTTATTATGTGTGAAATGTAGAAATGAAGTTGTTGTGTGACATATGCATACTACATGGCTTGTACACCTAGCTCACTAGACTTGGTAGGTTGCCATGTCACTTGCACGTTTAAGGGCCCAAACGAAATGAAGGTAATGTGTGATTATGTTTAGGTTATGTGTGTTTCCTAAACTATTATGTGTGGGATCGAGCTCGTAAATATAATGCAGGGAAAGTGTTAAGCTTAACCCGTACAAGTCTTAGCCGGACGAGTACGTTGACGTAGTTGTTGCTTGGGTGGCTCCTTGCAACATGGTCTTTATAATGCAGGGCGAGTAATACGAGGGGTTTGACCAACCTCCACATACGGATTACTCTTGGATTGGCTTGCCATTCCTTAACGACGTACGATGATTAGTCTTTTGGTTGATCATCTAGTCGGGTGTGATGCAGGGCACACTTATATGCAGTAAACGAAGATATGTGTGACAATGTGTGAACTAATGCAGGATAGGCACATTTAGGATGATTATCCTAATTGATATGAAGTTGTTATGCAGTTATGTGTGTTGTGTGTTGTGCCTAATGAGTTGTCTAATAATGAAGAAGGGTTTTAATTGGACAAATTGCTTTTAAATTAAGTGTGATCTTACTTAGCTATTCTTATAGCTAACACTTGTTTCTTTAATGTGGTTGTTCCCTCAGGTTTAGCTTGAAGGACTGGTAGGTGCAGAACGTGAGGGCGTGGGTAGAAAGCATGCAGATTCCTTAGCTACCCCTAGTTGCTTATTATGGAGACTTTTGAATACATTTCATTTTGATGTCGAATTTATGTAATAATGTGTGAACGGTTGTTTAATGTTGGGCAACCGTTGGGTTTTCATTTGAACTATTGTTTGATATGACGTGTAACACCAACTAAATGCAGAAACCGAAATGTTTTTATCGGTTTTGACTTTTACAGTCTTTACTTCCGCAATTTAACACCGTTAGGTGAAAGATTTTTGAAAACCCATATTTTTAAACGTCGGGTGTTACAAGTTGGTATCAAAGCATTGGTTTAAGTGAACCAAAATTCGACTTATGCCGTAGGATTTTGGACTTAGACCGATGAGAAGTAGGTTAGGCTTAAGTAGGATGCCTAGCTAATGAAGTGGAATGCTCTAAGACGGGTTGGAGAGTGAGTGAGAGTGTGATTTAAGGCTTGTTTATTGTGTGTGATAATGTAGTTATATGTAGTAGAGCCTTAACATATGTAGTCACTCTTTAATTCTTGCTAACCGTCGTCGTTGCTTTGTAGAATTAATGGCAAACACTAGAGCTAGTAACCAGAGAGCAGGAGGAAATGGTGGTGGTATTCCTCCTAATGGAAACGGGGCTGGAAATGAAGTAGAGCAAAGGCAACCCCGTGCACAAAATCGCCGTCTTGGTGATCCACCAACCGCCTCTGAAGTAGATAGGGCAAACCCGGTAATAGAGCAGGTTCCCAATCAAGCCCAATTACATGAAGAATTGAGAGCTATCCGAGCTCTCTTAATGAGAAATGAAGAGGAATTAGCTCAATTGAGGGCTGAAAGAAATGCAGAAAGGATTGGGAGTGAACAAAGGGGTGAGCGTTCGGAAGGGAATTACTCTAATCCCTCCCAAAGTGCTGAACCATCCATGGCAGCCGTGGGTGTTAATGAAGTTAATGGTGGAGGACTTGGAGTTGTTAATGCACCTCGTGTTAATAACTTCAAATATGAAAGTTTTCAGAAATGTGGTGCCAAGGAGTTTGATGGTACCAAAATGCAGTGGGTGCTATGGAGTGGATCGAGGACATTGAGGTAGTTTTTGCATCTTGCTATTGTCCGGATGATATGAAGGTTTTGTGTGCTAGTAGGATGTTGAAGAAGAATGCCCGTAATTGGTGGAGGGCTACTACAGTGTCTATGGCTCCTGAGGTACTTGCAGTTATGCCTTGGGGAACATTTAAGGAGAAGTTTCTAGAGGAGTATGTGGGAACGCGTGAGTTAAGGTTAATTGAAAAGGAGTTTAGATCGTTGGTTGCTAAACCCGGTGCAATTTCTGATTATGCACACTCGTTTATGGAGAAGTTGAAGTTTGTTGGACACTTGGTTCGAAGGCAGGAGGACCAAATTGAGGCTTATTGTGATGGTCTTCCCGTTAGTTATCGTGGACTATGTAGGCATCATGTGACTTTGTCGGCGGCTATTAAGGAGTCAAAGAGGTTGGATGATGACTTCAAGAGTGAGAAAGTTGTGGAGAAAGTTGATGACAAGAAAGCAGGGTTCAAAAGAAGGTCAAATTGGTCATCTAATAACAATAGCAACAATAATAAGAAGTTTCGTGGGAATTCTAGCTCAAGTGGTGACAAAGATAAAAAGAAGAATGGGTCTTGGTGTGCTTTTTGCAAGAGTGTTCATGAAGGCCAATGTTCTGACAAGACAAGAAGGTGTCATAAGTGTGGAAAGTCGGGACATCTTGCAACAGAATGTAGGGACAAGGTTCGTTGCTATAAGTGTCAAGAAACGGGTCATCTTATTGCCGATTGCCCGCAAATGAAGAATGACGGGAAGAAAGCAGCTACTTCAGCAACAAAAGTGAGAGCCTTGCAAATGACTGTTGATGATGCTAAGAACAACGACGAGGTGGTAAGTGGTACTTTCCTTGTTAATTCAAAACCTGCTTCTGTTTTATTTGATTCGGGTGCAAATAGGTCGTTTGTGTCTACTTTATTTGCTCCTAAGCTAGGAAGAGTCACTACCCCTTTAGATTGCTCGATAGAGGTGGAAATTGCTAATGGTACGGTTAGTGATATACGTGTGGGTTATGATGATTGTGACATTGAGATTGAAGGTCGTTTGTTTCCGGTCCAGTTATTGCCTACTACTTTAGCCGGTTTTGATGTAGTGATTGGTATGGATTGGTTGTCTAGAAATGAAGCTAATATTTTGTGTTCCCAAAAGATTATTCGGTTTCCTACATCCGATGGTAATGTGGTAACGGTTTATGGAGATAAGAAGAGAGGGGGAATAAAGATCATTAGTATGATGAAGGCTATTAAATGTATAAGGAAGAATAAGAGTCATTTCTTGGCCTATGTTATTGATGTGAGAAAGGAGAAGCCTTCTATTGCTAGTGTTGATGTAGTATCCGATTTTCCCGATGTGTTTCCCGAAGATCTTCCCGGTATCCCTCCTGACCGTGAAGTTACTTTTCAGATAGATCTTATTCCCGGTGCTACACCTGTTGCTAAAGCACCTTACCGATTAGCTCCTACAGAAATGAAAGAGTTAATGTCCCAACTTCAGGAGTTACTTGACAAAGGTTTCATTCAACCTAGTTCCTCGCCTTGGGGAGCTCCGGTTCTCTTTGTTAAAAAGAAGGATGGGTCTTGGTGTGCTTTTTGCAAGAGTGTTCATGAAGGCCAATGTTCTGACAAGACAAGAAGGTGTCATAAGTGTGGAAAGTCGGGACATCTTGCAACAGAATGTAGGGACAAGGTTCGTTGCTATAAGTGTCAAGAAACGGGTCATCTTATTGCCGATTGCCCGCAAATGAAGAATGACGGGAAGAAAGCAGCTACTTCAGCAACAAAAGTGAGAGCCTTGCAAATGACTGTTGATGATGCTAAGAACAACGACGAGGTGGTAAGTGGTACTTTCCTTGTTAATTCAAAACCTGCTTCTGTTTTATTTGATTCGGGTGCAAATAGGTCGTTTGTGTCTACTTTATTTGCTCCTAAGCTAGGAAGAGTCACTACCCCTTTAGATTGCTCGATAGAGGTGGAAATTGCTAATGGTACGGTTAGTGATATACGTGTGGGTTATGATGATTGTGACATTGAGATTGAAGGTCGTTTGTTTCCGGTCCAGTTATTGCCTACTACTTTAGCCGGTTTTGATGTAGTGATTGGTATGGATTGGTTGTCTAGAAATGAAGCTAATATTTTGTGTTCCCAAAAGATTATTCGGTTTCCTACATCCGATGGTAATGTGGTAACGGTTTATGGAGATAAGAAGAGAGGGGGAATAAAGATCATTAGTATGATGAAGGCTATTAAATGTATAAGGAAGAATAAGAGTCATTTCTTGGCCTATGTTATTGATGTGAGAAAGGAGAAGCCTTCTATTGCTAGTGTTGATGTAGTATCCGATTTTCCCGATGTGTTTCCCGAAGATCTTCCCGGTATCCCTCCTGACCGTGAAGTTACTTTTCAGATAGATCTTATTCCCGGTGCTACACCTGTTGCTAAGCACCTTACCGATTAGCTCCTACAGAAATGAAAGAGTTAATGTCCCAACTTCAGGAGTTACTTGACAAAGGTTTCATTCAACCTAGTTCCTCGCCTTGGGGAGCTCCGGTTCTCTTTGTTAAAAAGAAGGATGGAACTATGCGCATGTGCATAGACTACCGTGAGTTGAATAAGCGAACGGTTAAGAATAAATATCCTCTCCCGCGAATTGATGATCTCTTTGATCAACTACATGGTGCTTCATATTTTTCAAAGATAGATTTGCGGTCCGGTTATCATCAATTGAAGGTTAAGAAGGAGGATGTAGCAAAGACAGCTTTCCGGACTAGATATGGTCACTATGAGTTCTTGGTCATGCCATTTGGGTTGACTAATGCTCCAGCCGCGTTTATGGATTTAATGAATCGGGTATGCCGTCCCTTTCTAGATCATTTTGTTATTGTGTTTATTGACGATATTTTGATCTATTCTAAGTCAGAAGATGAGCACCGTGAGCACTTGAAAGCAGTTTTGGAGGTGTTGAGGGAGAAGAAGTTGTATGCCAAGTTTTCTAAATGCGAGTTTTGGCTTCGAGAAGTGCAGTTTCTTGGTCATGCCATTTGGGTTGACTAATGCTCCAGCCGCGTTTATGGATTTAATGAATCGGGTATGCCGTCCCTTTCTAGATCATTTTGTTATTGTGTTTATTGACGATATTTTGATCTATTCTAAGTCAGAAGATGAGCACCGTGAGCACTTGAAAGCAGTTTTGGAGGTGTTGAGGGAGAAGAAGTTGTATGCCAAGTTTTCTAAATGCGAGTTTTGGCTTCGAGAAGTGCAGTTTCTTGGTCATGCCATTTGGGTTGACTAATGCTCCAGCCGCGTTTATGGATTTAATGAATCGGGTATGCCGTCCCTTTCTAGATCATTTTGTTATTGTGTTTATTGACGATATTTTGATCTATTCTAAGTCAGAAGATGAGCACCGTGAGCACTTGAAAGCAGTTTTGGAGGTGTTGAGGGAGAAGAAGTTGTGTGAAGCTCCTATACTTGCCTTGCCTGAAGGTACCGATGATTTGGTTGTGTATAGTGATGCATCTATCACGGGTTTGGGTTGTGTACTGATGCAGAGGGACAAGGTGATCGCCTATGCTTCCCGCCAGTTGAAACCACATGAGAAGAATTACCCTACCCATGATCTTGAATTGGCCGCAGTTGTATTTGCATTGAAATTGTGGAGACATTACCTTTATGGTACAAAATGCACTTTGTTTACCGATCATAAAAGTTTGCAGTATGTCTTTAATCAAAAGGAGATGAACGTGAGGCAAAGGAGGTGGATGGAATTACCTCCAGAATTGGATGGAATTCACAACACTTTCCATGTATCCTACTTGAGGAAATGTTTAGCTGAGGAGTCAAGTGTGATTCCTATTAAAGACGTGCATATCAGTTGGAATTACCTCCAGAATTGGATGGAATTCACAACACTTTCCATGTATCCTACTTGAGGAAATGTTTAGCTGAGGAGTCAAGTGTGATTCCTATTAAAGACGTGGCATATCAGTTGGAATTACCTCCAGAATTGGATGGAATTCACAACACTTTCCATGTATCCTACTTGAGGAAATGTTTAGCTGAGGAGTCAAGTGTGATTCCTATTAAAGACGTGAGTATTACCTCCAGAATTGGATGGAATTCACAACACTTTCCATGTATCCTACTTGAGGAAATGTTTAGCTGAGGAGTCAAGTGTGATTCCTATTAAAGACGTGGCATATCAGTTGGAATTACCTCCAGAATTGGATGGAATTCACAACACTTTCCATGTATCCTACTTGAGGAAATGTTTAGCTGAGGAGTCAAGTGTGATTCCTATTAAAGACGTGGCATATCAGTTGGAATTACCTCCAGAATTGGATGGAATTCACAACACTTTCCATGTATCCTACTTGAGGAAATGTTTAGCTGAGGAGTCAAGTGTGATTCCTATTAAAGACGTGAGTATTGACCCAATGAAGAGAATAGTAGACGAACCAGTAGCGATACTTGGAAGAAAGCAAAAGAAGTTACGCCGAAAAGTGATTGACCTCGTGTTGATAAAGTGGAAGCATAACCATGGAGAAAGCTTAACGTGGGAAACTGAAGCAGTAATGAAGGAAAAGTATCCCGAGTTGTTCCTTAATGAAGAGATTCCGGGGACGGAATCCTCTTAAGGGGGAGGTAATTGTAACATCCCAAACTTTTCTTTACTAGTTGACTAATGCCGTTAAGTCAATATTGTGTGTGTCGTTAAGTCTATTTTAGATTTAATGTTTATATGTAGCTAATGTGTGTTATGTGTGAGGCTTGTAAGCCTAAATGTTAATGTAGTATAAATGTGTGTAATATGAAGATCAATGTCTATGTAGTGACATTTAATGAAGGATTAATGATGTATATGGTCAATAAAGTAGTTTGTGACCAATAATGAAGGATTAGGAAGCTTAGGGGCTAGTTTTGACATGTGTGCAAAGTTAAAAACGGGTTTAGAGGCTTAGGGGTTGTCTTTAGAGAGCCATTATGCAGGTTTTCTTCCTCCTAAACAAGCCCTAGCTGATCCCTTCCCTTCCCCTCAAGTTTCTCGCTAGATCTATTCGTGTTGGAGCCAAATCGATCGTGCATTGCTTAGGTCTTGGATCTTTATCACCTAATACAGGTAATATAGGTGTTCCTCTTTTGAGATATGATTGTTTGAGTCTTATATTAGTCTTAATCCAGGCCATAAGGGTTTGGGTTTGTGGTGAACCCCGATATGCGACGCACCAAAGGGTAGGTGCGGCGCACTCGTAGTTAATTTGAATTTCCCTGGAGGAATGGTGCGACGCACCAAAGGTAGGTGCGGCGCACTCGTAGTTAATTTGAATTTCCCTGGAGGACTGGTGCGGCGCACCAAAGGAGTGGTGCGGCGCACCACAGCCCAGTTTGGGTTTTTGGTGAACCCCGATATGCGACGCACCAAAGGGCTGGTGCGGCGCACCACAGCCCAGTTTGGGTTTTTGGTGAACCCCGATGTGCGGCGCACCAAAGGAGTGGTGCGGCGCACCACAGCCCAGTTTGGGTTTTTGGTGAACCCCGATATGCGACGCACCAAGGGCTGGTGCGGCGCACCTGGTCTTAATCTAAATTCCCTGGAAGATTGGTGCGACGCACCAAAGGGTAGGTGCGGCGCACCACAGCCCAGTTTGGGTTTTTGGTGAACCCCGATATGCGACGCACCAAAGGGTAGGTGCGGCGCACCTATTGATTGATAAGTTTTTCTGATGGTTTTGTGCGACGCACCAAAGGGTAGGTGCGGCGCACCTGGTCTTAATCTAAATTCCCTGGAAGATTGGTGCGACGCACCAAAGGGTAGGTGCGGCGCACCTGGTCTTAATCTAAATTCCCTGGAAGATTGGTGCGACGCACCAAAGGGTAGGTGCGGCGCACCTGGTCTTAATCTAAATTCCCTGGAAGATTGGTGCGACGCACCAAAGGGTAGGTGCGGCGCACCTGGTCTTAATCTAAATTCCCTGGAAGATTGGTGCGACGCACCAAAGGGTAGGTGCGGCGCACCACAGCCCAGTTTGGGTTTTTGGTGAACCCCGATATGCGACGCACCAAGGGCTGGTGCGGCGCACCTGGTCTTAATCTAAATTCCCTGGAAGATTGGTGCGACGCACCAAAGGGTAGGTGCGGCGCACCTATTGATTGATAAGTTTTTCTGATGGTTTTGTGCGACGCACCAAAGGGTAGGTGCGGCGCACTCGTAGTTAATTTGAATTTCCCTGGAGGAATGGTGCGACGCACCACATGGATGGTGCGGCGCACCACCTGCCCAGATTTTACAAAAGGTGTCGTTTAGCTTATCTTTCGATCTTATACTTGTTCTAGGTTATTGGAGACACCTAGTCATCGTTGTATTGTGCTTGTAGCTTGTTGTTAAGCTGTATCAAGGTAAGATACACTACTTTTGTCACGCTGAGGGTTCAACAAGCAAAGGTTTCATACTTATAACTTCCTTAACGGTAACTTATGACATATGTGGGTATCTCGGGTTACACGGGAGGTATTATGGGATATGTAGTTGACCATGAGACCTGAAATGCAGACCTTAATGTAGTGAAATGAAGTATTGTTCAACGTAGGGTATTGTTATGCAGTTTATGTAGATTTATGAAGTGTCTTATTATGTGTGAAATGTAGAAATGAAGTTGTTGTGTGACATATGCATACTACATGGCTTGTACACCTAGCTCACTAGACTTGGTAGGTTGCCATGTCACTTGCACGTTTAAGGGCCCAAACGAAATGAAGGTAATGTGTGATTATGTTTAGGTTATGTGTGTTTCCTAAACTATTATGTGTGGGATCGAGCTCGTAAATATAATGCAGGGAAAGTGTTAAGCTTAACCCGTACAAGTCTTAGCCGGACGAGTACGTTGACGTAGTTGTTGCTTGGGTGGCTCCTTGCAACATGGTCTTTATAATGCAGGGCGAGTAATACGAGGGGTTTGACCAACCTCCACATACGGATTACTCTTGGATTGGCTTGCCATTCCTTAACGACGTACGATGATTAGTCTTTTGGTTGATCATCTAGTCGGGTGTGATGCAGGGCACACTTATATGCAGTAAACGAAGATATGTGTGACAATGTGTGAACTAATGCAGGATAGGCACATTTAGGATGATTATCCTAATTGATATGGTGTTGTTATGCAGTTATGTGTGTTGTGTGTTGTGCCTAATGAGTTGTCTAATAATGAAGAAGGGTTTTAATTGGACAAATTGCTTTTAAATTAAGTGTGATCTTACTTAGCTATTCTTATAGCTAACACTTGTTTCTTTAATGTGGTTGTTCCTCAGGTTTAGCTTGAAGGACTTGTAGGTGCAGAACGTGAGGGCGTGGGTAGAAAGCATGCAGATTCCTTAGCTACCCCTAGTTGCTTATTATGGAGACTTTTGAATACATTTCATTTTGATGTCGAATTTATGTAATAATGTGTGAACGGTTGTTTAATGTTGGGCAACCGTTGGGTTTTCATTTGAACTATTGTTTGATATGACGTGTAACACCAACTAAATGCAGAAACCGAAATGTTTTTATCGGTTTTGACTTTTACAGTCTTTACTTCCGCAATTTAACACCGTTAGGTGAAAGATTTTTGAAAACCCATATTTTTAAACGTCGGGTGTTACATCATGCATATATACTTACCACATACCATTGCAACCTGCATATGAATGTTAATCATCATAAACGGTAAGTAATATATCCCTTTGCAACCTCCCATAGTCACCCATGAATATAAAATGTACATACATATTCAATTGGAAGGTTTAACTTATAAAAACGTGTTTTGTTGTACCAACAGGTGACAAAAGATGTTATCTTACCTCGGTACAGCTTACCAACAAGTTAAAAGTATCTTATAGTGCTTGCTAAGTGCTCCCGACAACCTAGAACGAGTATAAGATCGAAATATAAGCTAAACGAAATGTTTTGTGAAAACTGGACAAGAGGTGCGTCGCACCTCCCACATGGTGCGTCGCACAAATCGATCAGAAAATTCTGAACATAAGTAGGTGCGCCGCACCTACTCCTTGGTGCGTCGCACAAATCCATCAGAAAATTCTGAATAGATGCAGGTGCGCCGCACCTACCCATTGGTGCGCCGCACCTACTCCTTGGTGCGTCGCACAAATCCATCAGAAAATTCTGAATAGATGCAGGTGCGCCGCACCTACCCATTGGTGCGTCGCACCTGGAGTGTCGACCAGAAACCTAATCTTTGTTCTATGATCAAACGAATTCCATACGAACCCATACCCCAAATCCAACCTGGGGACTTAAAATTAATCCTTTTAATTGCACTTTCATCAACTTAAACCATCCTATTAATCCCTTAATCCTTTACATCATAAATCAATCTTTAAAACACCCGAATAACATGAATTCGATAAACGTTTGATCAAATAACCCAACCCAAACCCTATGGCCTGGGTCGAAATCACTTCTAAGACATACATGATCAGATTTAAGAGTAAGATCAGCCATATTACCTGTAGATGACTTTGAGGATTCGAAATCTTAATCAAACTTGATCGAAACGACACGAAACGATTGATTCTTGGAGAAAACTTGTCTTGAGAGGGAGGGGACCTGTTCCTAGGGCTTAATCACGAAAATTAGCAGCTATTGGAGTCTTACTAGACCTTAAACTCCTGACCATAAGTTTCCTTTAATGCCCATAGGCCCCTCGACTTCCTAAACTTTACTTTCGTAGCTTAATTAACTTACCGGGAGACTTAACGATCTAACAAGCACTTAATAACTTAACTTTACTTTCATTAATTAACATATTTGTCATTTCATATTAAACATCTAAGCATTTAATCACATAATCCCATATAGGGCACATAAACATAATAGACTTAACGTTAACTAACGGAAAGTCAAATAGTCAAACATAAACGTTTGGGATGTTACAATTACCTCCCCCTTAAGAGGATTCCGTCCTCGGAATCGCCTCAGAAGCAAACAAATCTGGATATTTCTCTTTCATCACCGCCTCGGTCTCCCAAGTTAAACTTTCACCGTGGTTATGCTTCCATTTAATCAACACGAGATCAATCAACTTTTGGCGAAGTTTCTTTTGCTTTCTTTCGAGTATCGCTACTGGTTCATCCACTATTCTTTTCTGAGGATTAATGCTCACATCGTCAATTGGAATAACACTCGACTCATTGGCCAAACACTTCCTCAAATACGAAACATGAAATGTGTGGTGAATTCCATCCAATTCTGGGGGTAGTTCCAATTGATAAGCTACATCCTTGATACGTTTCAGAATTTTGAAAGGTCCTATGAAACGTGGCTTAGCTTTCCCTTCTTTCCAAAACGAATTACTCCTTTCCATGGGGAAACTTTCAGCATTACCAAATCACCAACTTGGAACTCAATTGGCTTCCTTTTCTTGTCGGCATAAGTCTTTGTCGTTCTCTAGCCACACGAAGTGCTTCCTTTGCCACATTAACTTTTTCAGCTGAGATTTCAATGATTTCAGGACCCGTAAACTGCTTTTCACCGGGTTCCATCCAACAACTCGGAGTCCTACATCTCCTACCATAAAGCATTTCAAATGGTGGCATTCCAATACTTGCATGGTGGCTGTTATTATAAGTGAATTCGATCAATTTCAAGTGTTCATCCCATGCTCCACCATACTCTAATACACAAGCTCTCAACATGTCTTCCAACGTTTGTATGGTCCTTTCACTTTGCCCATCAGTTTGAGGGTGATAGGCGGTGCTCAAATTAATTCTAGTACCTAACTCTCGCTGAAGACCCTTCCAAAAGTTAGACACAAATCTCGTGTCTCGGTCTGAAACAATGGATAAAGGAACACCATGCTTTGCTACGATCTCATCCACATACATCTTTGCCATCTTAGTTAGTGGTACATCTTGTCTCGTTGCCAAGAAATGAGCACTCTTTGTCAATCTATCCACAATAACCCATACCATGTCATTTCCTTTCGGTGTTCTTGGTAGTTTGGTCACAAAATCCATAGTAATATGGTCCCATTTCCATTCCGGAATCTCCAATTGATGCAACATTCCATATGGCTTTTTGTGATCAGCTTTCACACGTGCACAAGTCAAACATCTTTCAACAAAATGAGCAACTTCTCCCTTAATGTTTGGCCACCAATACATGGGCTTCAAATCTGCATACATCTTGGTAATACCGGGATGGACTGAATATCTTGACCTATGAGCTTCTTCAAAGATCAACTCTCGATTACCACCAAGTAATGGTACCCAAATTCGACCCTTATATGTCTTAAATCCACGGCTGTTCGTCTCCATCACAAGTCTTTTCTTCTTTCCAATGCTTTCATTATCGATATTATCCTTCATTAAAGCCTTAACTTGGGCTTCCTTGATGCGGTCGAGTAACCCTGACTTTGCTTGAACAACCATGCTCATCAATTTACAAGAAAAATTCTGCACTTTCCTACTTAGTGCATCCGCCACCACATTGGCTTTACCGGGATGATATTTAATCTCACAATCATAATCTTTCAGAAGTTCTATCCATCTCCTTTGCCTTACATTCATTTCCTTCTGTGAGAACACATATTGTAACTCTTATGATCCGTAAACAAGGTACATTTGGTGCCATATAAGTAATGTCTCCACAACTTCAAAGCAAACACTACTGCAGCCAATTCAAGATCATGGGTCGGGTAATTCTTTTCATGAGGCTTCAACTGACGTGAAGCATATGCAATAACTTTGTCCCTTTGCATAAGGACACAACCCAAACCTGAAATAGAAGCATCACTATACACAACAAGATCATCAGTACCTTCGGGTAAGGCTAGGACAGGAGCTTCACATAACTTTGTCTTAAGCGTTTGAAAGGCCTTTTCTTGAGCTTCCGTCCATACAAACTTTACTCCTTTCCTTGTCAATTCAGTCATTGGCTTAGCTATTCGGGAGAAATCTTGAATAAACCTCCTATAATAGCCAGCTAAACCGAGAAAACTCTTAATCTCCGTGGTTGTCTTTGGCTGTTCCCATTTAGATACAGCTTCAATCTTGGCAGGATCAACTTTAATACCTTCAGAAGAGATAACATGTCCGAGAAATTGAACTTCTCGGAGCCAGAATTCACACTTGGAGAACTTTGCATATAACTTTTTCTCCCTAAGAACCTCAAGAACAGCTCTTAAGTGCTCACGGTGCTCGGCTTCAGACTTTGAATAAATTAGAATATCGTCAATGAAGACAATCACAAAATGATCTAAGAATGAGCGACATACCCGATTCATTAAATCCATAAAAGCGGCTGGAGCATTTGTCAACCCAAAAGGCATGACAAGAAACTCATAGTGCCCATAACGTGTACGAAAAGCTGTCTTGGCCACATCTTCCTTTTTGACTTTTAATTGATGATAGCCAGACCGCAAATCAATCTTAGAGAAGTAAGAAGCACCATGGAGCTGATCAAAAAGATCATCAATACGCGGGAGAGGATACTTATTCTTAACCGTTCGCTTATTCAGCTCACGGTAGTCTATGCACATGCGCATAGAACCGTCTTTCTTTTTGACAAAAAGAACCGGAGCTCCCCAAGGCGAGGAACTTGGTTGTATGAAACCTTTGTCAAGTAGCTCTTGAAGCTGGGACATTAACTCTTTCATTTCTGCAGGAGCTAAACGATATGGTGCTTTTGCAACAGGAGTAGCACCGGGTACGAGATCAATCTGAAAGATGACCTCTCGGTCGGGAGGAATACCGGGAAGATCATCCGGAAAGACATCAGAAAATTCAGAAACTACATCAACATTAGGGATCGGAGACTTCTCTTTTCGTGTATCGATAACATAGGCAAGAAAGTGATTCTTGTTATGCCGAATGCAATTGAGAGCCTTCATCAAATTAATAATCTTTATGCTCCCCTTCTTCTTATCTCCATATACGGAAATGACCTCACCATCCGGAGTAGCGAATCGTACGACCTTTTGAGAACATACAATAGTAGCATCATTTTGAGACAACCAGTCCATACCTATCACTATATCAAAACCGGCTAGAGTGGTAGGCAATAATTGAACCGGAAAAGAGCGACCTTCAATCTCAATAGAACAATCATCATATCCTACTTGAATGTCACTAATGGTACCGTTAGCAATTTCAACCTCTATAGAGCAATCAAGAGGAGTAGTGACCCTATCAAGCTTAGGAGCAAATAAAGTAGACACAAAAGATCTATTTGCACCCGAATCAAAAAGTACAGAAGCAGGTTTTGAGTTAACAAGAAATGTACCGCTTACTACCTCGTCGTTATCCTTGGCAGCTTCGACTGTCAGCTGAAAGGCTCGAGCTTTAGGCTTTTGGACAGCCGTTTTCTTTCCATCATCTCTTCCTTGTGGGCAATCCTTGATGAAATGACCGGTTTGTTGACACCGATAACACTTTGGCTTGTCCTTGCATCCTGAAGTAGGATGACCCGTACCACCACAAGTATCACACCTTCGGGTCTTATCTGAACATGGACCCGAGTGAGGCGCCTTACAAGTACCACACCAATTCTTTGGCTTTGCATAGCTGCTGCCCCACCTCTTGAAGATGGACCTTTCTTGAACTTCCTATTAGATCCATTTGACCCATCATGCTTCCTTTTTGAACCTGATTGCTTATCATCATTAGCTTTCACTACAACCTTTTCACCCTTGAAATCATCATCCAACCTCTTGGACTCCTTAATCGCAGCAGACAATGTAATATGTTGTCTACAAAGGCCACGATAGCTAGCGGGAAGACCATCACAGTAAGCTTCAACCTGATCCACATCTCTACGAACCAAGTGACCAACAAACTTAAGCTTTTCCATAAATGAGTGGGCATACTCAGTTATGGCACCTGGCTTAGCTGTTAAAGCTCTGAATTCTTTCTCAATCAACCTCAGTTCACGAGTACCCACATATTCTTCCAAGAACTTCTCCTTAAAGGTACCCCAAGGCATAATAGCTAGCACCTCGGGGTCAAAGAAATAGTAGCAACCCTCCACCAATTACGAGCATTCTTCTTCAACATACGGGAAGCACACAATACCTTCATATCCTCAGGGCAATAACATGAAGCAAACACAACCTCGATATCATCCAACCATTCCATGGCACCTACAGCATCTAGAGTACCATCAAATGCCTTTGCTCCACATTTCTGAAAGCTCTCATACTTAAAGTTACTAGTACGAGGAGCGACTACAACACGAGGCTCCACCACATTATTAACACCATTCACATTAGCAACAACATTTTCAGGAGCAACTTGTGACCTTACCATTGATGGCTCGGTACGGTTTGAGCGGTTGGAGTAATTCCCATCCGTATGCTCATCCGTTGCAAGCTAGCTTCTCTTTCAGCCCTAAGTTGATTCAACTCCTCTTCATTTCTCAACAAAAGGGCTCGAATAGCCCTCAACTCTTCATGCATTTCAGCTTGAGTAGGAACTTGCTCAATCACGGGGTTAGCTCTATCAATTTCAGACCTTGTAGGTTGTGCACCCGAAAGTGGTCTTCGAGGAGGCCTTAGGTTAACACCATTTCCAGTCCCGTTTGGATTAGCCGGAGCATCGCTAGCATTAGCTCCATCTCTTTGACTACTAGCACGGGTATTAACCATCTTTCTACAATTTTAGTGACGAATGTTAGAGATGAATCGAATGAGAACAAAGTATGGTCAGGCCTACTAAATTACATAAACATATATAAGCCATAAACCTACCCTCACACTCATCCCAACCCGTCCTAAAAGCATTTTCATCATAGAGCTAAAGCATTACTACTTAAGCCAATCATTTCTCGTACGGTTTAAGTCCAAAATCCTAAGGTCTTGGTCGAATTTTTGGTTCACTTAAACCATTTCTCTGATACCAACTTGTAACACCCGTCGTTTAAAAACTTGGATTTTTCAAAACTTTGCCAAACGGCGTTTAAAATAAGCGGAAAGGATCACTTTCAAAATTTGCCCCATCCGTAACGGATGGTACCTTTAAAATTTGGTGTTACTACTAGCATCATCAAAACAATAAAAGTAAATCCAAGCTTTGGCACCAACATAAATGCCACATTATTACAAGTCTTTAATCATAAATGAAATAGCCAAACATAAGGCTAAAGGAAGTCTAAGCGTTTAATGTCTTTGCTAAGCTTCTTTATTCGTCTACCCAAGTCTCACCAAGCTAATCCTTGCCTATCTCAAACTTGATTATCCTGAAGGCACAACATTTTCAAAGAGCAAGTGTTAGCTAATAAAATTAGCTAAGTAAGATAACATAACTCGAAAACGTTTGCCAAATTCATATATTAACAAAATCCGCATTTTAAGTTAATATCACACACATACATAACATCATAAGATACACATTAGGTTCAACATGTCCTAAAGTGTGCCTATACTTTCTTTCTTTATTTCTTTGCCAAGACGTAGGCTAAGTGACTTATGCCACTTACATAGGGATGTGGGGTTGTGTGTAGGCGGTCATAGGACCATACATGGAGTCCTCACACCCGACATGATGGGTAAACCATAAGGTGGTCCATCGGCGTCGTTAAGGAATGACAAAGTCAATCCAACTGAATAAACCGTTTATGCCTTTACGCATTAATGATTAGTTACTCCACCCGGAATACTCAAACGTAACTATGCCACAAGGAGCAACTCAAGTGACCACGTACGCACCAGCCCCGAAGAGCTAGCACGGGTTAAGCTTAACACAAGACTTTACATAATGCTCGAGACTTTAATCGCTTAATTAGTTTAGGCTACTCTTTCACCTAAGCTAATCACATATCATCTTTTACTTTAGGGCCCTTAACGTGCACGTGAACATGGCAATCCTAATCAAGGACTAGTGACTAGGTGATCAAGCCACACATGCAAGCATATATCATATCATTTCATCATTTCATACATACATAATCATTTCATCATTTCATCATTTCATGCATTTACAATCATTTCATCATCTCATGCATATATACTTACCACATACCATTGCAACCTGCATATGAATGTTAATCATCATAAACGGTAAGTAATATATCCCTTTGCAACCTCCCATAGTCACCCATGAATATAAAATGTACATACATATTCAATTGGAAGGTTTAACTTATAAAAACGTGTTTTGTTGTACCAACAGGTGACAAAAGATGTTATCTTACCTCGGTACAGCTTACCAACAAGTTAAAAGTATCTTATAGTGCTTGCTAAGTGCTCCCGACAACCTAGAACGAGTATAAGATCGAAATATAAGCTAAACGAAATGTTTTGTGAAAACTGGACAAGAGGTGCGTCGCACCTCCCACATGGTGCGTCGCATAAATCGATCAGAAGATTCTGAACATAAGTAGGTGCGCCGCACCTACTCCTTGGTGCGTCGCACAAATCCATCAGAAAATTCTGAATAGATGCAGGTGCGCCGCACCTACCCATTGGTGCGCCGCATATCGGGCTTTTGGCTGAAATCCATTTTTCCAAATCTGGCTGTGGTGCGTCGCACCTGGAGTGTCGACCAGAAACCTAATCTTTGTTCTATGATCAAACGAATTCCATACGAACCCATACCCCAAATCCAACCTGGGGACTTAAAATTAATCCTTTTAATTGCACTTTCATCAACTTAAACCATCCTATTAATCCCTTAATTCTTTACATCATAAATCAATCTTTAAAACACCCGAATAACATGAATTCGATAAACGTTTGATCAAATAACCCAACCCAAACCCTATGGCCTGGGTCGAAATCACTTCTAAGACATACATGATCAGATTTAAGAGTAAGATCAGCCATATTACCTGTAGATGACTTTGAGGATTCGAAATCTTAATCAAACTTGATCGAAACGAAACGACACGAAACGATTGATTCTTGGAGAAAACTTGTCTTGAGAGGGAGGGGATCTGTTCCTAGGGCTTAATCACGAAAATTAGCAGCTATTGGAGTCTTACTAGACCTTAAACTCCTGACCATAAGTTTCCTTTAATGCCCATAGGCCCCTCGACTTCCTAAACTTTACTTTCGTAGCTTAATTAACTTACCGGGAGACTTAACGATCTAACAAGCACTTAATAACTTAACTTTACTTTCATTAATTAACATATTTGTCATTTCATATTAAACATCTAAGCATTTAATCACATAATCCCATATAGGGCACATAAACATAATAGACTTAACGTTAACTAACGGAAAGTCAAATAGTCAAACATAAACGTTTGGGATGTTACATATATTTAAAGCAAAAATCATTAACGATCTTCCTGCATGTTTAATTACCATTAATTAAAATAACATGAATCGATAAAACTATATCACTGTTAATAGATATAGAAATTGTGTTGTGTGTATGAGAAAGAATGATAAGACAGAAAAGAATGTGGTCAAGAAGTCAAAATTTATAAAAACACCATTTTGAAAAAAATACTATTTTGGTAAATATTTTTTAAAACATACCATTTTGATAATTATTTTTTCTAAACACACCATTATGGCTAAAAACTCCTTAACTCATTTAATCTTATTTATTGAGAAAGACTAACGTTAAATGACACATTACAATATTACATTAACAAAGATGCATCAATGTGTATATGTGTTTTAAATTAGTTTTGTCAATCGTAGACGGTTCATAATAGTAATGCATTATACTTGACCAAATTCTGTGAATGAAGTCATCTTGTGATACTTCTATGCGTTAATGGTTACTTATGAGGTAACTTGTAGGTTTTTTTTTTTCATGAACATTCCGTCGGGATATGACATCAGAGAAACATTACCGTATAATGATGAAGTCTTGCACGTACCTTAGAGAACGAGATATTGACCATGGGCCGTTACAAGTATTTCGAGAGAGGAAAACCCCAAGACTTGCCATTACTCTGGATCGAGCTCATAACCTTTGGTAAAACTGAGAATGATTCTGACTTGTTAGATAGCTTAATCAAGTAAGTTTTTAATATAAAAAATGCAATAATTACACTATATAACCAATAATATTTTATATGGACCACTTAAATGACTTTTGTTTTGTAAAGTTTGTAAGCAAGACAATTATATTAGTACATACACAAATAGAACAAAGAGACAATATACTACGTTAAAATATTCAACGCACACTAAAAAAACATTGCTGATTTAATTACGGGCCAGATACCCCGACCATGGAATGATTTAATATTTATCATTTTTAAATGCATGTCATCCGGTACCAAGACGGCTTTTAGCATCTAGTGTTTACAAAAGATGAGATTTTTTTTATTTAAGTTGGAGAGATCTTAACTTTTGGATTATAATCATACATACTTTTAAAAGTGTTATAAGTAGCGACTGTCTCAATTCAAATGGTTGAGGTGATACATACAATAACTTTAACAATGAGAAAAGTAGAAAACCATGAGTTTAAATTTTATAGGTGAAACAAAAATTGAGTTTTATGTTAGGATATGAAATTTTCCTTTCATCTAAAATGAATTGAATATTTCTAAGAGATGATTGAATAAGTTAATAACCCGTCAATGAATTAAATTGTTGTCAAGAAGTAAAATGTATGAGTAGCAAAATCTATTTATATATATCTACACCTAAATATTCGATAATACTCGAAAAGAGTACACCTTATTTACGGAGTACGAGTACTATTTAGAGACAAATCAATATTTCATGGACTTAAAAAGTCAAACAGCCGACTTTCAACGGCCCCCAAATCCCAAAATCCAATCCACTCGTCTAGAAAGAAGTAATAAATCATGAGGTCCTCGACTCCTTGATCAACTCGTGTTTGACTGACGTCGGAATTTCATTTTCTTCCCACTTTTGTTGAATTTTAATAAGTTTAAATGTTTAACACTTATAGAAACGACCAATATAATACTCGCATAAGATAGTTTCTTTTGATGGGCTTTTTCGTCAAATAATACAATTTTGATATTATTTTAAGATAATCACCCATGATCAATATTTTAAAAATAATTTTTTAAAATAAACCCGTTCAATGACTGAAAATTTGATTTTTTTTTTTTGAACATTAAATTTGAGATATTATTTATATGAACCTAGCGAGAGACTAGGATAAACATACAAAGTTCAGGGGAATAACAAAAAAATGAAGCTAAACATTGAAAGAGTTCCATTGGGACCAAGTGAGGACTAACTTGGATGACCTATTGGAGAGCCAAAGAAAACTAGTTGTCTTCAAATCCTTGATAGCAAACCTGAGTGACGGTTGCTTGTTGTTGAAGACACGGTTGTTCCTACATCTCCGATTTATACAAAATTCAATTGATCTAATCATCCAGTTGACTAAAAACAACATACAATTTATACAGAAGGACATCAAACAACCAAACTGGCCGTTGACCAAAAACACTTCTATACCTACAAATTTTATATATACAATCATATATCACTAAATACGTCATATATTTTATATTTCCTCTAAATACCTATATAGGACTATAGGAGTACAAGGCAAACATTGTACCTAGTATACAGTAATCGATCGGTATTTACCATTTGCAAGTTGACTAAAGAGCCAACGATAACGTTGTTGACAATCCAGGCTACGAGAACAAGGGGGTTGAAATTGAATCTCCAAAATAGTTGACTTCATGTAATTGAAGTTTACAAGGCTTTGGATCTTATGATAAAATTCAACGATACTCTCTACTTAAGCATACACAATCCCTTTTTTTTTTTTTTTGCTTTTCTTTAGTTCAAGAGTTATGATCGATAGGGTTAAAAAACTGTATCAAAAATATGTCTAATCCATTCAATTGTTGATACATGAATTACACATATTTTCATTTTTTTTTTAATTTTTAACATTGATTTTAACATGTGTCAATCATTCCTTATTAGAATATATATTCGGTACTAAATTGATTAGGTTTTGTATTTCACGTAGTCAACTTTCAAAATATTATTGAATGTATAAAGCTTTTAATTGCTGATATCGCATCTACTGTGACTTTTAATAATTGGGAAACTTATTTATAAATTGATTAGATCGTTTGAAAGTTATTTAGTTATTTATAATTCCATTTTGTTTATTTTTGAAAATGAATATATAGGTTTAGATCTCAAAAAGTATTGGTTGATACGAACAATCTATGGTTTGGATGTTGGATAAATTTGTGATAGGCTAAATATGAATAACCCAAAATCCGTACAATTCATTTGAATAACTCACTTGACTCACACGTATGTACTGTACTTTCTATTCTAGCAGTCAAAATCAGAAGAAAATCTATTTCTCAAAAACAGAAATAGCATATGGCTAGAAGACAGTTAAAAATTTTTCTTAAGTTTTGTTGTACATCTTCTCATTGAAAGAGATTGAATATTTTATATGTTAAAGGACCCGAAAATTCAATAATGAACTACTACTTTTTATTCAATAATAGTGTTGTGGAACATTGAATCCAATAATTTATTTGCGCATGCGTTCCACCACTATATTAGATTAGAATATAATCAATCGAGCATCTAAATATCTAATCACATCATTATGTACATTATTATAATTATAAATAATTAAACTATAACCTGTAAACAACTAGGTCTAATTTGACTTTCGCTAAAGCCGTGTTTCGATTTCAATAATTTGACCAAAACGAACTGGAAGAGCTAACGAAACCGGTCAACTTTAGATTAATTTCAATGTATAATTCATTTCGGTAAGTTCGAATAGAAAAAATTATACCCTTTTGTACGCAACTATTTAGGAGCAGCCTTATGTCAGGACTCATTCTCAGGATGACTAGTTCTAATCAGCGCCACATCAGCAAAAAACCATCCAAGGACTAATCCCCCTAAATCCAACCTTATACCAGGACTAGTCTTGGACCCACATTTTATTTAATTCTACACTTTATCCAACTTTACACTTTCAATCCCTCAAAATTTAACAACAACTAAATAAAAACACAATACAACATAAAAAAAAACAAAATACATAAAAAAATAAAAACACAATACAACATAAAAAAAACGAAAATACAATAAAATAAAATAAAAACATTCCTAAATACTTTAAAAGGAAAACAACATTCCTAAATACCGAAATACATGAATTAGAGTTGTATAGCTCACGAGAGACGCCATATATGTTCTGTAAGATCATGACGAAGACCATGATGCACATGTCGGTCACGAAGCTCCCTATTGGTACGTTGGTGAATCGCCATCCTCTCCTCGAAGGTACGTTGACCTAAAATAATTGGTTGGATTAAACCGTCTTCCTCGAGTGAGCTTATGGCGTGTCCCGAGTCTTCAACTATCATGTTATGCAATATAACACATGCGTACATGGTTCGACAAATCCGGTTAACGCTTCTAGCTCTCGCCGGTTGGGTTAGAATATGCCATTGATTTTGAAAAGATCCAAATGCACGCTCGACATACTTTCTTGCACTTTCTTGATACTTTTTGAACTTTTTCTTCTTGTCATCTTGCGGGCATGTATACGACTTAACAAACATTGACCACTTCGGGTAGATACCGTTTGCGAGGTAGTACCCTTTTTCTGTAGTGTGTTCCGTTAACTGTAAACGAAGTATCCGGAACACGATCCTCGATGATTTCCCTAAACGTAACAAAGTTAAAACACACGCAATGTTTTTAAAGACAACACAAAATGGATGTGAAATTTAAAGTACCTAAACAAAGGCGAATTATTTAGCACATTTATGTCATTATTCGATCCCGCTGTGCCAAAATACGCATGCCAAATCCATAAATCGTATGAGGCAACCGCTTCAAGCATGATTGTTGGATGGCCGTGATCACCACGCGTGTATTGCCCTTGCCATGCCTTAGGACAATTTTTCCAAGGCCAATGCATACAATCGATGCTCCCAAGCATCCCCGGGAAACCATGAAGCTCTTCGTGTTTAGCATACAATCGTTCTATATCTTCTGGTGTTGGTCTGCGCAAGTACTCATCTTTGTAGAGCTGAAACACACATTTGCAATAGTGGTCTAGGAATACTCCACTCGTTTCCTCTCCAATCTGAAGATACTCGTCAAGCGAATCAGGGTTGTATCTATACGCCAATTGACGTATGGCAGACACACACTTCTGTATTGTACTAAAACCAACCCGTTGTCGCTCATCTACAAGCTTGTCTTGCATTCTTCTAAAATGCTCGGGCACAAGACCTGGATTTCGAGATGGATACGAAATTATATCGTTAACTATGCGCATGAACAACGGTCTCGACATTCGAAACCGGCGCCTAAAATACCAAAGCGGGTACTTTGCATCTTCAGCAAAATAATCAGCCATTAGTTGCTCGTCGGCGCTTACCCGATCTCTTGTTATGACGGTGTGTGGTATATGTGGTCGTTGAGACGTTTCACCTTCCTCAAGCAACTCAACACAATCTGACATGATCCCCATAAGCTCCTCATCATCGGAGACTTCTTTAAACAACTCGGGTCTCATAAACGTGTTCAAACATGAAGGAATCGTGAAAAGACATTATGATTTGAGTGAATAAAATGTTTATGTGTAAGTGTAGGTGAATATGGGAGAGATATGTGTGAATAATAGTGAAATGGTAGTATATAAAAGGCTTGGGAACAAAAGTAACCGTTTATGGACCAAAACTGTCAAAGATGAAAGTTTAATTTTGAAGTCAGTAGCCGTTAAGAGACTAAAAGTGTCAAAACTGAAAGTTTGAAAAAGTAGCCGTTTGAATTAAAAAAAACAATAAACAAGCCTAACCAACTCGTGCGTGGACGGACGAATGGGGCATGGACGAGTCAGGGACGAGTCCAATCCCACGGTGTTGACTCGTCCCTGAGAGGGGGACGAGTGGAGGACAGACGGTATAAGGCTGCTCCTTAGTGGGCTCCTAGAGCGAGTGGAATACATAGGTTAAATGAAAAGTTCGAATTTTACCAAAATTGTTTAAATCTTTGGTACATAAAGGTGAAAAGTGTAGTTACCGATTTACCAAAAAATTATGTAATCAAACAAGGGATTATGGCACTGGAGTGTAACCAACTATGACTCAATGGTTATGTAATGTAGTGACCTTTTTAACTGGTTATCTGATGTAAGTACCTTCAATTTTTGTTCTTTTTATGTATCCTACCGGGTAACATCCTATTTGTAACCGGTAATGCCACGTTTGACCTAAAAAAGAATGGGGATTAAGGCATCGGAGTGTAACCAACTATGAGCGAATGGTTATGTAATGTAGTGACCTTTTTAACTGGTTATCTGATGTAAGTACCTTCAATTTTTGTTCTTTTTATGTATCCTACCGGGTAACATCCTATTTGTAACCGGTAATGCCACGTTTGACCTAAAAAAGAATGGGGATTAAGGCACTGGAGTGTAACCAACTATGACTCAATGGTTATGTAATGTAGTGACCTTTTTAACTGGTTATCTGATGTAAGTACCTTCAATTTTTGTTCTTTTTATGTATCCTACCGGGTAACATCCTATTTGTAACCGGTAATGCCACGTTTGACCTAAAAAAGAATGGGGATTAAGGCATCGGAGTGTAACCAACTATGAGCGAATGGTTATGTAATGTAGTGACCTTTTTAACTGGTTATCTGATGTAAGTACCTTCAATTTTTGTTCTTTTTATGTATCCTACCGGGTAACATCCTATTTGTAACCGGTAATGCCACGTTTGACCTAAAAAAGAATGGGGATTAAGGCATCGGAGTGTAACCAACTATGAGCGAATGGTTATGTAATGTAGTGACCTTTTTAACTGGTTATCTGATGTAAGTACCTTCAATTTTTGTTCTTTTTATGTATCCTACCGGGTAACATCCTATTTGTAACCGGTAATGCCACGTTTGACCTAAAAAAGAATGGGGATTAAGGCACTGGAGTGTAACCAACTATGACTCAATGGTTATGTAATGTAGTGACCTTTTTAACTGGTTATCTGATGTAAGTACCTTCAATTTTTGTTCTTTTTATGTATCCTACCGGGTAACATCCTATTTGTAACCGGTAATGCCACGTTTGACCTAAAAAAGAATGGGGATTAAGGCATCGGAGTGTAACCAACTATGAGCGAATGGTTATGTAATGTAGTGACCTTTTTAACTGGTTATCTGATGTAAGTACCTTCAATTTTTGTTCTTTTTATGTATCCTACCGGGTAACATCCTATTTGTAACCGGTAATGCCACGTTTGACCTAAAAAAGAATGGGGATTAAGGCACTGGAGTGTAACCAACTATGACTCAATGGTTATGTAATGTAGTGACCTTTTTAACTGGTTATCTGATGTAAGTACCTTCAATTTTTGTTCTTTTTATGTATCCTACCGGGTAACATCCTATTTGTAACCGGTAATGCCACGTTTGACCTAAAAAAGAATGGGGATTAAGGCATCGGAGTGTAACCAACTATGAGCGAATGGTTATGTAATGTAGTGACCTTTTTAACTGGTTATCTGATGTAAGTACCTTCAATTTTTGTTCTTTTTATGTATCCTACCGGGTAACATCCTATTTGTAACCGGTAATGCCACGTTTGACCTAAAAAAGAATGGGGATTAAGGCATCGGAGTGTAACCAACTATGAGCGAATGGTTATGTAATGTAGTGACCTACGAAAGTGTTAAATTGATGTAAGAACCTCTCTGTTTTGTTCACTCGATGTATGCTACCGGGTTACTCCGACGACTTTATTCTCTGATCATCTTCTCCGGCTAATTTCCGACACTATCTTCGGTAACAACAATTTTTTCCGGAGAGCAAATGTGATGCTGTAACTCAAGATCTGGCCATCCCATCCCCACCACCATCAAGATCCAGCAACGTTGGTTTACAATGGGGTAAAAGGGGAGGATTTTGACAGAGGATGACGACGGTGGTTGTCTGGGTGGCGGCTGACATTTGTTTATTTTATTTTATTTGTGGCAGTCAGCGGTGGAACGTATCCGGATGTGTAGACGGTGGAGAGATGGTCGCACCTCTTGAATGGAAGAAAAAATGAGACCGAGACCACCCACTACAACCTCGTCGGAGTCTAAGACCATCCACCATCCATCTCGTCGGAGTTCACAACCGACAACCGTAACCATGACCGTACAACAGGTCAACGGTACATGAAAAGAACAAAAATGAGAGGTTCTTACATCAGATAGGCAGTTTTAAAGATCACTACATAACATAACATTTAGTCATAGTTGGTTACACTGACGTGCCATAATACCAAAGTAAAATTAACATTATTACCGGCTACCGGTACAACAGGTCAACCGGTACAACAGGTCAACCGGTACAACAGGTCAACCGGTACATTAAAATAACAAAAATAGAAGGTACTTACATCAGATAGCCAATTTGAAAGATCACTACATTACATAACCATTGAGTCATAGTTAGTTACACTCCAGTGCCATAATCTCATCAAACAATCAACTTAAGCCACATATCCATGTTAAATGTAACACCCGTCATTTAAAAACTTGGATTTTTTTTTTTTTTTTTTTTTTTTTTTTTTTTTTTTTTTTTTTTTTTTTTTTTTTTTTTTTTTTTTTCTTTTTTTTTTTTTTTTTTTTTTTTTTTTTTTTTTTTTTTTTTTTTTTTTTTTTTTTTTTTTTTTTTTTTTTTTTTTTTTTTTTTTTTTTTTTTTTTTTTTTTTTTTTTTTTTTTTTTTTTTTTTTTTTTTTTTTTTTTTTTTTTTTTTTTTTTTTTTTTTTTTTTTTTTTTTTTTTTTTTTTTTTTTTTTTTTTTTTTTTTTTTTTTTTTTTTTTTTTTTTTTTTTTTTTTTTTTTTTTTTTTTTTTTTTTTTTTTTTTTTTTTTTTTTTTTTTTTTTTTTTTTTTTTTTTTTTTTTTTTTTTTTTTTTTTTTTTTTTTTTTTTTTTTTTTTTTTTTTTTTTTTTTTTTTTTTTTTTTTTTTTTTTTTTTTTTTTTTTTTTTTTTTTTTTTTTTTTTTTTTTTTTTTTTTTTTTTTTTTTTTTTTTTTTTTTTTTTTTTTTTTTTTTTTTTTTTTTTTTTTTTTTTTTTTTTTTTTTTTTTTTTTTTTTTTTTTTTTTTTTTTTTTTTTTTTTTTTTTTTTTTTTTTTTTTTTTTTTTTTTTTTTTTTTTTTTTTTTTTTTTTTTTTTTTTTTTTTTTTTTTTTTTTTTTTTTTTTTTTTTTTTTTTTTTTTTTTTTTTTTTTTTTTTTTTTTTTTTTTTTTTTTTTTTTTTTTTTTTTTTTTTTTTTTTTTTTTTTTTTTTTTTTTTTTTTTTTTTTTTTTTTTTTTTTTTTTTTTTTTTTTTTTTTTTTTTTTTTTTTTTTTTTTTTTTTTTTTTTTTTTTTTTTTTTTTTTTTTTTTTTTTTTTTTTTTTTTTTTTTTTTTTTTTTTTTTTTTTTTTTTTTTTTTTTTTTTTTTTTTTTTTTTTTTTTTTTTTTTTTTTTTTTTTTTTTTTTTTTTTTTTTTTTTTTTTTTTTTTTTTTTTTTTTTTTTTTTTTTTTTTTTTTTTTTTTTTTTTTTTTTTTTTTTTTTTTTTTTTTTTTTTTTTTTTTTTTTTTTTTTTTTTTTTTTTTTTTTTTTTTTTTTTTTTTTTTTTTTTTTTTTTTTTTTTTTTTTTTTTTTTTTTTTTTTTTTTTTTTTTTTTTTTTTTTTTTTTTTTTTTTTTTTTTTTTTTTTTTTTTTTTTTTTTTTTTTTTTTTTTTTTTTTTTATATTTTTTTTTTTTTTTTTTTTTTTTTTTTTTTTTTTTTTTTTTTTTTTTTTTTTTTTTTTTCTTTTTTTAAAAGTAAATCTTATATTCATACTCACCCCGGTAAACCACCGGCAGTGTATATATACAAACATATAATACTTACAACAACTTAAAATTACACCAATCATGTCAAGAGAGGCTTCTATGTTTCGTTCTATTTTTGAACCAAAAATACCCAACCGACTTAATACTTTGTATAATCCCCATTACATTAACCGAAGCATTGTTAAATTTGATGTCATTCCTGGCCTTCCAAATGCTCCAGCAGCTTATTATGATGATGCCTTTAATTGCCTCTTTCTCTCATCTGCACCTGCCCGACTGGTCATGCATTTCTAGTAGATCTTTAATAGTAAAGACATAAAATGGTGTCGTATTACACCAATCTCAAATTGCCTACCAAACTCTAGCTGCCACCCCACACTCACAAAACAAGTGTTCAATCGAATCAGTTCCATCGCCACACAACACGCAAATCGGATCTCCAAAAAAACAATTTCGAGCCTGTAATGCTTGCATTGTAGGGATGCGATCCAAAACTGCCCTCCACATGAATATGTTGCACTTCCGGGGAACCCATTTGCACCACTCGAAGACGAAGCTGCCAGCAATATCAATATTACTTGTAAGAAACTCTTTCACATTTTTTACCGTCATATAATTGTTTTTTCCGCCACACCATGCCCATTTATCCGGCCCCTAGTTAACTAGGTAATTGGATAAACTTTGTTTCTCCAAACTCAAATATATTTTAGAGAAATTATCACAAATCGTACTCGTGGTTTGCTCGATTCGCATTTTCGTCCCTATATTTTTTTTTTATCATTAGATGTCCCTAAGGTATTCATTCTCATTACAAATCGTCCCTACCACTAACAGCCGTCACTTTTGCTTTGTTAAACCCCTCATGTGCATTGCATATGAAGGTATTTTGGTCTTTTTACAACAAGAGTCTTCTTCTTCATTACCAACCCAAATGAAAATAAATTGACATCTTCTTCATTTCTCATATTTCTCAAGACATACACAAATCCAAACAAAAACAATACATACACAATACACTCATATACATCATCATCATCAAAACAGAAAAATTGAAGTTATAAAATAAGTTATATAGCAAAACTTCATTGATTTTTTCGTCATTATCTTCACAAAAGATTAAAAGCAAAACTTTGATCCATTTATAAAGCAAGAATTCAACCACTATACTAAATTCTACTTTCCAAACTAACTTATCACTCCACAGGGACGATTTGTGATAATTTCTCTATATTTTATGACATATTATACGTATGAACATCACTACTAATTTAGCATCAAAGTCACAAGAAGATTATACAAAAAAATGTCAGACAATCGAACATGTTGTAAAATCCTGTTACTATAGTACATGTCTCGATTTTGTATAGTTATTTCTTTCTTTTTTATGTAAATCAAAAGATAATTCAAATAAGATTAACTTGTTTTTATTGAAAATGATATGATTTGATTTTTTAGAATTTATTAAATACACTATGGATATTGAATTTCAAACGTATCCACACACGTTTCTTACGGGCTTTATAACTATTTATTATATTCGTACGCTTTCCATTAATACAAACATGTACTACTTGAATCTTATCTTTATTAATTTATTAAATAACATATAAAATCAAAATAACGAACTAACAAAGAAATAGATTGCCTTTCCAAAAAAAACCAAAGAAATAGATAATAAAAAAACCCACATGCTATAAATCCAAAAGACTAAACTGTATACAAAGCATCTCCCCAATATAAGCAGATATCACGTCTCTGATTCCATACACACACATCGTTATATATATATCCTAACAAGTCACAAATTCTATGTTCTTTATATATATTCATTCATTCTTCATTAAACCTATATATTTTCTTCTACTAAATTTCATCGCAAAACCACCTTCTTGTTCTCCAAAATCTTAGGAACAATCCAAAGCTTGTGATTTTCACAAAGATTTAAACAGCAAACAACACTTTCTTTCATGGTATGTCTATCTGTTCTTACCAAGTTTTTCGACTATACTATATTACAAATTCTTGATTTTTCTTGATTAATTTAGTTTTTTTGTTCTGGGGTTTGTGTTTTTGGTTGTTTTTAGGCCATGGAAGCTGTAAATTTCAAATATGAAGAGGTAATATTCATAATCTTGGTTGTTTTTAATTGTTATTGCTCTGTTTTACTCTGTTTTGCTCTGTTTTGCTCTGTTTTTGTAAATGAATTTGCATGAACATTTGTGAATTGTTTTAGGAATTTATTGTTAATGCAAAAGGATTGGAGCTCTTTACATGTCGGTGGCTTCCTGTTGATTCTGAACCTAAAGCTTTGATATTTCTTAACCATGGATATGGCATGGAATGTAGTGTCTCCATGAAAGGTTAGTTCATTTGTATCTTGTATCAGTTGACTTTTTAGGTCAAAGTATTTAGTTTTTGTAGTCAAGTTTAATGAAGTTCGTCTAGGTTTATGTTAGAAAGATATATACATATTGTTAGATTTTTTGAAGATGTTAAAATGGGAAGTGTTTTTGAGTGCTAAAGTTAATGATATTTGGATTAACTTTGAACTTGAAATTACTAGGGTTGACTTACTAATAATACTACGGAGTACTATGTTTTGATATTAATTAGATTATAATATAATGAATCTAAACAGGATCTGCATTAAGGCTTGTGAAGGCAGGATTTGCAGTTTATGGAATTGATAATCAAGGACATGGGAAATCTTCTGGGCTTAAGGGCTATATTCCCTCTTTTGATGATTGTGTGACTGATTGCTCAGATTTTTTCACAAGTATTTGTGGTAAGTTATTTTATTCTTTTCACTTATCTAAAAAAACAATATAAAAATCTGTGAGTTTATTAAATTCAAGTCAAAATGTTGATTTTTCAACATTGACTAGATCAATTAGGACTTAGTTGAATGAGGTTTTGGATGGGCTTTCTTGGTTTGTGGGATGACTATGAACACATACATACAATTCATATAATCATTGTTACCGTTTTTTGTTTTGTTTTGAAATAAAGTTGAAAACAGAAAAAGACACGAATGTTAACAATACTCAGTGGCAAACCTATGATTTTGGTGAGTGGGTTGATGGGTTTTCTGTGGCTCCGTCCGACTTGATGATAGCCTTTAGGCATTGGGTTACTTCGGACGGAGTTTAGTTGGTTGTTTTAGAAAAAAAAAAAACAAAAATACTATGGATAGGCCAAATTTACTTGTATGGAAAAAATAAGGCTATAGATAAATTTTTCAAGGCTTGGTTGGGCTCTTAGAATATTCTAAAAGTGATTAATGGGACTTTTATTTTCTTCAGAAAAAAGAGAGAACAAAAAGAAGATAAGGATATTGTTGGGAGAGTCCATGGGTGGAGCAATGGTTCTCTTGTTGCACAGGAAAAAGCCAGAGTATTGGGATGGAGGGGTCTTGGTGGCACCCATGTGTAAGGTGTGTATATTCTTCTTTTCTTCCATTATTTTCAATTCAAATATGGCAACTAATATATACAGAGTGTGTGTAGATATATGTGTGCGTGTGTACTTTTTTATGGTAAAGAAAACATTTATAATCAATTAATCATTATATTCAAAGACTCAAATATAAAGATTTTATATCTTTATCACTTTATGCAATTTAATTTATATTCCGATTATTTTTAATAATCCACTAGTATGCAAATTATCAACACATAATGTTTACATAAATATATCATTGTGCGGCAAATTTGTCAACATGTAAAGGACTAAAATGTAAATCAGTACTTCTAAATGCAATGTGCGGAAACAATAGAATGAAGCAATGTGTTCAATGTCAACTAGAATGTATTTGAATGTTAAAGGTCATAGGGTTTGCCAAGTTGTCAATTTCATATTTAATCCTCTACCTTTTCCATTTATTACATAAAGTGGTTTTCCATGAACTAAAAGAGCATTGTTATAGTTACGTGGTTCTTTAAAAGAAAAACAAAGATGGAAAATTTCCAACAAAAGCCAAAGTTGCTATTAGTATTATTCTCTAAAAAAGTTATCTAGAAATATGCTGTTTTATGTCATTCTTGCGTATTGTCTCAAAAGTGTCAAACAAACTAGGGTTAACGTTCTGTCTTGGAAACTATTTGCTAAAAATATCACCCAATACGTTTGACATGATATGGGCAACAAGAATAATGATGATATGAACCTAACATCTATAATTGTTACTTTTAGAAATATACTTTTAAGTTTGCTACTACATATTTAGCAAAATTTGTTTTATTAGTAATTAAACTACATTGCCTCCTAAAGAATTAAGTTAATCAAACCTCTTTATGTTTACTTATAGTAAGACAACTAAATATATGTGATCCCCATACACCAAACTATTTAATATTCATCTAGTGTGCGTTTTACTCTTTGTATTTATATGATGATAATTTGATTGTATGGAAAATGATACTCAAATCCTATAAGTTATGCCCTCAAATCATCCTGCTCATGTGATCATATTATATGATGACGTAAACAATATCGTACTAATATCTATAGAAAATTAATTGTTTCTATAGTATCATTTCCAAAGTTCCCATTCCTAACCTTGGATTTTAAATATATTTTCAGATTGCGGATGATATCAAGCCACCTCAATTTGTGATTAATGTGTTGACAAAGCTTACAAAATTTATTCCAACATGGAAAATTGTCCCGGGTCAAGATATTGTTGATATTGCTTTTAGAGATCCTGAAGTGAGAAAAGAGGTAAAAAAATGTTCTATGATCTATATAAATATATATCTTTCTTTCCTATTCATAACACATTGTTGTTAATGTTGTAAATCGATTTAAGAATATATATGGATTTGTGTGTCACAGGTTCGTAATAATCCGTTATGTTATAAAGGCCGAGTGCGTCTCCAAACTGCGAATCAACTACTAAATGTTAGTTTAGACCTTGAAAAGAGGCTCCAAGAGGTATGTTTTGGTTGTGATATGTTTATTTTCCTCATATAGATATAAAACCAGATGAAAAGGTTACCTTGTAAATTAAAAGCTATTTTGTTATAATTAACATGTTTTTTTTTATAAATTTAATCAGGTTACATTTCCATTTCTTGTCTGCCATGGAGAAGCGGATAAGGTGACTGATCCTACCGTGAGCAAGCTGTTATACGATAATGCAACAAGCTTTGATAAGACGATCAAGTTGTATCCAGAAATGTGGCACTCTCTCACATACGGGGAGTTGCCTCAGAACGTAGATATTGTGTTTGGCGACATCATTAGTTGGATTGATGGGAGAATTGCTAACGCAAACTCAAGATTGGAGAGGGAACAAAAGAATGCGAACGATGACATGAAGCAAAATTAAGTTGCTGGATTAACCACGAACATGACATACTTTAGAATTGTTGTTCTCAATACATAAACTTAGATATAATGTTGTAAACAACAGATCGTCGAATTATTTATAGTAAAAATTGCAATTCTTTCTTGTGTAACATTAGGAACATGATAACACAACTTCTATTTCAATGCGGAGAATTTGATTAAAATCATATATAAAAGAGGGCTTAGCTTGTGGCGCCAGAGGGGAGTTTTGAAAGTTTTTTTCAGTAAAAATTGATCTCGTTTGAGGCTTCCAAAAACCTTAAGCCGCAACTAGTTAAATATTTCTTTTCTATCAATACTATGTTAGGATTTATAACAATTATCATAAACATATAATCACAAGTACGCAGCAGAATAAATCATATGTAATATAATAATTAACAAAGATAAGTGAATGTGTACCTTTTAGCTTAGCTTCCAATAATCAAATAATAATAATTATTATTATTATTAGGGTTTAAAGTAAAACTCCTCTACGATCGCACACTTGACACCACTACGTATGTATGCTAGTACCCGATCACGAACTCACAACCCTTTGTGTTTTCCCCTAAAAGTCGAACCAAGCAAGAAACCCAAAACCCTTTTCTTTTTGTTGTAGTCGACCGAAAACAAGAGGAGAAGAAGAGAAAAGTTTTTAGTTAGGTTTTACAAATCTAATTGTCTTGAATGTATGAAAAACCCTTAACCCTTAACCCCTTTATATAGGGATTAAGTGTTAGGGTTTTTAAACTTTGTGAACAAGTTTAGTCAAGGCCTAAAAGGTCTTGAAATTTTCGCCCCCATATAGTTTAATTAGGATCCAACTCTTATTCCTAATTTACACTTAAGTCCTTCTCCTTTAATTAATAAACATATATTTAACTTTTAACGAATGTTTATTAATCATTTCGTGAACATATTAATTAATATATTACATTAACATATTAATTAATTACATAGTGTATACGTGTCATTTCGTGTGACCCCGTAGGCTTAAATATTTTCCGGACATGCGTTTATATTAACGTGATCATATTCCAACAGCTCCCACTTGAGCATGTTATAATAAAGGCAATAACATTGGTTAGCGTCTAGCAACACGCCAATGCTCCCGGAAATATTTAAGTATAGTTTCTTAAAGTATTTTGAAATAGTTTCAATGTTTACTATCCCTTTGTTTCAGATACCTTTGTTAATTATGGATATGGATCAAAGTCATTCCATAATTTAACGATTCTGTTTCTCATTTCTATAACTAATTAAGATTACCAAATTAATCGAGACACATCTGGAATTCATTTGGGTATGCGCATACAAACATCTTAATTAATTCTAATGAGGGGCCCAATGGTATCATACTTCAATAACTAGTTGAAGGAACAAATCCTATTTTGACTACACGTGTTAATCATGTCATTTCACTACACTTCTGAAAATAGTCCCTTGTTACTACCTTATTCAGGATAGTTAGAACTATATCAAGAAAATGCAATCCATACATGCATAACCTGCTTGTATCTCAAGTCTAAGGATAAGTAAAGCAACCATTTCACGAATTTCACTTAATGACGCCGATCCATAAAGTGATGATTCGTTAGTGGGGTAGTCCAATATGCATCTTATGAATATCATGTGAGTTTGGTGGGACCATCCTTAATATTCTAAGAATATTACTAATCACTCAGATTTGTCTTAATTCAACTTATATTCCCATATAGTTTAATTAGGATCCAACTCTTATTCCTAATTTACACTTAAGTCCTTCTCTTTTAATTAATAAACATATATTTAACTTTTAACGAATGTTTATTAATCATTTCGTGAACATATTTACATAGTGTATACGTGTCATTTCGTGTGACCCCGTAGGCTTAAATATTTTCCGGACATGCGTTTATATTAACGTGATCATATTCCAACAGCTCCCACTTGAGCATGTTATAATAAAGGCAATAACATTGGTTAGCGTCTAGCAACACGCCAATGCTCCCGGAAATATTTAAGTATAGTTTCTTAAAGTATTTTGAAATAGTTTCAATGTTTACTATCCCTTTGTTTCAGATACCTTTGTTAATTATGGATATGGATCAAAGTCATTCCATAATTTAACGATTCTGTTTCTCATTTCTATAACTAATTAAGATTACCAAATTAATCGAGACACATCTGGAATTCATTTGGGTATGCGCATACAAACATCTTAATTAATTCTAATGAGGGGCCCAATGGTATCATACTTCAATAACTAGTTGAAGGAACAAATCCTATTTTGACTACACGTGTTAATCATGTCATTTCACTACACTTCTGAAAATAGTCCCTTGTTACTACCTTATTCAGGATAGTTAGAACTATATCAAGAAAATGCAATCCATACATGCATAACCTGCTTGTATCTCAAGTCTAAGGATAAGTAAAGCAACCATTTCACGAATTTCACTTAATGACGCCGATCCATAAAGTGATGATTCGTTAGTGGGGTAGTCCAATATGCATCTTATGAATATCATGTGAGTTTGGTGGGACCATCCTTAATATTCTAAGAATATTACTAATCACTCAGATTTGTCTTAATTCAACTTATATTCCCATATAGTTAATCGACAATGGACAATTTAGAATATAAAATATTCATGGATTTAAACATGCAAATATAGGATACAATTATGTATTAAATGAAAACAAACATACCAAGTACTTTAATTCATTTATTAAATACTAATTGTTCAACATCCTTTATCCAAATACCAATCACAGATTTACATGAAATAACTAGCTAATTTAAGCCCTATGCCCTCGGCATGCTTATCAAGCTTTGCTTTTGACAAAACCTTTGTAAAAGGATCTGCTAAGTTATAATCTGTGTGAAATTTGAGTAAATTGATTTCTCCTAGTGCGATTTGTTAACGAACATAGTGATATCGTCTAGGATAATGTCTGGCACATTTCTGAACTCCGGGTTCATTACCTATGATTATTGCACCAGTATTGTCCCAATACATATCAATAGATGTGTTATTTGAGGGCATCACGTTAAGCCCAGAAATAAACTTCCTAATACAGACTGCTTCCATGGCGGCTTCTTGAGGCGGCAATGTACTTAGACTCTGTTGCAGACATGGCAATCCATACACCATAAATAATTCTTTAGTAGCTTGCAGATACTTAAGAATGTTCTTCACAGCAGTCCAGTGACCTTCATCTGGATTCTGTTGATATCGACTAACGATATTTTGCGCGAACTCTATATCAGGTCTAGTGCATCTTACCGCATACATAATAGATCCCATAACCGAAGCATAAGGAACCCTCTGCATACGCTCCACCTCCTCAGGTGTAGAGGCACCTTGTTTGCTAGATAAGCCAAGTCCTTCCTGCATGGGTACGAAACCACGCTTGGAATTCTCCATCTTGAATCGCTTCAAGATCTTATCAATATAAGCACTTTTGACTTAGTCCAATCAACCGTTTAGTTCTATCTCTGTAGATCTTGATTCCAAGAATGAATGTTGCTTCACCCAAGTCTTTCATAGCAAAACACTTTCCAAGATGGGATTTTACATCTTGCAACAATGGAATGTGATTTCCTATTATCAATATGTCATCTACATATAAGACAAGGAAAGTAACATTACTCTCACTAGCTTTGCGATATACACATGGCTCATCAAGATTTTGAGCAAAACCAAACCTTTTGATCTCCTCATCAAACCTTTTATTCCAACTTCTTGATGCTTGCTTTAGTCCATAAATGGACCTTTGAAGCTTGCATACTTTGTTGGGATATTTTGGATTAACAAAACCTTCAGGTTGTACCATATAAACTTCCTCGTCTAGATAACCATTCAAGAAAGCGGTTTTGACATCCATTTGCCATATCTCATAGTCATAGTACGCCGTTATGGCTAAGATAATCCTAATAGCTCTAATGTCTGCTACGGGAGAGAATGTCTCATCATAGTCAACTCCGTAGAGCTGAGTATAGCCTTTCGCCACGAGACGAGCTTTATAGGTGTGTACATTTCCATCCATGTCGGTCTTCTTCTTGAAGATCCATTTACACCCAACGGTTCTACCATTAAGTGGAAGATCAACCAAGCTCCAGACTTGATTGTCTTTCATGGATTTCATTTTCACATTCGCAGCTTCAAGCCATTTGTCAGATTCTGGATCTGATAATGCAGCTTTGAAATTATGAGGTTCATCCAAATCTCCTAATACGTGTTCCTCAGATTCAATATTAAGATTCAATCTTTCACGAGCACGTATTATCCTTGAGGACCTACGAATTGGAATCGCATAAACTTCATCAACTTGAGGTTCATCACTTTGAACATTCCCCCCCCCCCCAAGTTGATGATCGCTAGTGTTTTCAGAAGGTGACACATCTTCCTCTTGAGTCTCATCAAGTTCGACAATCCTCCCACTATTTTCTTGAGTGATGAGATTCTTTTCAAAGAACTCAGCATATCTAGCAACTTTAACAGTGTTTTCGGTAGGAAAGTAGAAGTAGTAACCCATCATTTCTTTTGGGTATCCTACAAAGATGCACTTAACTGATCTGGGTTCAAGTTTGCCAGGCGTATCTCGCTTCACAAGTGCCTCACATCCCCAGACTCTTAAGTAAGACAAGTTAGGGACACTTCCATGCCACAATTCATGCGGTATCTTGTCAACCTTATTGGTTGGAACCATATTGAGAATGCGTACAGCAGTCTCTAGAGCATAATCCCAAAATGAAAATGGGAGAGTCGTAAGGTTCATCATCGATCTCACCATGTCCAACAAGGTTCGATTTCTCCTCTCAGATACACCATTATGTTGTGGAGTATATGGAGGAGTAAGCTGTTGAATAATTCCACAAGCTTTAAGATAATCCTTAAACTCTTGGCTTAAGTATTCTCCACCTCGATCCGAACGAAGAATCTTGATGGTTTTACCGAGTTGATTTTCTACTTCATTTTTAAACTCTTTGAATGTTTCAAAGACTTCATGTTTATGTTTAAGAAAGTAAACATAACCATAACAACTGAAATCATCCGTAAAAGTTATGAAGTAGTTAGCACCTTTCCTTGACACATGTCTAAATGGGCCACAAACATCGGTATGTATGAGTCCAAGTAGCTCTTTAGCCCTCTCCTGTTTATGCGGAAAAGGTTTTCTTTTCATCTTGCCGGAAACACAAGACACGCATTTGTCAAATGATTCTTCATCATTTGATTGTAAGATCCCTTCATGTTGAAGTCTTTCAATGCGTTTCTTGCCAACATGAGCAAGACGACAATGCCAAAGATAGGTAGAGTCCAAGTTAGGCTTGACTCTTTTGCTAACATTATACATTGAATTGTCATTTGAATCACAACCACGCATATCAATTTCAAAAATACCATCACAAGGAATAGCACTAAAATAATGAACATTATTTTTAGAAATTGAAATGCCATAATCATTAAAAGCATTAATGAATCCGTTGTCTTTCAACAAAGAAACTGAAATTACACCTCTAGCAATAGAAGGTGCATAAAGACAATTGTCTAACACAATAACTAAACCAGTAGGTAAAACCAAATGAAAGTCTCCTATTGCTTCCACAGCTGCCGGTAGACCATTGCCCACGAATAGTTGCAAAGCTCCTGGCTTCAGTTTCTTCCTTCCCCTAAGCCCCTGTAAAGTATTACAGATATGAGTTCCACAGCCAGTGTCATAAACCCATGAATTACGCTTAGAAAAGGAATATAATTCAATTGTGAAGATACCTGAAGAACTGGCTAAACCAGCTTGCTTGTTCTTCGCATTCAACTCAGCTAGATACTTAGGACAATTCCTCTTCCAGTGTCCCACTTCAGCACAGTGATCACAAGTCTGGTCCTTAGCCGGATGCTCCTTTTTTGCCGGAGGGGTCATTTTAGGTTTTGAGACAGAAGCACTTTGTTTTCCCTTACCAACGTTCTTGCCCTTAGCTTTCGGTTGTTTTGCTTTCTGAACCTTTCCCCCCTTGATCATAAGAACTTGGGGTGTCTCAGATTTCCTGGGAAGGTTTTTCTCATACTCAAGTAACATGGCATGAAGTTCAGCTATTGTTTGGTCATGTTGTGCATATTGTAGTTGCGCACAAAACCCTCAAAGTCCTTTGAAAGAGACTTAAAGATCATGCCAATAGCAATAGGCAGAGGATACGAATAGTTTAACCTTTCCAAGTGCTCAAAGTAACTCTTCATCTTGAGTACATGAGCGCTCACCGATTTCCCATACTCATCTTTGCAATCATGGAGTTACTTAATTAGCTCAAATAATTCAACTCCAGCTTGTTTTTCATACATAGACTTGAGTTCTCTGATCATATCATACGGATTGTACAATTTGAATTGCTTTTGAAGCTCGGGAGTCATGCTACCTAACATCAAACAAGCAACCTCATTATGTCTATCGTACTGAGTATTGTATGCTTCCAACCGCGCTGCAGTGACACTAGCATCAGGGATAGCGGACATCTGAACATCAAGAACATCGGTTTTCTTTTCAACTCATAGGACAATCCTCAGCTGACGACACCAGTCATTGAAGTTCGTTTTAGAAAGCTTTTCTCTTTCTAGCATCGACCTGAAAGCCGATTGGTGTATGTTTTGTGAAGGATTTGTTGCCATCTACAAAACAGATTCAAGTTCAAAAATCAATATTTTCGATAATAAATTCCTTAAGAAATATGATTACCAAATGTTAAATCATTTAACAATTAATTTCATTAAGGCTGGGATCCAATTGACATACCATCATTTCATCAGTTGATCTGCTAGAAATGACGTACTCAAAAGGTAAGTGACGATCAGTAATTGCATTACAAGTACAATTCCTAGATTTATAGGACTTGCAAAGACACTTGTATAGAGGCATCAAGTGTTTTGTAATCACGTTTTGTCCCATCTTATGCCACGGGTCAAGGTTTCTCCGCTTAACTCGTTTTAAGTCGCCCAATTAAGAACTGTAAATAGTCTACCACCGTCACACGATGAGTAGTAATTTACCTTGGGGTTGCAATTCACCTACGTCTCACGTAGAGCAAAAGGCAATTGCAAGTGTTTTTAGCAAAGTGGGTGGCAAAGACTTAACTTTAATTGGGTAATGCAATTGACGTGAATCAAAAGTTTATGTATGAAGATTCACGCACATCTTCATAACATAATGTTTAATAAAATCATTTTTATTGTCTTAACAACACAAAAGAGCTCGGTAGCTCCAATTTGAACGCACAAAGAAGCGCATAAGTAAGCTTTGCGATATACACAATTAAGAACCCACTTCTTTAGGGAGCTAGCGCATCCCGACTTATACCTCTCTTAGAGTTTGTTCAAATGGGTGAGCCGGTGTATCTTTTGATTGTAAGACACCAATTTTATTAAAACAAAATCATATTTCAATATTTATTAGTCAAGTTTATTTTTTTCTTAAAACAATTTTGCATCACCATTTACAATAATAGCAAAATAAATAAACTTACTAACTATTAACAATTAATCATGCAACGATTTATGATGGGCAACCTAAATCATGGTCACTATGGTTAATGTACATGTTTAAGAATGGCTCCCTTTCATAGAAGAGGACCACATACATCAAGTTACCTTGATTGCGTAAGCCTTTAAACAATATACAAACATACAATTATCAAATAAACACATAGATTAAGATGCTGACTGGAAAATTCCAGCAGCTTCACGACCAGATTTGACATAGTAAACGTCCGGATTGGCCTTAGCTCAGAACTACAAAGTTGTAGTCCTATGAATCGTGCATCTACAGTCCAAAGGAGAGCTCCTAACTCATTACGGTTGATTTTATATAAATTTTTTAGTGAACTGGTGTCAAACAGGAAAAATCACACGAAAAATTCACATTGTCACATAATTATCAAATAATAAACCCTAATTATTGGACCTTTAAACTAAGCAACATATATCAATATATCTAAGTAATAACCATAAAGAATTTTGCATGAATTCCTCATGGTTTTACTTCTATTTAACAATATTAAATAAAAGATACATATAACATGCAATTTATCACATAAACATGCTAATTCACATAATCAAAACTTGCATAAAGGGTTTAATTTAACCATTAACTTTAATTTGGTTTAATTGATGATAAAAAACTAAAACCCTAATTTTTTTCATCTTTTTTCGATTTTTTTAAACAAACAAAACAAAATTTTATTTATTTATTTAATTAATCGAACCAACCCTCAAAACCCCCCCTCAAGTTTTGAACTTTGTAACAAATATATCACATAGTAGGCTCTGATACCACTGTTAGGATTTATAACAATTGTTATAAACATATAATCATGAGTACGCAGCGGAATAAATCATATGTAATATAATCATTAACAAAGATAAGTGAATGTGTACCTTTTAGCTTAGCTTCCAATAATCAAGTAATAATAATTATTATTATTATTAGGGTTTAAAGTAAAACCCCTCTACGATCGCACACTTGACACCACTACGTATGTATGCTAGTACCCGATCACGAACTCACAACCCTTTGTGTTTTTCCCCTAAAAGTCGAACCAAGCAAGAAACCCAAAACCCTTTTCTTTTTGTTGTAGTCGACCGAAAACAAGAGGAGAACAGAAGAAAAGTTTTTAGTTAGGTTTTACAAATCTAATTGTCTTGAATGTATGAAAAACCCTTAACCCCTTTATATAGAGATTAATTGTTAGGATTTTTAAACTTGGTGAACAAGTTTAGTCAAGGCCTAAAAGGTCTTGAAATTTTCGGCCCCCATATAGTTTAATTAGGATCCAACTCTTATTTCTAATTTACACTTAAGTCATTCTCTTTTAATTAATAAACATATATTTAACTTTTAACGAATGTTTATTAATCATTTCGTGAACATATTAATTAATATATTACATTAACATATTAATTAATTACATAGTGTATACGTGTCATTTCGTGTGACCCCGTAGGCTTAAATATTTTCCGGACATGCGTTTATATTAACGTGATCATATTCCAACATACTATATATCATTGTTAACTAAGATGTATTATGCAAACTAAGATGCATTATATCTTAGTAACTAAGATGCATGTTAATGTAGCTAAGATGCATACGTCTTTGTTCCCATTAACATACATCTTAACTTCATCCCCAACAATTCACCATCCATGGCGAAGCCTAGCTTGACGGCTAAGGGTAGCGCCCGAACTGTATCCAATCACCACCATCTCTGGATCGCCGCTCAGACGCCCATTAGATCCAAACCATAAGTTTTTCATAGAAAGGTGAAAAACATTGTTACCTTTTTTCTTGGAAAATATTATTCAAAAACTATAATTAAAATGTGTTTTCTGATTTCATGTTTTCTTGGAAAAGAAAAAATGGAAGACAAGAGTGTTTTCGCAACCAAGCGCACCTTAGCATTTTTTGCACATTAAGATACTTTCTACCATGACATCCACCCCTATATATATACCCTTATTTACAGAACCTTTTTTTTCAAGAATCGTAAGAACTTTTAAATTATTTATTACATTACGTGTTTTTTAAAGTTTATTCACATGTAAAATGTTATAAAAGTTCATGTTGTAGAAAAAGATTTACCGGAAGGTTTGGAGGCGATGCATAAACCTTTCAAAAAGGGAAATCGAAAACCCGAGCCATATTGTGGTAGGGTAAACTGATTAGCTTGAAGCCATGGCGTATTCACATTTCTGATTTCCCGACAACCAAATTTGAGTCCAAGTTTGTTTAAAGAATACAACCACACCCAAGGAATTACCAGACTCATGCTTGCATGATGCAATGGTGATGGTGATGACGGATGTTAATGGTGGCGACTGTGACGAGTAATGTAGGCTATTTATATAAAAATAATTCATTTAAAAATGATAGTTTAGTTATTTTAGAATTTGAAGGATAAATGTTGCAAAATATTTCAGGGTATTTTTTGGTAAACCAATTATATTATGTGTAGTAAAGAGAAACCTATTGTTTTATTTGTTTTACTTTAATACTTATGTTTTATATAGCTATACAGATATTCAAACACTTTCCTGTTTCCATTATTACAATTTACAAACACGATACTATATTACTACTTAATACATACTAGAATCTTTATCTTTATCATTTATATAAAATATATATAATAAAAATCACTAACTAGGGGTTGAGTATTGTAAAACAAGTATTAAAGTAAAACAAGCAGGACAAGATCTTGACCCTTAGATCATGGTTAAATTGATGCACGAAGATTCACAAAGCAATTGATGCACGATGATTTTCATGATGCACGGTGATTTTTAGTAAAGAGAAACCTATTGTTTTATTTGTTTTACTTTAATACTTATGTTTTATATAGCTATACAGATATTCAAACACTTTCCTGTTTCCATTATTACAATTTACAAACACGATACTATATTACTACTTAATACATACTAGAATCTTTATCTTTATCATTTATATAAAATATATATAATAAAAATCACTAACTAGGGGTTGAGTATTGTAAAACAAGTATTAAAGTAAAACAAGCAGGACAAGATCTTGACCCTTAGATCATGGTTAAATTGATGCACGAAGATTCACAAAGCAATTGATGCACGATGATTTTCATGATGCACGGTGATTTTTAGTAAAGAGAAACCTATTGTTTTATTTGTTTTACTTTAATACTTATGTTTTATATAGCTATACAGATATTCAAACACTTTCCTGTTTCCATTATTACAATTTACAAACACGATACTATATTACTACTTAATACATACTAGAATCTTTATCTTTATCATTTATATAAAATATATATAATAAAAATCACTAACTAGGGGTTGGTATTGTAAAACAAGTATTAAAGTAAAACAAGCAGGACAAGATCTTGACCCTTAGATCATGGTTAAATTGATGCACGAAGATTCACAAAGCAATTGATGCACGATGATTTTCATGATGCACGGTGATTTTTAGTAAAGAGAAACCTATTGTTTTATTTGTTTTACTTTAATACTTGTTTTATTTTAGTAAAGAGAAACCTATTGTTTTACTTGTTTTACTTTAATACTTGTTTTATTTTTCCCAAACCTCAATAACTAATAAGCATATAGATTAAAAAAAAAACCACTTGAGATTAATCTATAATTCTTTATGTAAAGCTCTCCTCAATATAATTAAGCCAGATTTGACCTCTCTAACTTCATATAAAACCAATAATTTCTTCTGTTAAATTTCATAGCAAAACCAACTTTGTTTCTTGGTATGTCTATCTGTTCTTACCAAGTTTTCCGACAATACTATACTAGAATTCTTGTTTTTTCTTGATTAATTTACTTTTTGGTACTGGGGTTTGTGTTTTTTGTTTTATTTAGGCCATGGAAGGTTTAAATTTCAAATATGAAGAGGTAATACTCATAATCTTGGGTGATTTTGATCAGTTATTGCTCTGTTTTGCTCTGTTTAAATATGTTGCTCTATTTTGCTCTGTTTTTGTAAATGAATATGCATGAACATTTGTGAATTGTTTTAGGAAATTATTGTTAATGCAAAAGGATTGGAGCTCTTTACATGTCGGTGGCTTCCTGTTGATTCTGAACCCAAAGCTTTAATATTTTTTAACCATGGATATGCCTCAGAATGTAGTGTCTCCATGAAAGGTTGGTTTATATATATCACATAATATTTGACTTTTTAGGTCAAACTATCTACTTTTTGTAGTCAAGTTTAATGACCTTTGTTTAGGTCTATGTTAGAAATATTGATTGATGCGTATTGTTGGATGGATTTTTTAGAGATGCTAAAATTGGGTGTTTTTTGGAGTGCTAGAGTTGATGATTTTTGGATTAACTTTAAACTTGAAATTACCAGGGTTGACTTACTAATAATACTACTATGTTTTGATATTAATTAGATTATGATATAATGAATCTAAACAGGAGCTGCATTAAGGCTTGTGAAGGCAGGATTTGCAGTTTATGGAATTGATAATCAAGGACATGGGAAATCTTCTGGGCTTAAGGGCTATATTCCCTCTTTTGATGATTGTGTGACTGATTGCTCAGATTTTTTCACAAGTATTTGTGGTAAGTTATTTTATTCTTTTCACTTATCTAAAAAAACAATATAAAAAAGGCATAGGGTAACACGACCAGGAAAAGGTCAACCCGACCAGGGGCATTAGCGGCGACGTCGCCGCTAATACTCTGTTACTGATGGGGGGCCCGCTAATATTCTGCCAGATTAGCCGTTACTGACATGGGGGCCCGCAGTATTAGCGGCGACGTCGCCGCTAATGCTGCCTGGTCGGGGTTTGACTTTTTTGGCCTGATAGGCTTACGCTCATCGATAAAAAATTCTTAGTTTATGAAATTCGAGTCAAAATGTTGATTTTCCAACATTGACTAGATCATTAGAACATTGACTAGATCATTAGCTGAATGAGGCTTTGGATTTACTTTCTTGGTTTGTGGGATGACTATGGACAGTTGAACACACACATATACAATTTCTATTGTTACCGTTTTTTATTGTATAGAAATTAAACCGAAAACCAAAGAAAAACCGTGAAAATCAAACCATCAAAACTGAAAACCAAACCAAACCGATTGATTGGTTTTCGTTTTTTAAAAACAACACATCAGTTTGGTTTCCAATTTCATATGAAAAAAGAAAGAAAAGAAAACGATAAAAACCGAACCGAACCAAAATAAATATGTTTTAATTTATTTCATATTTATATCATATTACATTTATATCTATTACTTATAGGGAGTAAAAATGTTAACATATTTGAAAATTTTGCCTTTTCAGTGTATAAATTAAAATAAATTGTATATTTTAGATAAAAACACAGAACAAACTCAATCCGGTTTATAAAAAATATCCCAATTTTAACACCCAAAATATATAAATAGCATAGTTGTCAAACTCGTACGAGTCACGAGTCGACTCGTACGAGTCGAGTCAAAAAATAGGGAAAACGTTGCAACTCGTTTGATAACTCGTAAATGGTTCTGGCTCATAAGTTGAATCGCGGTTTTTTGCATGACTCGTACCGAGTCAGTACGACTCGTACACTCGTACGATTCTTGATTGTAATGGTCAAAGATGCATTTGAATAATTTGACTTTTTATTTTTAACCAATAAGGCATCCCCAACAATATTGAATAAAGTTGAAAACGTAGTATAGCGCTACAGGCTTTTAGCATACTATCTTTCTATTAGATATTATTTCCTTTTTCTTTTTTAATTTCTTTAATTTTTATTTTCTTTTTTCCTTCTTCAATTCATTTCCATTGAAGATGATCTATTTCTCTATTGTGTAGATGTTTTATTTTTGATTTTTTTCTCTCGAGTGTCGATCACTGTGTAAGGTAAATCATTTAACCTTATAACTTATAACATTTATTATTCCTTATTTGATTGAAATATTATTAAACTAGATTAAATAATATGTTGATATTAATATTTTATATTCAATACTCTATATTTAATGTCATATATCTACAACCTACTGTAAGTTTGTTATCATTTGTCATTGTATTTTTTATATATAATTATGAATTTTTTGTTGTATAATTTCAGTAATGACAAAATAAAAAAAAGCCATAGATATTACTATATTGTATATATATACACTATATTGTATATATTTAAAATATCCGACTCTTACGAGTCGAACGTCACGAGTCAAAAAATCAAGATTTCGAGTCGAGTCGGAAATTACGAGTCGAAAACTATGATAAATAGTTAATAAAAAACATTTGTATACGTTAGTTTCTATGTACTTTATTTTTTCTTTAACAATTGAAAGTTAAATATATAACATAATAAAATAAAATCGTAAAAGAAATTTAAAAAAGAAAAAATACAAAACTGACCCAAACCAAACGCGAAACGGACAAACCGAGCCAAACCAAAATCGAATCCAGCGGTTTTGGTTTTCTAAAAACAGAATGGATCAGTTCGAGTTTCGGTTTAAGACTAAAACCGACCCAAAGCAGCAAAGAACAAGTAATATTTTCTACAAAAGCCGGCTAAATTAATCTTAAGTAATCTATCAGTGGTGCAAAGCTAATTGCCCCTTTTCAGTACTTTTGTTTAAAGGCGAAAAGATAAGAATATTAATGGATACTTAGCGGCGAAGCTAGAACTTTAACTCAGGCTGGGACAATTAATTTATTAAACACAAACAAAAGACAACAAAAATATTATGAATAGGCCAGAATTTACTTATATGAAAAAGAGAAAATTACATTTTTGCTATCTGAATTTGTCAAAATTTTCACTTATAGCCGTTAAGTGAAAAAATTACAAAAAATATCATGAAGTTGGTTATTTTTTTCCATTTTTGATACCAAACACATACGGCGTTTGTTTTTTCGTTAACGCTCTCACGTGACCAACACGTGAGGGTATTAAAAATGAAAAGTTTATCACTTAAAGACTATAAGTGAAAATTTTGACAACTTCAGATATCAAAAATGTAATTTTTTCGAAAAATGACCATGGAATTATGAAGAGTTTATTTAATTATTTGAAAACATTTAAGCTTTGGGTTTTTATCTACAATATATTATAACATATATACGAGTACTATTTTTAAAAACCTTTTAAGTTAAGTCATAGACATACGGATAACTTGTTAGTAAAAAAACCCTCATAAAATGTACAACTTGTGAACAACTTAAAAATATATGGAAATGACTTGGTTTGAACGGAGTTTGATGACGTCAAACTCGATCTATTTGAATAGATTGTAAGGCGTAAGTATCAAAATACCTAAGTTATAAAGCATGCGTGTCTTATCAAACTTTGAACTTAAATATAAAGGTTTGATAAAGCATGAGTCAATTTTTACTGAACTTGCTGATCTTCTTAGCTCTATTGTGCAACAATTGAATTCGGTTTCCAAGTCTTTGCTTGTTGAGGCGATTATGTATACTGTGTGGCGGTCGATTTGGAAGTTTCGCAATGAAGAAATCTTCCGCCCTGTTATAAAACGCGATGAAGTTATTCACAAGTTGTACATTTAATGATGTTTTTTTACTAAAAAGTTATCTGTATCTTTATGACTTAACCTTAAAAGACTTTTAAAAATAGTACTCATATATATGTTATAATATAATGTAGATTTAAATATTTTAAATAATTAAATAAACTCTTCAAAAACTCATGGTCATTATTTTTGGAGAAAATTACATTTTTGGTACCTGATGTTGTCAAAATTTTCACTTATAGTCTCTAAGTGAGAAAATTTTCATTTCTGATACCCTCACGTGTTGGTCACGTGAAGGCGTTAACGGAAAAATAAACGGCGTATGTGTTTGGTATCAAAATTGAAAAAAATAACCAACTTCTTTATATTATTTGTAATTTCTTCACTTATAGACTATATTTGAAAATTTTAACAACTTCAGGTATATCAAAAATGTAATTTTCTCTATGAAAAAAAAGGCTAAAGATAATTTCTTTAAGGTTGGGTGATGACCAATCCTACCCTCTACGTGGCTCTTCCCGCTTACTAAAATTGATTAATGGGAATTTTATTCTTCAGATAAAAGAGAGAACAAAAAGAAGATAAGAATATTGTATGGAGAGTCCATGGGTGGAGCAATGGTTCTATTGTTGCACAGGAAAAAGCCAGAGTATTGGGATGGTGGTGTTTTGCTAGCACCCATGTGTAAGGTGTGTATATTCTTCTTTTCTTCCTTTAGTTTCAGGTCGATTCAAATTCAAATATGGCAACCAATATATGCACAGTGTGTATAGATATGAGAAAAGTGAATATAAGGCTGTCCTATATAGTTATATCTAAGCTTAGATATGAATTTTGTAATATTTGTTGTATAATAATTAAATCACATGACTCTTATGAATTTTATGGTTTAAAAAAAGAATATGTGAGGGGTTTCATACCTAAGTTTAGGTATGAGACAACCTTATATTCACTTCCCCGTATAGATATACAAGTTTTTAGGCCCGTCCGATGGAGGGATAGTCTCAAAAACATGTAAATAATAACAAAACATAAACAAAACAAATTTGAAAGAATAAATCCTTTTGTAGTAGAAGAAGAATCCATAACTAAAATAAAAGAGATGAAAAATGACAATAACATAACAATTTAATTTCAAATAATAAACAAATACGAACAAAATACCAAAAATAAAATTAAAGTGATATAAAAAAATCGTTTTTTGTTTGTTGAGATTTTTAATGAACATGATTTGTTTATTAAAGATAAGAATGAGAGGAATAATATGAATGAGAATGATTAATAAAAATTTAGGTTATATATAAAATAATTTATTGAGAGGGTTTTAAGGATATTATATATCTTTTAAATTTAAAAAGATTTGTTTTGATAGAAAAATATTTATGATAGAGTTTTAAATATAATTATCTATTTAATAAGCAAATAAAAAATTAAAAAATCTAGAAAAAATGAGAGAGCTCTAGAGTAATTAGGAGGTGAAGAAAAGCAGTTGGATCTTTCGATCTCCTGAAGTTGTAACCAAATACAAATTCTTACCCCTTTTTCTTAGGTTATATATTTATATGTGTGTCCAAACAGGGACGGGGCCAGAAAATATACTCTGTGGGGGCAATTTTAAAATCATGTGTTATATTTAGGGTCGGCCTTAAAATTTTTGATGTCTAGGACAAGTGCTCGAAAATGCTCGACTAAATTTTGTAAAACTAGAAGCTCATTTCAACTTTGTTTCAAAAAAAAAAAATTAATCTTTAAAAAAAAATAAGCTAGTAAAGTATAAGATGATATTTTAGAAGTCATATTTTATTGAAACAACTAACCACAAATTCTTTTATTAATCGGTCTAAATGCTTGGATGATATCACCATGATTATTATTTTATAAAAAACATTATAGTTTTCTAAGCTTTAATAAATGATTAGTTCGTAAGTAATAATAATAAGTATTAATACAAATATCAATTCATTTTAATTGTCAACTACTTTGAAAATCAAAATAATTGTGCTCAAGATGTGAATATTCAATAAGAAACTTTTTAACAAATAATGTTTGTTTCGATTAACAATTTTAAAATTATATATTTTACTCCAAATAGGAAAGAAAGGTTAAATTTTGTAGTAGTGTTATTACTTTACGAGTAGTATTTTTCCCTAAATCAAAAAACCTATATATAAAGTTTATGGGCTAAAGAAGTTATCTATAAAATAAAAAGGATAATATAAGCACTTCAATAAAGTTTGGGGATTTAAAAGGACAAAAAAACTAAAAAGAAGGTTCCTTTAGCAAATGTGTTGTCTTCTTCCCTTGTTTCCCTGCAACAACCAATCTGCCGACCACCATCAAACAGAAAACCGATTTATCCATTCTTTTATCCCATTCTTACTTCAACAATAAGCTTTAACTATATAAAACATGATTTCATTATCAACAATTTAGTTTTTCCATTCTCTTTTAGGGCAAAATTCCAAGTATACTTTAAAATTAAAAAAAATAATTTACATTGTATCAAAAGTGGAGTGGGGCAGTTGCCCACACTGCCCCCAAGCTAAATCCGTCCCTGTGTCCAAAGAAAGAAAAGAAGCCCAAAAACAAATATGCAGCATGTTTAGAAAAAAGCCCAAAAACAAATATGCAGATATAGTAGAAACTTTTAAAAATTATAAAAATACATACCAATTCATCAACAAATACCATCTCGAATGTTTGATTTTCTTCGGGTTGTTCCAATTCGAAACAGTCTATACATGCACAACAGGGAGTCGTAGATGATGGTTAACATGTGTTGGCTTAATATCTTCAAGATGAACTAACGTGGTCTTATTTTTTGTAGTTGAAGAAAAAATCATAATGAACCTATAATGGACAACAAACTAAATTAGAAGAGATGAATAATAATAATAACATAAGAATTCAATGTCAAATAATAATGATTAAACATGAACAAAATATATAAAAAAACCCTTTTTGTTTGTTGAATTCGTGAGGTAGTCGAAGCTTTTTTTTTTGTGTTGAGAATTTGTGAGGGTTTTTTCCTAGGTTGTATATATATAATAATTTTTGGGAGAGTTTTAAGGATAAAAAGATTTGTTTTTTTATTTTTTAATAGAATATAGGTAGGCCTAGAAAATTTTAAATAAAAAAATATAGAAAAATAGAGGATTAATTAGGAAGGAGAATTAGGCTCAAGGAAGGGGATTAGGGGTGCCAAGTGTACCCCCAACCTCCTCTTTTAGTTATAATACTAGATTTTAGACCCGTGCCTAATACTGGACATGGGGCTTATGACATGAGTTACAAATATAACTTGGGTCGTCCATGTCATTGTATTCTGTTACAGTCAAACATTACGATAATGTATTTTTTATTTAATAGTGAAATAACTTAGATGTGTACCTCTCGATATTCCGTTTTTTATTCGTTGGGACTTCATATAATGATGAACCATTTTTTGGGTTACCTTATGTTACATCTGTTATATGCTAAATAATTTTTCGTTTTTTGGGTTTCTATTTCCCATTAAGATTTCTTGAATTGTTGTTAATATTGTTAATGAGTTTGTGTAAGTGTGGATGTTGAATTTTAAGTTTGACAAATTGAAAAAAGATATGAATCGTAATATAGAAGAAGATTGTTTGGTGGTAGCTTTTTTAAGGAGTTGATAAATGTAAGCTTATAGTATTACAATTGTAGACAATCTAAAGTTTCCTTATCAGAATATACATCGTACGTATAATCAATTAAAGATTGTTAATATTAATATAATTATAATTTTTTCCCTTAAGATAGTAATAGTAATGAGGTAGGGAGTAAACCCTAACCTTAATTTATATATAGATAAAGTGGATCGAGACCTAAAGGAGGGAAGGGATCGAAAAGGAAGCAGCCAAGAACCATTTATACATATTTATGTATATATATCGAGAGTGAAAGGAAGGAAAGGAGGTGAAGAAAGTTCACTCCGGGAAGAAAGTTCACTCCGGGAAGAAAGTTCACTCCGGGAAGAAAGTTCACTCCGGGAAGAAAATTCACTTCGGCCGAGAATAACTCTTGGTGAGAACGAATCTCGACGAGAGTGAAGAGAAGAAAGAGATATCCGAGAGTGAGTAGTGGGCCCCGGCCGAGAGTAACTCTTGAGGAGAGAGAAACCGGAGTGAAAGTTAACTCCTTCCTTGAGTGTTTCCTTAACTCCTCCTGGAGTATATGTAGCGAGATATATGCTCCCTTGAGGAAATCAGTCGAGAGTCATATACATATGTATGTCTCCTCTTGACCTAATAAAAATGAATATGGTCCACGACAGCCCAGCAAGAGCCCCACAAGGCCGAAAGCCATGTCGGAGGTGAACCTTGAGAAGCCTAGTCGAGAGTAGATGCAAAAGAAATCTCCCATCTCTCATTATTTACATGTGGGATATAAACACATGTCTCTATAAATACGTTTAATTTCCCAACGCTTATATAAGTATATATACGAATATACTTATGGTCGGGAAACCTCTTCTTGAAAATATCAAGAATGACCAAGGAATACGATGACGTGGCTATGACCACTCTCCTTGACACACTTTCCATAACGTCTCTCTCGAAGGTTCTATTCCTCGTACTGACATTTTGGACTCAAATGTCAGGCCCGTATATGACAGGCCCATGTACGAAGTTACCCTAATTTGTACAGCCTATAAATACTCAATCATTGGGTATCAGGATATTCATTCATTACAAAATTACACACATTCCATTCTTTCTCTAAAAACTCTCAATCAATCATCATAAAAATCATCAGAATCATTACACATTCATTATCCTCCAAAGATCGATACATCTCTTTGGGAAAACCATTATTCACCTTAGATTCGCGAAGAATTTAGTAGGTTTGCACTACGTAGTAGGAGATTATAATGGTTTTCATGGTTAAATCCTTTTTGTGATTGAGCCCAACAATCAATGCTCAAACAAATAGAATTATTATATTTTAATATTAATTAAATCACAATTGTAGATATGTTACTGGTTGTATACACACATTCACATGAAACTATATAATTTGCTTTAAAAATAGCTCATCAATTGCGTAAAAGATCTACTCATATGGGCTTGTATTTATGTTTTTTCTATATTTTTAATATCTATATTATTGTAATTTTTAAAAATATTTTTGTTTGATATAAAATAAAATTAAACATTAGAAAGAAGAAAGAAAAAGGAAAAGGAAAATGTAACATTATCCTAATCAACTGACATAGGTTGTTTATAACATTTTAAAGATAAGATAAATTATTAAATATATAAATTTAAATGTAAAAAATGTAAGTAAAAACAAATTTAAAAGAATATATTTCTAGAACATTGAACACATATATTGTATTTCATATTGAAATACTTTTTTATAGACAATATTTTATGTGTTGAATTTTTTAATTAATTAAATGATGAAAAATTAAAAAATTTTTTTCTCAAGTTGATGGTTAAAAGTTGTAATAAATATAATCTAAGTATTTAGGGCTAAAAAGGGTAAATTGATGGGAAAACAAAAAAGTGTAAATTAATGAGACTTTTTCTACGAATATTAATAGAATAAATATTAAATATATAAATTTAAATGTAAAAAATGTAAGTAAAAACAAATTTAAAAGAATATATACTTCTAGAACATTGAACACATATATTGTATTTCATCTTTTGAAATACTTTTTTATAGACAATATTTTATGTGTTGAATTTTTTAATTAATTAAATGATGAAAAATTAAAAAATTTTTTTCTCAAGTTGATGGTTAAAAGTTGTAATAAATATAATCTAAGTATTTAGGGCTAAAAAGGGTAAATTGATGGGAAAACAAAAAAGTGTAAATTAATGAGACTTTTTCTACGAATATTAATAGAATAATATATTTGGATAATGATTATTAGAAATTTTAATTTATAATTAAACTAAATGATGACATAAGCGAGAGTCAATTTGATGAAATTGAGCGATGTGATTGGTCAATAAGTTATTAGTTGAACTGTCTTATAGTATATATTAAGATTAAGATAGATAGATGTGTGCATATGTATTTTTTTTTCTTCGTAAAGTAAACATTTACAATCAACACATAAATATTCAAATTTATAGTATTCATTATTCAGCTTAAGACTCGTAAATAAAATTTATAGTATATCTTTATGCAAAATGATATAGATTCCGATTGTTTTCACTAATATGCAAATTATCAACGCATGGGGGACAATCAAATAAGAACAACCTTAAAATAAAAACACGGTGAGAACACTTAAAAACTACATTTTGATGCATTAAAAGTCCATAAAACTAACATAGTGTATAATTAATTATCATTTTTTAAGTGTTTAACAACACATTGGTCTGTCAAAATCGAGAAAATCATGTTTTTTGTTTTGTGCATCCATCTTGGATGCATATTCATCAAAATGATGCATCCAACAAAAAACGTGATTTTTTTTATTTTGACGGATCAATGTGTTGTTAAACACTTAAATAATGATAATTAGTTATGCACTATGTTAGTTTTATAGACTTTTAATGCATCAAAATGATGTTTTTAAGTGTTCTCACCGTTCTTATTTTAAGAGTGTTCTTACCGGAGTATTACCCATCAACACATAATGCTTACATAAATATATCATCCTACGACAAATTTCTCAATATGTAAAGGACAAATCCAGTACTTTTAATTTCTAAATGCAATGTGCGGAGATATGCCTAGTGGCCAGTAGTATGAATGAAAATGTATTAGAATGTTCAATGTCAACTAGAAGGTATTTGTTGAGTGTCATAAGGTTTTCCAAGTTGTCATTTTCACATTTTATTCTCTACTTGCTCCATTTATTTCATAAAGTGGTTTTTCCATGAACTTAAAGGGCATTGTTTTACTGTTTTAGTTATGTGGTTTCCTTACAGGAAAAGCAAATTTGGAAAATTTCCCACAAAAGCCAAAGTTGCTACTAATATAGTCCCATTTTAAATGTCATATTTTGACTTTTTAAGCCTTTTTCTTTTAATTTTGATCGTAAATATCTTTATTTGTGTTATACATTAGTTGATTAAATTTAAATCAATGAAAAGTATATTTAAAACTCGATCCATTCATATATTTTATAGCAAGTGTTATAAAATATAAACGAAAATATTTACGGTCAAAATTGAATGCAGAAGACTTGACAATTCAAATTTGGACAATACAAATGGGACTAAGGGAGTATTTTTTTTATAAAAAAGTTATCTGGAAACATACTGTTTTATGTCATTCTTAGGTATTATCCCTAACAGGGCCGTCTCTGAAAGCGACAACAAAAAATTGGGCCCAAGGCAAAATGAAAACATAGGCCCCAAAATTATAAATAATTTAGCCTAACCTTTATTGATTTATCAATTACATATTTTTTTTTATCAAACTTCCACTCGTTGTGTTATTAAATTTTTTTTATCTAGACTTAAAGTAATAAAAGATGATATAACCTAAAGCTACAAAACTTAATTTTCTGAGACCTTACAGAAATTGGGCACTAGGCTTATGCCCTCATGCCCCACCTCAAAGGCGCCCTTGATCCCTAAAGTGTCAAACAAAGTAAGTTTAACGTTCTATCTTGGGAAATAATTGTTAAAAATGTCACAAACTCGTTTGAAATGGTATGGGCAACAAGAAATAATGATCATCATATGAACCTTACATCCATAATTGTTACTATAAGAAGTATATATGGAAACTGATACTCGATCTTACAGTTTTATTTGTGCCTACAAATCATCCTAATCTTGACGTAAACATAACAAAATGAAATGATAGAACTACGCAAGAGAAATGATACGCAATTCTACAATTTGGCCAAATGCAACTTTTAAAAAAATTATATAATATTGTACTAATATTCAAAGGAATTAATTGTTTCTATAGTATCGTTTCCAATGTTCCCATTCCTAACCTTGGAGTTTTAAATATATTTTAGATTGATATCAAGCCACCTCAATTTGTGATTAATGTGTTGACAAAACTCACAAAATTTATTCCAACATGGAAGATTGTCCCGGGTGAAGATATGATTGATATTGTTTTTAAAGATCCTGAAGTGAGAAAAGAGGTAAAAGCATGTTCTATGATATCTATATATAATTTGTTCCCTATTCATAACATATTTTGTTAATATTGGAGATCGATTTACGAATATGAATGTGTGTGACAGGTTCGTAATAACCCGTTAGTTTATAAAGGTCGAGTGCGTCTACAAACCGGGATACAACTACTAAATGTTAGTTTAGACCTTGAAAAGAGGCTCCAAGAGGTATGTTTTGGTTGTGATATGTTTATTTTCCTCATATAGATATAAAACCAGATGAAAAGGTTACCTTGTAAATTAAAAGCTATTTTGTTATAATTAACATGTTTTTTTTTATAAATTTAATCAGGTTACATTTCCATTTCTTGTCTGCCATGGAGAAGCGGATAAGGCGACTGATCCTAGCGTGAGCAAGCTGTTATACGATACTGCAACAAGCATTGATAAGACGATCAAGTTGTATCCAGGAATGTGGCACTCTCTCACTTACGGGGAGTTGCCTCAGGACGTAGATATTGTGTTTGGCGACATCATTAGTTGGATTGATAGGAGAATTGCTAGCGCCAACTCAAGATTGGAGAGGGAACCAATGAATGCAAACGACGATTTGAAGCAAAACTAAGTTGCTAGCTGGATTAACCGAACGTGACACACTTAGAATTATTGTTCTCAATATATATACTTTAAAATAATTATATAATATTGTACTAATATTCAAAGGAATTAATTGTTTCTATAGTATCGTTTCCAATGTTCCCATTCCTAACCTTGGAGTTTTAAATATATTTTAGATTGATATCAAGCCACCTCAATTTGTGATTAATGTGTTGACAAAACTCACAAAATTTATTCCAACATGGAAGATTGTCCCGGGTGAAGATATGATTGATATTGTTTTTAAAGATCCTGAAGTGAGAAAAGAGGTAAAAGCATGTTCTATGATATCTATATATAATTTGTTCCCTATTCATAACATATTTTGTTAATATTGGAGATCGATTTACGAATATGAATGTGTGTGACAGGTTCGTAATAACCCGTTAGTTTATAAAGGTCGAGTGCGTCTACAAACCGGGATACAACTACTAAATGTTAGTTTAGACCTTGAAAAGAGGCTCCAAGAGGTATGTTTTGGTTGTGATATGTTTATTTTCCTCATATAGATATAAAACCAGATGAAAAGGTTACCTTGTAAATTAAAAGCTATTTTGTTATAATTAACATGTTTTTTTTTATAAAAAGCTATTGAAAAAGCTTTTGCTCCAATGATAAAAAGCTTTTGAAAGACTTTTTTAACAAAAAAACCATTATATTACAATTAAATATAGATGAGAGATAGTGTTTATTTCTATCAATAGGTTGATAAACTTCAAGCTATTCATTAAAAAAGTCATCTTCTCCAATGGTAAAAAGCTTTTGGAAGACTTTTTTTAACAAAAAAAGTTTTTGCTCAAGTTACCATTGGAGATGCTCTTAGCTAGGGTATAATATTTATCTTTGGTGTTTAAGCCTCTAAATTCTTTTAGTTTTCTTCAACTTTCTCAGCTCCAAAAATCCTAATTTGTGAACCAACCAAATGCTTAAATACAAACTTATGGTTTTTCAAGACTTGGTTATCCGGGTTGGCTCTGGTTAATCCTATTAAGCAAAACGTGGAAACATTCTATTGGGGTATGGATTGTATATCTGGATCTTTCCGGGTCTTAATTTTCTTAAAGATTTGATGACTAAGGATGAAAGGTTGAAAACTGTGGTTAAAAGTTATTAACAAATCAAGACAGGTTGTGTTTAACAAAAACTTGGATGGTTAAATTGTCAACAAATGTATTACTGTTGCGGAATTTTCTGACCCAACTTGGTTTCTTGAAGAGCTTTGAGAGGGGAATGCCAATTTTTTTGTGAAACTTTTGGAAATTTTAAAGCAGGATGATTTAGTTGCTAAAAGATAGGCTGTTTTTTTTAGCAGTCTTTCAAATGACTGTAAATCGTGTAATCTGGCTTTGAGTGTAAATTTGAAAGGAATGAATTTGACACTTCAACATTATGATCATGGTTCCAAAAGAGGCTAGTTCGTCGTCTCAGATCAGTTGAGTATTGCTTAATTACACGAAAACATTATGGTTACATATATAGCAATAGTACTAAGGCAATTAGTTAGTATCAAATTCACATTTACAGTTAACAATTCGTCACTTAGAATCTTCTGGTGATACATTACTAACCAACGATGACGCTCTATACTTATTCATTTTTACCATTGGGGAGCCTGGAATTTCTTGTGAAAATAGAACAACCGATGCTGGTCCAAGTGTGGAAGAGGATATATGTTTATGGAGGTCCATGACTGGGTCACATTAAAATAACTGTAATTTGGGCTACAGGATTCGTTTTAGGAGTGCAACCAGTCAAAACGAAACTTAAAACAAGGGGAAAGGTTTGCCATCTTTTGGTTTGAAAAATTGTTTTTAATTGTTGTTTTTGACACTTTTATGTGTTTGGCCCATGACCTTTTGATGACCCGTATCAATTTTCCTCTCTGTATTTATGTTTGGCCCATGACAAGTTACACTTAACCTCTTGTGTTTTACAAGAAATGTAAATGTAGTTAAACTTTTACAATTGAACGCCACAAATCTATATCTAACAATGTATGATACTCTGATAAAAGTTAAGACCACAATTAGAATTGCTAGATTGAAATTCTAGCTATCATAAACCGATATTGCCAATACCATAGTCTCACACTCTCATAGACATTATACCAGAATATAATGAAGTGTCAAAATTTACAATTGAATTACAGCGTATTGTCCGTCCTATGAGGTAAATAATGGTACTCATCATTTTTTATGGTGATTGTTTTATGTGATTTAATAATGGAGAAAATATTGTTACATTTAATTTTTAAAAGTTTTACTCGATATTCAATAAATTATAAAATAATACTAATATCGTTTTTTAAAAAATTTGCATAACGTATAATTACTTGATAAGGGGCAAAGGTGCAATCGGCAAAATGGATTGGCAAGTTTTATTGGCAAGCATTGGCTCTTTGGCAACCTTGTACCCCCTCCATTGGCAAAAATTGACAACATACATTGGCTCCTTCCATCGGCCATATATAGCCGATTGTGGCAAAAATTGGCAAACAAAATTAACACACAAAGATTCTCTCTTTTTTGTGGTAACATTTAGCTCACTACTTGGCTTCTTTTGACAATTTTTTGGCAATTTTTTTTACAGCTACATAGCATCTTCCTATTGGTTCATTTTTTGCCAAAATTTGCCAAAGAGCCAATTCGTGGCTCTGCACCCTTGCCCCTAATACTTTATGTGTCTTTAATTATGAAAAAAAAGTTTATTTATTTATAGTAATGCATATATGTGATTTCATATTTAAAATTAAAATGTATAAGTTGAACATAATTAACTGAGTTATTTATAGAAATGAAAGTTTGAAAATCTATACTAGTTAAGTATTAATTACTAGTTCCGTTCCAATTTTAATATCATATTTTTACTTTGTTTTTCAACTTTGACCAAAAGTATATTTATTTGCAATATAACACTTAGTTGATGAAATTTTATCGATAAAAAATATATTTAAAACTCAATCTATTCGTATATTTTACGTCTAAGTATTATATAACACAAATAAAAATATTTACCGTCAAAGTTGAGAAGAAAAAACTCCAAAAAGTCAAACTTTGACATTTAAATTAAAACACAAGGAGTAATATTTGAGCTATAGGGATATATTAGTCCCTTCATATATTTAAAACAAGTTTTTTCTCCAACACCATGCTAAGGAGGTGTTATAGGGTTGCGATGTTAAAATAGATTTTGCGTTTTTAGAACTGCATTTCGAAAAAACATATCTTTATATGCTTTTTCAAAACTGCGTGTTTTCTCTATTAAAATGCAGATAATCACTTTTTCAGCCAAACACTTCTTTGATTATCTGCGTTTTACAAACACTATAATAAGATAATCACAACAAAACGCATCTCCAAACACTCCCTAACAAGAACTTTAACTTTATATAAGGGGAAATAATTAATCATCCTAAATTAATAGCCTAAAAATCCTCTTAACTATATTAGTTGATGACATGTGAAAAAATCAAGGGCAAGATTAGGAAAGAAAATTAGTAGATAACACATGTCAGCTAATCTTTGGGAGGATTTATCAATTTCCTTAAATAAGCTTATAGGTATAGATCTTTCACTTCATCACACTTAAATTTAAAAAATTCTCCTACAGTGAAAAACATGCAATCCTTTTGAAAAACATGAACAAAAGCAGGAAAACTATATATTGGAACCTTGCTTAATTACAAAAGCATGAAAACTATATATTGGAACCTTGCTTAATTTGGAGAACATATATGACAGAATTGTTTAAAATAAGAATGAAAACAAAATTTAAAATAATGATCATCATACATCCGCAGATTTAAAATACTCGTAGTGTAGTATCAATTATAAATGTTTGAGTATTTATATATTTTGTAGCTCTGGGATTATTAAAATCAATAAAATCACATTACTTATTACTTATTTTATGCATTTGTAATGGATGCATCTACATAAAATTAATTCATAAGTATAGTAGTGACAGAACCATGATTAAAAAAGATGAGTCGGAGATATTCGTCCATAAGTAATAATAACGATTAGACAGTTACGACATTTAGCAGTTCATAAGGACTTTGGACTAATTTCACCGGATTTAATAATTTTTGACACTTTTCATTTCCAGTTCAATTATGCAAATTAAATATGACATTATACATTTCATTGCTTGGAAATATCGTCTCAAATATTAGAGTCAAGTACATTAACCCTTTTTTTTAACAACGAGTTACGAGTTAGTATTCGAGACACCACATTGACATTCAATTGGGCAGTATGGGAGCTCGAACCACACGTACCTGAGATGAAACTCAGGACTCTCAACCCCCCCAAACCCATAATCCACTCCCTCTACTCATAATCCACTCCTACAAATGTAGAAAGTGTTATTTGAACCACCAGTAACCACCAATCTATTGGCAAGTACATTAACTAGTATATGTTAATCCACGCCTTAGAATTGAACCATAACACTTAACATATGTGCTAACTTCAATACTACATTACTACAAATTAAATAAAACTGGAAAATCTGAATTATTGAAGCTCCAAAAACTAAAGGTAAGAAGAAAAAGCTATCTTCACTAGAGGTTCGGAGGTTGTACGTGACAGGGGCGATAATATTGTAGTTTGATGCCTAATGTCGGCCCTTTTATCATATGTAGACAAATCTGCAAAAACAATTTCAAACTCCACCACACAAAAAACATGCCTCATCCAAATGACTATTTATCTACTTCTTCTAACTACAATTCTGACAATTTGGATCTATATATGTAAAATTGTAAACAATAACTAAAATCAGATAACTTTTTTTCTTAGTTTATAACTTTATATCAATAATGCAAATATTCGCATCATATCACAATGACAATAGTCAATAGTAGTATATATATTATCGCACATCTATTCCATTTGAGGCTAGCTTTAAACCACAATTCTCATATGTAAACTCGATATAAAGAAGTGAAACAAGATTACTTTTAATTTCTTTTTAAAGTAAGCTTCATTCTCAAACTTGATTATAGTATATACCAATGATCAAAAATCACCAATTAATTAATCTACGATTAAGAAAGTGATTACACTTAAGTGCACCAGTCCTTGCAGCTAAAGTCTCGGGATAAATCTAGAATAGCTTTTTTGTATGTTTTTTTTCTAGATTTGTAAATTGTATACTTTGGTCACTACTCACTGGTGCCTTGCTAATAGCTTTATTCATAACTAGGTGGTTTGAGCCGCCTAATAGGCGGCGACGATTTGTGGAAGCGTTTACGTTCATGGGCAGAGGTACCCCCCCCCCCCCAGCAAATTTTTTCAAATAATAATAATCTAATTCGAAATATAAAAAAATAAAACTGTCATGTCTTAAATACTACTCCCTCCGTCCATCACATGTGTCCTACTTTGAATTTTCAAAGTCTCCGTTTTATAACTTTGATCATAAATATTTTTAATTGTGTTATATAATATTCGGTGAAAGTTATATCAATGAAAGCACATCTAAAACTCAATCAATTCATATAACTTTCATCAAGTATCATATAACACAAACAAATATATTTAAGGTCAAAGTTGCATAAAAAAGACTTTAAAAATTCAAAACTGGACACTTCTAGTGGGACGGAGGGAGTATTACTCTAAAAAAACACAAAGAATAACATGTAGTATTTATCTGATTAATGAATAAGATTGTTATGTCTCAAAAACTATTACTCTCAAAAAACACAAAGAATATAAAACTATAAAAAGATAAAAATGTTTTTAAAAAAAAATGTTAAAAAACAAAAAGTACAAAACAATAAAAATGTAATAAGAATAGAAAATATTTATAAAATAAACATAAAATTAAAAAATCAATAAATAATAATTCAATTAAGTGATATATAAATTCTAGAGGGGGTAAAATAAAATTTTAAGAATTTAAAAACAAAAAAAAAAGTAATAAAGAATTAAAGAGGTTGTCCAGATTTGAACATGTAACCTCTCCTTTGATAAGTGAGAACTTTACCATTCCATCTAACAAAAATATTTATACTTTGTTTGCTTTATGTTATATTTATGGGAAAGGATTCCCTAAAGTTCTCTCAACTTGACTAGTCAAGTTGGGAAGATCTTGGCCCTTGGATGAAAATCAAGGGTCAAGATTTAAAACTTAACTTTAAATCTTGACCCTTGATTTTCATCCAAGTGACTAGACAAATTGGGAAAACTTTAGGAAATCCCCTTCCTTTATTTATACTGTAGTTGCATATAGAGACAAAATAGGAACTGTTCACATCTCATTCCAATATTATAGAAGATAATATATTTATATAATTTTGCTATTAAAAACAAAATATATACTAGCTACTGTAACATCCATTTCCAATTAGATTATTAATCTTTGCACAAACTATTAGTGTGTGATAAAAAATCATCCCGTCTAAAATTTTTTTCAGATATATGCAAGTTATTTTTCTATTTTAAGTTCTTTTAATAACCGTATGTACATTAAAGTACATAACAAAGTCACATTATGTTTTCTTACAAAAAAAGTATTTTTCAAGTTAAAAATTGATATAAGCTTTTAATAAGATTAAATTTGAATTTGTTTTAGAGTCATTAACAGAAAGAATCAAATGATTCTGTTCATACATTCGAATGATTAAACGTTTCACATTAATCAGTAACATTTGAAAGTTGAAATTTTTTGAATATACTCACTTTGATTTTTACAACAAAAACTTGGGACATAGTCCGAACAAAACGACAGATATTTTTACTCTAATGTTAAAAAGAAAAACACCTAAAGTATATGATTGGACAATTGATGGAGCAACAGCTTTAGCTTCATTTATTAAATATAAACATAAGAACAAAAAAGGAACAAATATATATATTCACATCAAATGAGATCTCACCAATGTTACATATTATGTTGAAGCACGCATTGGACAGTGACTTCTTCCTAGCAAGTTTGATACACTAAGATTCAATATACCCCCCCCCCCCCCCCAAATCTGAATTTATTGAAAGACCCCTATATATATCAATTCTGAAATGAGCTAATCATTGTCCAAGGGCAATATAGTCATTTCACTCTTCAAGATGGTATGTAAGACGACCAATAATGCATGCTTCACCCTGTACGTATATATGTCGATACTACTATAGCTAGCTAGAAATATATAGTTAACATATTATATATGGCAATATGTGTTTTATTGATCAACGACACAAAGTAATAATTAGCCGTCGTCATCGTTATCTGAGTTGTTTGATTGATTGTCCGCTATCATCTTTTGAATCAACTCGCTAGTTTGAGCTTCAGACAAACGATTTGATCCGCTTGAAGATTGGGACTCGGAGTATGATTCAAAGAACTCCTTGTTTTCCTTCTCTAACTCTTTCCACACTGCAATTTAATTAGGCATATTTGTTTATACATGGGTTTAACATGTCAAAAAAAAGAAATTTAACTAAAAATGGATAAGTCAAACTAGTCGAAGTTTGATAAAAGATTGATTACGTTGTTATATGCGTAAAACCTTCTAATTTGGATTATTTAGATAACTATTGTACTAATATTGTTTTTGTAGTCTTTATCAAAGCATTTGTTATGCATATGGGTTACTAAAATGGACTAAAAAAGTCTTGGTAGGTAAAACAACTCAAGTCTACCGGCATAATTATCCATCTTGCCACCTTTATACGAAAGCACTAAGATCAAAAATATTTTGGCAAGGTATATAACGGGTTACAAAAGCCTTATCACACCAAAAGGTAAGCGAATTCAAATCGACGACCTTCTAACCATAACCATGTGGTGTTAGGGGATAGCATATATATCGTTCCATCTAGCTAGGAACCCATAGGTAACTTTGTATATCCCATCACTTTAAGTTAATGAAATCCTTATGTTAGTTAGTGTTTGATTAATTAGTAAAGATATAGTGTGTGAATAGAGTGATCACGTAACCTAAAAACGCATACGACATTCATAAAAAAGCTACTATGAGGAAATTAACTTCCCAAATAAACAAGTTTAAGAAGTTCAAAAGAACACGTACTAGATCAAAAAGGAAGTACATATATCATGCGTGTGCGCAAGCGCATGCATGCTTGCATATGAATGATTTTTATATATAGAAACTAACCAGTTGAGGTGATGACAGGTTTGATATTTGCATGTTTAGAAAGGGCTTCCATGCACTCTTCTTTGCTCATCCGAAAGATCAAACACTTCTCTATCATGTGTTGTACCTATATATATATATGAAAAAACAAGTTAGTACATGCATGATTATCTATACAAATCATATGTTGTGCCTAGATAGATCAAAAACTTGTTATATATATATATGGTCATATAGAACGTAGATTAACTAGATATATATCTATCTATCATATATATATGTACACGTACTTTCGTTCTAGCTAGCTTGTTACGTACCATGTGTATGTATGAAGCTGAAGAGTCACCCATTAGATGATCAATTATGGATGTCTATAATGAAAGAATTAGGGCAAGGATATTGAGTGAGGTAGCTAGGTAGGGATGATCATGAAGTAAGAAAAATCCAATAGGTAGCTAGAAAGTTAAATAGAGATGAAAATGAAGGAGAGATGGTGGGGTGGGCCAATTAGGCCATGTGAGAGATAGACTATAACTGGTGGAGAAGAGACTAGAGGAGATTTGGAAATTGAACATTTCTGTCTTCTAGGAGTCCTATTAGGCAGCCACCCTCCACGTAGACATTCTCTCTACACAAAAATTCACCAATCCTAGCTAGCTAGTTGGAGGTATGCATCTTTACCATAAAAGCAAATCAATTTATCAACCTTGATAACCTTAAACAAATCAGGATGCGCCAAATGGCATTCGGCGTATATCCTTGATCAATCATTTTAGTGAATATACATGGGGTATGAAGTATACTTTGCCATGTTGGCATATATAGGATTTTCGACGTGGCAGTTTCTTGCTCTATAATTGGTTGATGGACTCATGGACACATGCAAGACAAGTGAAATACATCATATAATCAAATGATTTGGAGTTAAGGATTAATTCTGTTTTCATACATGAAAACCTTGAGATATTTTGGTACCAAAGATCATTTTTTACAGATTCAATGTTTCTTTAGCTTTTGGTTTCTGTTTTTTCTAGCAGATTTTTGTCAACTTGCTGATCCATGTTCTTCAACAAATAAAGTTGATAGATATATACTTAGCTTATCAAGTGGTGCAAATTGTCTAGATAGGGAAAATGAATTCCTTTAAACATATATACCTGCTTACTCAGACTTGATACGACAATTATCTTCATCATCAGACAGCGGGCCGGTCAAAAAATTGCAAAAGAAAGAGATGCATATGTATACGCAAATCAGACAATACACTAAATTATCCACCAATTATATAACTCTTGGAGAAGTTATACCTGTGGCTCCCCTAGCTTGATGTACACTTCCTGAAAAGTGATCGATCAAGGACTGCAGTGACGTATACATCCAGCATTCTCGTACGAGTACAAATCATGGATGCATATCGTGTATGTTATAACTTGATGAGAAATAAACTTGAGCATGACAAATTGATGTCTACTTTTAGCTTCATTGTCATGTCAAGAGATTTAACGGTCTTAAATGCACAACAATTTATTTATTTTTTCCACCCTTTCACTTGTAGTTTGTAAATGGGTCGATTGAGGTTATATGTTACCTTCCATATATAGGTGTTATGTTATACTGAGTATGTGAAGAAATGTTAGGATCTAAACACACATATTCGAAAGAACTAATCATCTTGATTAATAGACGAACAAGGTTTAACAATAAAGAGTAAAAATAAGATACAATAAACCAACCACTATGTGATGGATCTAAGGGACAAACACAATCGAATTACATAACCAGAATTATGATCAGATTGACCATAATAAGATGAAAAATATATGGAGAGGGTTTAACGGTTATATGCGGCTCAAAAAGAGAAATTGTGTTGTAACCCTAAAAGAGGAACAGTGTTATGTATATATAGGAGCTGCAACTTCTTCTTCACCCCTCTATCTTCTCACTTGTACAGCTTCAGCCCTCCTGCTTCCATCTTTTCCTTTTGATCCAGTTTAGTCCTCCAGAAATACATGAAATATAAAACAAGTCCAAATTAGATAAATAACAATCAAGATGCTATAAATTTAACACCCCTCCTCAACTTGATTGTGAGAAGGGATCAAACAACCCAAGTTTAGTGCACAGGTATTTGTGTTGATCCAAAGGTAAACCTTTGGTAAACACATCAGAAATATTGTCATGTGAAGAGATTTTGACAGTTTCAATGACTCCCAACAGAATTTTTTCTCTAATGAAAAAAAGATCAATCTCAAAGTGTTTTGTCTTCTCATGGAAGACTGGATTGGCTGCTATCTGCAGTGCAGCCTTACTATCACAAAAAACTTTAGTAGGTTTAGTTTTTGGAACACCCAATTCCTCCAGAATTTTTAAGACCCACATTATTTCACATGTGACAGCACCTAGAGCTCTAAACTCTGCTTCAGCAGAAGATCTAGAGATAGTTTGCTGTTTTTTACTTTTCCAAGCAATGGGGCAACTACCTAAGAAAAGTATGTATCCTGTGATACTTTTTCTGGCAGTTGCCTTCTTGGCCCAGTCAGAATCAACATAAGCAGAGAGAGTGAGAGAAGAATTCCTTTTAAAAAGGATGCCATTACCTGGTGAGTTCTTTAGGTACCTGATCACCCTCATAGCCAGCCTTAAATGAGAGTCATGAGGGCTATGCATAAACTGACTCAAGATATGAACAGCATAGGAGATGTCTGGTCTGGTGAGAGTCAAATAGATAAGTTTTCCTACCAATTTCTGGTATTCAGTGATATTGTTTAAGGGTTTATCAGTTTCATCATTGTTGTCAAGCACAAGATTGGTTTCAATGGGAGTTTGAGTGGGCTTACATCCTAACAGCCCAAATTCAGACAAAAGGTCCAAGCAGTATTTCCTTTGTGACATACACAATCCATCATCACAATCCAAAATTTCTATACCCAAGAAATATCTCAATTTACCAAGGTCCTTGATAGAGAACTTGGATTTCAAAAACAACTTACATTTCTCAATTTCAAGAACAGAATTGCCAGTGATGACAATGTCATCAACATACACAAGTAAAGCAACAAAAGTGTTGCCATAATTTCTGGTAAACAAGGAATAATCACTTTTGCTTTGCACAAAGCCAATTTCAAGTAAAGAAGAAGTAAGTTTCTCATTCCATTTCCTAGGGGCTTGTTTTAGCCCATACAAAGACTTATCAAGCTTACAAACTCTAGAATCAGAAACAGAATGATAGCCAGGTGGTTGAAACATATAAACATCTTCATCAAGTTCACCATAAAGGAAGGCATTGTTAATATCTAATTGAAAGATAGGCCAATTATTCTGAACAGATAAAGCAATTAAGCACCTTATAGTTACCATTTTAACAACTGGTGAAAAGGTCTCATCAAAATCAATACCAATTTTTTGATCATACCCTTTGGCAACTAGTCTTGCCTTATATCTATCCACATCACCATTTGACTTATACTTGATTTTATAAACCCACTTGCAGCCAATGGGTTTTCTGTTTTCAGGTAGTTGTGTGAGAGTCCAAGTGTGGTTCCTATACAAGGCTTCAATTTCAGAATTCATTGCATCAACCCAAAGTGGGTTCTTGCAGGCCTCTTCAAAGGTATTTGGTTCAACAAGTTTATTCAAGTTTGCCACAAAACACAAGTTTTCAGAATTAAGTTTAGCATAGTTGACACAGTTAGCAATACTGTGTTTGGTCTTAGAGGTAAGGACAAAGTCATCAAGGTTTTTTGGAAGTCTGGTAGTTCTGTTTGACCTTCTGAGTTCACTAGGTTGAGTAACAATGGTCTGGTCAATCCTATGAGATGATTGAGAGTCATGAGAAGTATCAGAATTGCCCTCAGGACTTGGATTCTCTTCAATGGGTGTTGCATTGGGAATTTGATGAGTGGCAGCTCTAAATGTGCTACCAGAGTCATCATCCCCAGTACCATCACCATATGAAGTCCCTTTCCTGTCATCATTGGGACTTAGAGAGTCAAGGTCATCAAAAAACATTTTATTATCAAAAAAGTTTATTTGAGATGTGCCAGAATCATTGTTGGCACAATGATCATTATTTATTTTAAAAGGAAATATATTTTCATAGAACTTTACATCCCTAGAATAAAGGATGTTTTTATTTTCCAAACAAAACAGTTTATAAGCCTTTTTTCCTTCAGAATATCCAATTAACACACATTTATTTGATCTTGAGCTAAACTTATCAGAGTTGTTCAAGATGGTAGCAAAACAAAGACAGCCAAAGACTCTAAGAAAGGAAAGGTTAGGAACAGTTTTAAATATCATCTCATAAGGGGATTTGCCAGAAAGGACAGAAGTGGGTAACCTGTTTATAAGAAAGGTAGCAGTTAGAACACATTCAGGCCACATATTCAAGGGAATTCCCCCCTGAAACATAAGGGATCTAGAAACATTTAAGAGATGCCTATGTTTCCTTTCAGCAATGCCATTTTGCTGTGGGGTATAGGCACAAGAAGTTTGATGTGTTATACCATTTTGTTTTACAAATTGATTCATTCTTTGATTGATGAACTCACTACCATTGTCACTTCTCAAATTTTAACAACTGGTGAAAAGGTCTCATCAAAATCAATACCAATTTTTTGATCATACCCTTTGGCAACTAGTCTTGCCTTATATCTATCCACATCACCATTTGACTTATACTTGATTTTATAAACCCACTTGCAGCCAATGGGTTTTCTGTTTTCAGGTAGTTGTGTGAGAGTCCAAGTGTGGTTCCTATACAAGGCTTCAATTTCAGAATTCATTGCATCAACCCAAAGTGGGTTCTTGCAGGCCTCTTCAAAGGTATTTGGTTCAACAAGTTTATTCAAGTTTGCCACAAAACACAAGTTTTCAGAATTAAGTTTAGCATAGTTGACACAGTTAGCAATACTGTGTTTGGTCTTAGAGGTAAGGACAAAGTCATCAAGGTTTTTTGGAAGTCTGGTAGTTCTGTTTGACCTTCTGAGTTCACTAGGTTGAGTAACAATGGTCTGGTCAATCCTATGAGATGATTGAGAGTCATGAGAAGTATCAGAATTGCCCTCAGGACTTGGATTCTCTTCAATGGGTGTTGCATTGGGAATTTGATGAGTGGCAGCTCTAAATGTGCTACCAGAGTCATCATCCCCAGTACCATCACCATATGAAGTCCCTTTCCTGTCATCATTGGGACTTAGAGAGTCAAGGTCATCAAAAAACATTTTATTATCAAAAAAGTTTATTTGAGATGTGCCAGAATCATTGTTGGCACAATGATCATTATTTATTTTAAAAGGAAATATATTTTCATAGAACTTTACATCCCTAGAATAAAGGATGCTTTTATTTTCCAAACAAAACAGTTTATAAGCCTTTTTTCCTTCAGAATATCCAATTAACACACATTTATTTGATCTTGAGCTAAACTTATCAGAGTTGTTCAAGATGGTAGCAAAACAAAGACTGCCAAAGACTCTAAGAAAGGAAAGGTTAGGAAGCTTAGGGGTTAGTTTTGACATGTGTGCAAAGTCAAAAACGGGTTTAGAGGTTTAAAGGTTGTCATTGAGAGCCTTATGCAGATTTTCTTCCTCAAAAGCAAGCCCTAGTTGATCCCCTCCCTTCCCTCTCTCATTTCTCCCTAGATCTTATTCTCGATATGCGACGCACCAAGGGCTGGTGCGGCGCACCTGGTCTTAATCTAAATTCCCTGGAAGATTGGTGCGACGCACCAAAGGGTAGGTGCGGCGCACCTGGTCTTAATCTAAATTCCCTGGAAGATTGGTGCGACGCACCAAAGGGTAGGTGCGGCGCACCTGGTCTTAATCTAAATTCCCTGGAAGATTGGTGCGACGCACCAAAGGGTAGGTGCGGCGCACCTGGTCTTAATCTAAATTCCCTGGAAGATTGGTGCGACGCACCAAAGGGTAGGTGCGGCGCACCTGGTCTTAATCTAAATTCCCTGGAAGATTGGTGCGACGCACCAAAGGGTAGGTGCGGCGCACCTGGTCTTAATCTAAATTCCCTGGAAGATTGGTGCGACGCACCAAAGGGTAGGTGCGGCGCACCTGGTCTTAATCTAAATTCCCTGGAAGATTGGTGCGACGCACCAAAGGGTAGGTGCGGCGCACCTGGTCTTAATCTAAATTCCCTGGAAGATTGGTGCGACGCACCAAAGGGTAGGTGCGGCGCACCTGGTCTTAATCTAAATTCCCTGGAAGATTGGTGCGACGCACCAAAGGGTAGGTGCGGCGCACCTGGTCTTAATCTAAATTCCCTGGAAGATTGGTGCGACGCACCAAAGGGTAGGTGCGGCGCACCTGGTCTTAATCTAAATTCCCTGGAAGATTGGTGCGACGCACCAAAGGGTAGGTGCGGCGCACCTGGTCTTAATCTAAATTCCCTGGAAGATTGGTGCGACGCACCAAAGGGTAGGTGCGGCGCACCTGGTCTTAATCTAAATTCCCTGGAAGATTGGTGCGACGCACCAAAGGGTAGGTGCGGCGCACCTGGTCTTAATCTAAATTCCCTGGAAGATTGGTGCGACGCACCAAAGGGTAGGTGCGGCGCACCTGGTCTTAATCTAAATTCCCTGGAAGATTGGTGCGACGCACCAAAGGGTAGGTGCGGCGCACCTGGTCTTAATCTAAATTCCCTGGAAGATTGGTGCGACGCACCAAAGGGTAGGTGCGGCGCACCTGGTCTTAATCTAAATTCCCTGGAAGATTGGTGCGACGCACCAAAGGGTAGGTGCGGCGCACCTGGTCTTAATCTAAATTCCCTGGAAGATTGGTGCGACGCACCAAAGGGTAGGTGCGGCGCACCTGGTCTTAATCTAAATTCCCTGGAAGATTGGTGCGACGCACCAAAGGGTAGGTGCGGCGCACCTGGTCTTAATCTAAATTCCCTGGAAGATTGGTGCGACGCACCAAAGGGTAGGTGCGGCGCACCTGGTCTTAATCTAAATTCCCTGGAAGATTGGTGCGACGCACCAAAGGGTAGGTGCGGCGCACCTGGTCTTAATCTAAATTCCCTGGAAGATTGGTGCGACGCACCAAAGGGTAGGTGCGGCGCACCTGGTCTTAATCTAAATTCCCTGGAAGATTGGTGCGACGCACCAAAGGGTAGGTGCGGCGCACCTGGTCTTAATCTAAATTCCCTGGAAGATTGGTGCGACGCACCAAAGGGTAGGTGCGGCGCACCTATTGATTGATAAGTTTTTCTGATGGTTTTGTGCGACGCACCAAAGGGTAGGTGCGGCGCACTCGTAGTTAATTTGAATTTCCCTGGAGGATTGGTGCGACGCACCACATGGAAGGTGCGGCGGTGGTGCGGCGCACTCGTAGTTAATTTGAATTTCCCTGGAGGATTGGTGCGACGCACCACATGGAAGGTGCGGCGCACCACCTGCCCAGATTTTGCTAAAAGTGTCGTTTAGCTTATCTTTCGATCTTATACTTGTTCTAGGTTATCGGAGACACCTAGTCATCGTTGTCTTGTGCTTGTAGCTTGTTGTTAAACCGTATCGAGGTAAGATACACTACTTTTGTCACGCTGAGGGTTCAACAAGCAAATGTTTCATACTTATAACTTCCTTAACGGTAACTTATGATATATGTGGGTATCTCGGGTTACACGGGAGGTATTATGGGTTATGTAGTTGACCATGAGACCTGAAATGCAGTCCCTAATGTAGTGAAATGAAGTATTGCTTAATGTAGTGTCTTGTTATGCAGTTTATGTAAGTATTACGAAATCTCTTATTATGCAGGAAATGTAGAAATGAAGTATAATGTAGTATGTGTTATGAAATGAAGTATAATGTAGCATGTGTTATGAAATGAAGTATAATGTAGTATGTGTTATGAAATGAAGTATAAAGTAGTATGTGTTGTGGTAAGAAGGGTAACGTAGTGTTTTTATATGAAGTAGCATGTAGAATCTTGAAATGCAGTATGACGTAGTTTATGTTATTGTGTGCATGTATTAATGGCTTGCTTATCTAGTTCACTAGACTTGTTAAAGTTGCCATGACACGTGCACGTTTAAGGGCCCAAAATGTAAAAGCAGTAAACGTAGTAAATGTTTAGGTAATGCAGTCACCTAAACTAAATAATGCAGGATCGAGCTCGTTAAACTTTGATGCAGGAAAGTGTTAAGCTTAACCCGTACTTGCCCTAGCCCGGCTAAGTGCGTTGACGTAGTTGTTTCTTGGGTGGCTCCTTGCAACATGGTCTTTATAATGCAGGGCGAGTAATACGAGGGGTTTGACCAACCTCCACATACGGATTACTCTTGATTGGCTTGCCATTCCTTAACGACGCTTGATGTACAACCGTGTGGGGTTTGTCATCTAGTCGGGTGTAACTTATGTTACACATTAACGCAGTTAAAACGTAGTAAAGCAGTCAATGTAGAAAGCAGTTATGTGGTTAATCGTGTGTAATGAAGTAATGCAGGATAGGCACATTTAGGATGATATCCTATTTGATATGAAGTTGATATGCAGTTTTGTGTGTTGTATGTGGTGCCTAATGAGCTTGTCTAATAATGAAGAAATGTTTTAATTGGACAAATGCTTTAAATTAAGTGTGATCTTACTTAGCTATTCTTATAGCTAACACTTGTTTCTTTAATGTGGTTGTTCCCTCAGGTTTAGCTTGATGGACTAGTGACGCAGGACTTGTGAGCTTGGGTAGATGCGAATGAAGGAGCCTTAGCTACCCATAGACGATTCTTTCTTAGACATTTAGTTACATTTCGTACTTAATGTCGAATTTATGTAGTGTCGTGTGAACGGTTGTTTTATGTTGGGCAGATGCGTGTAGAGGGGGGGGCTATGCGAGGGGAGGTGGGGAAAGGCTCAGGGGATGGGTAATTGAAGAGAGAGAAAGAGAGGGGATAGGGTTAAGTAGGGAGGATACTAGTAAAGGTGGGGGATGGATGGTAGGTGAGGGAGGTTGACGGGGGGAGAGGTGTGGAGTCGAAATTTATGTAGTGACGTGTGAACGGTTGTTTTATGTTGGGCAACCGTTGGGTTTTCATTGAACTATTGTTTGATATGGCATGTAACACCAACAAAACGCAGAAACCGAAATGTTTTTATCGGTTTTGACTTTTAAGTCTTTTCTTCCGCAATTTGACACCGTTAGGTGAAAGTTTTTGAAAACCCATATTTTTAAACGTCGGGTGTTACAAGTTGGTATCAGAGAATTGGTTTAAGTGAACCAAAATTCGACTTATGCCGTAGGATTTTGGACTTAGACCGACGAAGACCATGTTAGGCTTAAGTAGGATGCCTAGCTTTGAGATGAAGTACTCTAGGACGGGTTGGGATTGAGTGAGAGTGTAGGATTAAGGCTATTTGATGTGTGTTTATTGATATGTGGATATGTGTTTTAGCCTTTATTCTTTCGTTTCTCGCTCCTCCGTCGCTAGTTATTCTATTGCTACGATAGAAGGTCCGCGAGGTGATGTGCCATTTCTCCAACTGAATTTGATAAGTGTGCGATGTAGTTTATGTGTGAAGTGTTGGAAATGAAGGAATGTTGGAGAAATTGATGAAATGGTATTCCATTAATGTCCAACCCATGGGGTTCGTGACATGGATCGTAAAAGAAGTGAGATGCTTATGTGTGAAGATGTTTGCGTGAATGTAGTTGGTGATGAGAAGGCGATACACAAATGCGCTAACGAACATGCGAGTGAAAGGATACAATTACAATTATGGTCCGGAACATAATTGCAAGCGTATCACGACACGAACGTGTTTGTATAGCCGTACTTGTGTTGACCGGTGTGCAAAGTAATGAAGTTGGAGAGGTTTCTATGTAGTGAACCTTTTAGTGTCGAAAATAAACATCGTATAACAACTTTAATGACGTTGATGTCTCATGTGTGTAGAAGTGTGTGAAGATCAATGAAAAGTTATAGCCGGTTAAATGTGTACGATGATTATGAAGTACATGAAGTTAAATGAAGTTTAAAAGTCGGTGAAGAGTGAAGTGATTGGTGGAATCATTGAATGGTATCCCATTTAGCCATGTGAAGAGTAGATACGTACGGATGCAGTAAAGGAGGACGAAGTTGAGGCAAGTAAAGAAGTCAATTCTATGGTGAATTCAACCCTTAAACATGAAACTCATCCGTTCTAAGAGCACTATGTTATGATGTGAGGTTATATTTGAGCTGCTAAATGTGAAAGTAGTGCTTGGGATTAAAATTGAAGGTTTGGGTTCGTATGAATCCAATTAGAGGATGAAAATTGATAAAGGATGTGGCGCATACTTTGGATTATTTTGGAATTACGACTCGTTTAGTTTTGATTTTGTTACGGGACGATGTGTGACAATTGAGACGAGTACCTACAGGGGAGATTCTTCCTTATTACATGAAAGTATAAGTGATGTTGATATCCTGTATTTGTACGGAGTCTTATGTATGACTGTTTCTTAAGATGAAGAGTTTTCCCTTAAGGAAGGAGTAAAAAGTATAATGATGGGAACAATTATAGCTTCCTAAAGCATATGAAGTAAAAGCTTTCAAGAGTATTTGATTTCGAAGTGATCCACTAATGCAAGGCAAAGATTATACTTCTAAAGTCGAGCCTACTCGTAGTTTTGAGACGTTCTTTAAGGTTCTCGGTTTCGTTGCGATCGTGAGGTAGAGCCTTCAAGTGATGTATGTCTAGTGTTACTTTCGTGCGAATGCATCTTCCATTTTGGTTCTCCGTTATAGGAAGAAGTTATTGTTTCCGATTGTGGGATCTATTTATCTTATAAGATGGATTTACAATGTTGCTACCCGTTGTTGATAATGAAAGTTCCGATGAAGTTATGCATACGCTCATTATGACGACCCTATTGAGTTTCTGGAAATGCTTTATGATAACTAAAGTCCTCGTGAATGAAGTTAAGAGATCAAGTTTGGAGTGTTCTCTAGATCGCTCAGTCGTCATGTTAAGTGATGACAATATTGCCTAGTCTAAGAATGATGTAGGACATCATATTTGTGTAGAGAGTGTGATTACGAATTTCAACGCGAAGAGGCTTAGTTTTAAATTCGTCAAAAGTGAGTAAAAGTTAAATGAGCAGCGGACATGTTATGTTGAAAGGAGCAAAGTTTTTTTTTAATGGCTAAATCCGTGGTTGTGAGGCTATGGTGAGTGCTTGACTACGGCAAATCAGCTCAAGGTAATGTTCTTTGAGACAAGAATGTAGTAGAAATGAAGCATAGTCAGAAGAGGTGAGACGAACCATCATGAAGGAATACGTTTAAATGTAAGATTTCTGTATCCGAAAACGAAATGACCAAAAGTGGTACTTAAGGAGACTTGTGAACCGTGGTGACATGCTCATTTGAATGTCGTCAGTAATGTGATAACATCTATTATGATATGAGGTGTAGGAAGATACTTGTCTTTTATCACGTTAGAGCCACAACAAAAGTAGTTTTCTTTAATTAACCTCTTAACTGGATTATCTTATGTGTGTTGGGTTTCCGAGTTATGCGGGAGGTTATGTGGGATTGTATGAAGGATGAAGTGGCTTACTATGAAATGATGACGTTTAAAGTAAAGTGGTTATATGTATATGGAGTATGTTGATTATAATATGCCGCCAGGAAATGATTGTTGTGTGATGACTTAATGTGTGGGGCTTAGGTGTGGAGTATCTAGTTCACTAGATACATGAAGGAATTGTTATGAGCTGTGCACGTTAGTGGGATTAAACGTTAAAGTAGATGAAGGACTAGTTAGGAGCTGCGTTAGTGGAATTAAACGTTAAAGTAGATGAGGGACTAGTTAGGTATTATATACATACCTAACGTTAAAGTAAAGTGTGAAATGTGGGAAAATTGTCCTAGCCTTAGTGCTAGTGCGTAAGACGTGGGAAATCGTGCTCGTTGTAAAGCTAGTACGTAATGTGTAAGTGGTATGAATAAGTTGATAAAGATGAAAGACGTGAGGATAAGTATGAGGTATCATTGAAAGGCATAATTAGGAGTATATACTCCGCATGTGCTAATATGAATAAGTGTGACAAGTTATGTATGATATGCCAAGACGTGATATGAAGTTACGTTTAAGTGGCAAGTCTATGTTGGTATGGGCAGGAAGGTCACATCCTTCAAATGAGTAGTCTTTGCTGAATGTAAAATGGGGTGATACCTGATTTGATTTAAAGATCGAATCAAAGAAATGCCGAAACGGATGAAATGTAAGGTGAAAGAAGAAAAGACTATGAGAGAAGTTCAATGAGTTGGTCATGCTAAGTAGAAGAGACCATAGGTTCTCATAGCAAATTCACCCAAGTAGTGCAGGGGTGCTAATTTGAAGTCCACTTTGTGATGGCTAAATAACGAAGGACATAGTGGGTGTGCAAGAATGTGTGACTTGCACACAAGTCAAATCTGAGCACCGAGCGCGATATGGAGAGATGCGACAATCGGGTATTTCGAAGCAGAAATGTATTCATATGACGACTATGGATTATGTGACAAAGTGGTATATGTTCCCATTGGGGCAATGATGTGATACGAGTCAGTGTAGTCTAGTTGATATAAATGCTTCTTTTCTCGTCACTCATGAGTATGCATGTGTGGTGAAGCTTGCCGTCTTGTATATAAATGTAGTAAGTAGGGAGTTCCGTTAAATGTTGTGTGGTAGAAAGTGTAGGACTCCAAGTTGTTGGATGGAGCCCGGTGAAAAGCAGTTGACCGGTCCCGAAATTATTGAAATTACATCTGAAAAGGTTAATGTAGCTAAAGAAGCTTTGCGTGTGGCAAGAGAAAGGCAGAAAACTTATGCAGATAAGAAAAGGAGACCGATCGAGTTTAATGTTGGTGATTTAGTGATGCTGAAAGTATCACCTTGGAAAGGAGTTATTCGATTTGGAAAGAAGGGAAAGTTGAGTCCACGTTTCATTGGACCTTTTAAAGTTGTGAAGCGCATTAAAGACGGCATATCAGTTGGAATTACCTCCAGAATTGGATGGAATTCACAACACTTTCCATGTATCCTACTTGAGGAAATGTTTAACTGAGGAGTCAAGTGTGATTCCTATTAAAGACGTGAGTATTGACCCAATGAGAGAATAGTAGACGAACCGGTAGCGATACTTGGAAGAAAGCAAAAGAAGTTACGCCGAAAAGTGATTGACCTTGTGTTGATAAAGTGGAAGCATAATCATGGAGAAAGCTTAACGTGGGAAACTGAAGCAGTAATGAAGGAAAAGTATCCCGAGTTGTTCCTTAATAAAGAGATTCCGGGGACGGAATCCTCTTAAGGGGGAGGTAATTGTAACATCCCAAACTTTTCTTTACTAGTTGACTAATGCCGTTAAGTCAATATTGTGTGTGTCGTTAAGTCTATTTTAGATTTAAATGTTTATATGTAGCTAATGTGTGTTATGTGTGAGGCTCGTAAGCCTAAATGTTAATGTAGTATAAATGTGTGTAATATGAAGATCAATGTCTATGTAGTGACATTTAATGAAGGATTAATGATGTTTATGGTCAATAAAGTAGTTTGTGACCAATAATGAAGGATTAGGAAGCTTAGGGGTTAGTTTTGACATGTGTGCAAAGTCAAAAACGGGTTTAGAGGTTTAAAGGTTGTCATTGAGAGCCTTATGCAGATTTTCTTCCTCAAAAGCAAGCCCTAGTTGATCCCCTCCCTTCCCTCTCTCATTTCTCCCTAGATCTTATTCGTTTTGGAGCCGAATCGATCGTGTATTGCTTAGATCTTGGATCTTTATCACCAAATACAGGTAATATAGGTATTCCTCAGTTGAGAATTGATTGTGTGAGTCTTATATTAGTCTTAATCCAGGCCATAAGGGTTTGGGTTGGGTTATTTGATTAAACGTTCATCAATTTGATGTTATTCGGGTGATTAAACGATTTATTTATGAAGTAAAGGATTAAAGGATGTATAGGCTGAGAATAGATGATGGAAATGCAATTAAATGGGTTAATTTTAAGTACCCAGGTTGGATTTGGGGTATGGGTTCGTATGGAATTCGTTTGATCAAAGAACAAAGTTGGGTTTTCTGGTCGACACTCCAAGTGCGACGCACCTGGAGGGTGGTGCGACGCACCACTGGCCAGTTTTGTTTTTGGTGAACCCCGATATGCGACGCACCAAGGGCTGGTGCGGCGCACCTGGTCTTAATCTAAATTCCCTGGAAGATTGGTGCGACGCACCAAAGGGTAGGTGCGGCGCACCTATTGATTGATAAGTTTTTCTGATGGTTTTGTGCGACGCACCAAAGGGTAGGTGCGGCGCACTCGTAGTTAATTTGAATTTCCCTGGAGGATTGGTGCGACGCACCACATGGAAGGTGCGGCGCACCACCTGCCCAGATTTTGCTAAAAGTGTCGTTTAGCTTATCTTTCGATCTTATACTTGTTCTAGGTTATCGGAGACACCTAGTCATCGTTGTCTTGTGCTTGTAGCTTGTTGTTAAACCGTATCGAGATAAGATACACTACTTTTGTCACGCTGAGGGTTCAACAAGCAAAGGTTTCATACTTATAACTTCCTTAACGGTAACTTATGATATATGTGGGTATCTCGGGTTACACGGGAGGTATTATGGGTTATGTAGTTGACCATGAGACCTGAAATGCAGTCCCTAATGTAGTGAAATGAAGTATTGCTTAATGTAGTGTCTTGTTATGCAGTTTATGTAAGTATTACGAAATCTCTTATTATGCAGGAAATGTAGAAATGAAGTATAATGTAGTATGTGTTATGAAATGAAGTATAATGTAGCAGGTGTTATGAAATGAAGTATAATGTAGTATGTGTTATGAAATGAAGTATAAAGTAGTATGTGTTGTGGTAAGAAGGGTAACGTAGTGTTTTTATATGAAGTAGCATGTAGAATCTTGAAATGCAGTATGACGTAGTTTATGTTATTGTGTGCATGTATTAATGGCTTTCTCATCTAGTTCACTAGACTTGTTAAAGTTGCCATGACACGTGCACTTTTAAGGGCCCAAACGTAAAAGCAGTAAACGTAGTAAATGTTTAGGTAATGCAGTCACCTAAACTAAATAATGCAGGATCGAGCTCGTTAAACTTTGATGCAGGAAAGTGTTAAGTTTAACCCGTACTTGCCCTAGCCCGGCTAAGTGCGTTGACGTAGTTGTTGCTTGGGTGGCTCCTTGCAACATGGTCTTTATAATGCAGGGCGAGTAATACGAGGGGTTTGACCAACCTCCACATACGGATTACTCTTGGATTGGCTTGCCATTCCTTAACGACGCTTGATGTACAACCGTGTGGGGTTTGTCATCTAGTCGGGTGTAACTTATGTTACACATTAACGCAGTTAAAAACGTAGTAAAGCAGTCAATGTAGAAAGCAGTTATGTGGTTAATCGTGTGTAATGAAGTAATGCAGGATAGGCACATTTAGGATGATATCCTATTTGATATGAAGTTGATATGCAGTTTTGTGTGTTGTGTGTGGTGCCTAATGAGCTTGTCTAATAATGAAGAAATGTTTTAATTGGACAAATGCTTTTAAATTAAGTGTGATCTTACTTAGCTATTCTTATAGCTAACACTTGTTTCTTTAATGTGGTTGTTCCTCAGGTTTAGCTTGATGGACTAGTGACGCAGGACTTGTGAGCTTGGGTAGATGCAATGAAGGAGCCTTAGCTACCCATAGACGATTCTTTCTTAGACATTTAGTTACATTTCGTACTTAATGTCGAATTTATGTAGTGTCGTGTGAACGGTTGTTTTATGTTGGGCAACCGTTGGGTTTTCATATGAACTATTGTTTGATATGGCATGTAACACCAATAAAACGCAGAAACCGAAATGTTTTATCGGTTTTGACTTTTAAAGTCTTTTCTTCCGCAATTTGACACCGTTAGGTGAAAGTTTTTGAAAACCCATATTTTTAAACGTCGGGTGTTACAGCTTGAGTGCCATTAGGGTGACCAACTGTTATACCAAGTTGAGAAACATCCACAACATTAAAAAGTAAGTGCTCACAACATGTCATGTGTTGTGTAGCACCAGAGTCTGAAATCCATTTGTTTCTGGTTTTAGAAAAGGTTTGAGAAGAATTAAAGCAGAAAAATCTTCCAAAATTTGAGTTAAAAAAGTTGTTTGAGTTGAAAAAGGTACCTGCCATGTTTGAATGAACAGCTTTGAGTTGGACTTTTCATCAATCATTTTCATAAGATAAGAAAGCTGCTCATTACTGAAAGGAGTATCAGAAGGTCCAGCAACAGTGCTGGGAGAGGTTGAAGCAGGAGAGTATTGATACACAGAAGAATGATGTTTTGGAGAGTGGTGTTTAACAGCATGATTCTCACTGACATTAACATGATTGCTAGAAGTATTCCTAACAAAGTTTTGATAAACAGGTTTCTTGTATCCACTAGGAGAGCCATGTAATTCAAAACATCTTTCTTTGGTATGACCATATTTATGACAGTTATCACATTTCAAAGTAAGATTTGGTCCCCTGTTTTGATTTCCAAAGTTGTTATGCATGTTTTGATTCCAGTTATGATTACCCTGCCCCCTCCCAGCAGATTTTCTCACAAAGGGTTTTGCAGCAAAAGCAGAGTGTTGAGTTTTATGGTTTGAGTCTTGAGAGGCAATCCCTCTATGGGATTCCTCCCTAGAAATGATAGCAAAAGCTGTTTTGACATTAGGCAAAGGGTCTTTCATTAAAATTCCACTTCTGATAGGAACATAAACCTCATCAAGTCCCATCAGAAACTGCATTAGTCTCATGTTTTGAGTGAAGGATTTGAATTCAGGAGCAGCAGCACACACACAAGTAGGCAGTTTGGTTAGGGCATCATATTGCCTCCAAAGAGAGTTAAGAGTATGATAATAATCAGATATAGGTCTGCCATTTTGAGAAAGAGAGTTAATCTTAGGATGCAAGTTGAAAATAATTGAACCATCAATTTTGTCATATGTTTCTTTAAGCTCTTGCCAAACAAGGGCTGCCTCTTTTGAAAAAATTTGCCCTAGATACACCTCTTCAGACACAGAACCAAGAATCCAAGAAAGAACCACATAATTGCACCTATCCCACTGTTTTGCAAGAACCTCATTGTCCTCAGACCTCAAACAAGTGCCATTTATAAAACCAATTTTGTTTTTTGTTTCAAGTGCAAGTTCCATTGCACATGCCCACACCTTATAATTTTCAGTTCCTTTTAATTTTATGTTAATTATGGGTGTTCCAGTGGTATCACTGGCATGTAAATACAATGGGTCACCAAAGTCAAGTTTACTAATAAGAGTGCCAAGAGCATATTCATCAGCATTCATAAAACCTTCAAGATTCCTCAAATTTTCATCCAAAACATCAGCCATAGTGACAGAAGAGAGCAAGTAACAGAGATATCAACACAACAACAAGAAAGATACAACAGCAGGCAGTAAGCAAGAAAAAAGAACAAAAAACACCTAAAGGGTGCAAGAGCAGAGGCCAGATTCAAGAACACTTCAGTGTCTTGACAGGTATGCTCGAGGACCCTCTCTTATACCATGAAGAAATTTTAGGATCTAAACACACATATTCGAAAGAACTAATCATCTTGATTAATAGACGAACAAGGTTTAACAATAAAGAGTAAAAATAAGATACAATAAACCAACCACTATGTGATGGATCTAAGGGACAAACACAATCGAATTACATAACCAGAATTATGATCAGATTGACCATAATAAGATGAAAAATATATGGAGAGGGTTTAACGGTTATATGCGGCTCAAAAAGAGAAATTGTGTTGTAACCCTAAAAGAGGAACAGTGTTATGTATATATAGGAGCTGCAACTTCTTCTTCACCCCTCTATCTTCTCACTTGTACAGCTTCAGCCCTCCTGCTTCCATCTTTTCCTTTTGATCCAGTTTAGTCCTCCAGAAATACATGAAATATAAAACAAGTCCAAATTAGATAAATAACAATCAAGATGCTATAAATTTAACAGTATGTAGTTTTGTTAATCATATTTTTGCCGCACTATTTATTACTAGTATCGTAGTAAGAAAGTGTGGAAAAATAGCGTTTATAGAACACTCTCAACTTGTACCAAGAAAATGTCCTTTTTAAGTCAAGCGAAACTTAAGCCGACCCACCATTTTGACCCGACTTGCCCGACCCTCCTTATAGCTAGTTAAAATTGATATAGGGCCTTCTGCAGCTCAACTACTTTGCGAGAAGAACCAGTTCAATCACCATCATAACTAATTTTTATGACCAATTAAGAAATAACTTTGCTAACAAGACAGCAAATTAAAAAGAGTGCATCATTTCAGTATTTAAATCAAAAGTTTATATCAGTACCAGTATTTATACTACAAGAAGCTAATCATACATAGTTAAAATAAAGCTTAAGAAGCTAACATATATAAATAATAAAATACGCAAAGCTTTTTAGCTTGACACTTAGCTTAATTGGAGTGTTTAACTATATAAGCCCAATAATATGCACCATAGTATGCAATGTTGTCACCATTAGTATGCAATTTGATGGAGAGAGGCCGATTGAAAGAAGTCCGGCTGATTTAACATTTGAAATGCAAAAATACATAAGAAGTTGTATTGGTAAATTAGAAGGAGCTAAGCACCCTCTAACCCCCTATAACTAGATACGTTTTTGATTGTCACAGATGAAACACATGTTCAATAATCGTCGTATATATTACATGAAACTCTCGGAACTTAATACACATTTTCTATCAAAAGAACCGCTCAGGGGCCCCGGGGCAAACAAGTTGACAAACAACAATCCTCATTCACATAAAAGAACATATATACATCACATAGATACCAATAGAAAGAGGATGAAGAACACAATTAGTACTGGGACCACTACCAATATTGCCACTGCCTTACCAATAATATTGTACAGTCAGTCAAATGAGAGGTGAAAACCTACATCTTTTAGATGTTGAGAGGGATGACCTTATCTTAGATAAGTACTATTAACCTACAACCACAAAAATCCTCACACATTCCTCAATTTGGTTCGACACTGGTTCATATTGGCTAAGCCTTATCTAACCCGAATTGTGTTCATTTGGCTTATGCTGCTATAGCTAGCCTTCAACATCAGTCTAGGCGCTTTCGGTAGCATGTCATTTTTTTGTAATCTATGAAACTCCCACACCTTTATATGATGATTATTCCCTCACTAGATTCCAAGTTAATTCTATGAAAGCAGGCAACCGAAGCTTCACAATATTTTTGGAGTCTTATTACATATATGATGAAGTAACGGTTAAGGTCCTCGAGTCCTAGCTTAAATGGTTTTACCCTTGAAACAATGTTGATTAGCGATAAACTATTTATAACTAAATCAAAGACATGGATTATCATTATATGTTTTATGTCTCTTTCTATTCTTCATATTTTGGTTGTTTTCTCAATTAAAGTAACATAGGTTCAAAATAGAAAAAGGTAAGGCTGAACCCCAAATCATATCATCAACATGAGACCCACAAATATTACTGTCTAACAGCTACAAAGAATAGGACAAAACAAGAAAACATGCATTCAAGAATTTTACAATGAAATGTAGACAAAAGATGCAGAACAATTTAATAGGTAGTAATAAACTTCAATTTTCAATGTGGTTTGTGTCTTTGCTACGATAAGTTAAACAAGCTAGTAACCCATTCTTTTAGGGAAGTGATATTCGTACCACTATTTTTGATTAATGTACCACAATGTACAAATTGTATAGCTGACTGTACAATCCGGTAATGCACAGTTGTGGTACATCCATAAAAAAAAATGGTACGAATATCATTTCCCATTCTTTTATGGGAAAATGATCAAAACAGCAGATATCCCCACGACACCCTTTATTAGCCATCTACAGCAATGGCACACTGTTGTATATTAACTGATATCTATATGAACATGATCATCTTGGCATATCCCCACGACACCCTTTATTAGCCATCTACAGCAATGGCACACTGTTGTATATTAACTGATATCTTTCCTCATATTCGAAACTTGGCATATCTTTGGATTTCAAATCGGTGTAAAATGCTGGATATCAATTGAAGTTGCTGGACTGTCATGTCTCAAAAAAGAGTTAGAGCAGGGGCGTAGCTAGTAAGGGGCGGGAGGGGGCGCCCGACCCCCCGAAATTTTTTTTGCGATGTAGGGGGTATATTGTTTTCGTGTAGAAAAATTTCGATATACTCGGTTTCGACCCCCATTTTAAAAAAAATAGTGTTAGGGGAAAAAAAAATTTAGATCCCGACCCCCCACTGAAAATTTTCAAACTTCGCCACTGAGTTACAGCAAAGTTTCATAATATATGACTGATGTTTTTGTTTCACTAAATTTGACTTTAGTGTATGAAGATATACATGTTTTTGGTTGAGTCTCTGGCTCCCTTGCACACCCTTTATGGGCTATAAATAACATTGCTTATAAAAACTACCATATTGGCCGAACATACATTGTGTTAATATTTAGTAGCCATTGCCAAAATGGAATAATTTAGATTAGGTTTTTTTTTTTATCAGTTCTATATATTCAGAATATTTTTCATCTCAAATTTGGATTTCTTGTAATATCTACTTTTAATTTTAATCAAGTATCTCTCTTTTACCTATGATAATGTCTCTAAAAGATTGCATATATAAGAAGAAGTAGAGTTTAGTTCTAGAAATACAAACTTGTATGCTGAGAAATAGTTAATGGATGAGTCTATTATTAAATTGATATGGGAAAGACATACAAACTAAATTGTACTATAACTTTTCTTTGGTAAATATTTATGTTGCGGGAATCCGATTTAAGTGATACGAAAAGGGGAATAAAAAATGTAGGTCGTATCTCGGCGGGGTATACACGTGTGGATTTTTGAAGAATGGGCGGGGTAATATAAAACGTAAAAGGCCCAATCCAGTTAAGAGTACAGTTGGAAATTAGTGTTTGGGCTAAGAGACTTAAGAGTTGAGAGTTGGGCTAAATACGGAACCATTTTTATTAATACATGTAAATATGTCATAATTTTTATGAAATTTTGGTTGGATATATATCGTAATATTCTTCTAATTTTTATTTTTATTAAAGAAAACATATTTGAGTTAATATAAAACGTTTGCCTAACAAACACAATTAGCAAAATCAAATAGCTAAAGGTTGGTAATAAGATAAAACATATTGATGGCATTAGTTAAAACAAAAAAATAGGTCTAATTAGATGTGACAATTGGTTTTTCGACAAGTTAGGTTTAAATTTAATTAAAAAATAAAATATAAAAACTAGAGGGCAATTAGGGGATGGGTGTTTAGGGAGGCCCGCACAAGTGAGTTCTGCAAAAGAGGCAGCGTCAACACTTTGGCCAGCCTATTTCCCCTCCATAAATTCTTGCGCAAAGCAAACAACCTCCGAAGAGGTTATCCATGAGTTAGCGCCGCGACCGGCTCTCACCGCTCGCTTTGTTTTCCTTACTCATTAGTTTAAGGCAATTTTACTCCCTAGCCATATCCTTTCTATTTATATCCCTTTCCCACCATCTTTATTTTCTACCTTCTCCGATGTGGGATCAAAAACTTTTTATTTACATAGTGCACTTCAAAATGTAATCTCTGATTTTCATTACGTTAGCTAAAAAAAAAGTATATATAATCTCAGTCTCAAAATTTTATTTCTATATGTTCATTTTGGATAAGTTTCAAAATAAATACTCACTTGCAAATACTATCAATCTCAAATTTGTTGTCTACATTATCATTCAGATATGTTTCATCAAAATTTTAATTCACTTACAACTAACTAGTGAATTTTATCTAATGTATAGATCATGAAGTAGTAATTAAAGTTTTCGCAACAAAAAACTGCACACAAACATCATTTTATATGATCCGTTTGTAATTTTAATTTTCAGGTTAGCTTCTCAAATTGTGAAGTTGTAACGTTTTATTTACTTGATAGAATGGGCATGAGACTCAGTCACCTAGTTTGATTAGGTTCCAAGCCATTAAAAGTATTGTGTTGTATTATTTTAAGTTTTTCAAGAATATATATAACATTTCATCAAAAATTGTTTAATTACATAAATGTATTTTCAAGAATATACACCAATGATCACCCTCAAAATGTTGGGCGAGAACTGTGACAATAATCACAGCCGAATATACACGATCGCATGCACAACACGATAACTTACAGAAACCTACTACAAATGCTAGAAAGAACTGTCAGGAAATGTTGAGCTCACAAGAATATTTTTTAGCTTCAACGCACATGAATAGTAGTATATATGATCTGCCACTGCATAATCATTAGTGAGATTTCCTTGGTAGCAAGGGTTCCGATTGAGGGTCAGAATCTTTGGATATTATGGGAACTCTTTCTCCCGACTCCATTTCAGATGTCGATAAATCTTCCTTTCTTCTAGTTCCTAATCTTTCTAAGAACCTGGAGCTTTCGTCGGTAGATGAATGGGGTATTTTAGGTGAATTGTTTGGATTAGGTACATGTTGAAGGCAAACTTGAACAGCATCGTGGACTCGGACAAAACACCACTCTTTACCAACTTGATCAATGAATCCAGATTTTGCTAGCGTCAAAAGCACTTCTTTGTTTGGGTTGGCAATAGCTATCTGCATCACGAATCACAATGTTACAGTGGAAAATTTACTTCATGAGATAAAAAGTAGATATGCCATTTCTTATATGTAAAGCATGCTATACATTTGATGATAATGTCAAAACTTGTTCTAGAGCAGTAATTAAATAGATATCTAAATAATCCAAAGAATTGGTTCAGTTTGATGATGGCAGTCTGATGGTAGTGGTTCATATCGAAGAAAAACAAAATTAAAAATGGCTTTCTACTATATTTATATTGGATTCCAAATCAGATGCCGAAGTGGCAGTCAAGTAGGAAACCAGATGCCATATCAGCTGTTCTGTAGTGGGCATCCAACAAGATTGGATCGATACAGATGCCATATCAGCTGTTCTGTCGTGGGCATCCAGCAAAATTGGATCAATACAGAGATGCCATATGAGCTTTATGAATAACAAAAGTTGACGACTGGGTTGCAGTTACACATTGCTATAAGCATTATATTTTGTATGTTGTGTTCCTATGTGTAGGGGGCGAGCAAATTACCACAATCCGGAAGCTGAAGCGGTACCGAAATCTCGGGTAAAAAATCCCTAAAGTTTAGGGAATATGAAGGGTATGTTTTTGAGTTATGTTTTTGTGTTTCTGAGTTCTGACTGTATCTATGTTTTTGAGTTATGTTTGTCGATGTATTTATATCAAGTATTATCCTTTGAATGTATTGATTTCTTGTGTATTTTTAATAATTAGATAGATGTACGTTTTTATATTTAATTTCCAACTTTTGAATGGCCGAATGGGAAAAACTACCAGATGCGGCGGCCCATATAGTGCATCACAATCAAGTATGGCAGAATAAGGCAATCTCGTTAATCCACCAATCTCATCAATGGTTTGTATTCATGACAATGGAAAAATAGATGCTTATAGTTTATACAGGTTACCGAAGATAGAAAAGATCATGTACCTGGATGTCTCTTGAGTTGTATTCCTCGTAAAGCTCTTTTAGTGCTTGAACTGCACTAGAGTCAACATAAGTAACAGCTGAAAGAGACATGAAAGTAGATGAGAATACGCATCTTGTACTTCATTTAAAAATGTACACACAAAACTGAAACAACATGGGAATGTACAGATGGATGCACAAAATCAGATAAAAATTAAGAAATAGAAGATTAAATATACGTATATATATTAGTAGGTGATCAGTTATCCTTTTGATGATGTACTTAATTCAGAAAAGAACTTACGCGCCATTTCCAAAATTACAAAATATATTCTTTCAACTTCTGGTCCACGTTTGCTTGATTGATCAACTACAATTTCATACTCCCGTAGCCTGATAATCAAAAGATGTATAAAAATTCAAACAAATATGAGAAACGGCTGTCTAACTGAGTTTCTTTATAGCCAATACCGCAGACTCTAAGGCACATTAGTTATCACCTGTCTTTTATATAGCTTGTATTGGCAAAATAGATAGGTGCATCAATACGAACAATTACAAGGCCGTTGTATGTATATGCTTCTGGATATTGTTGGATGTTACGGTAGACAGTTGTACCAGGAAGTCGCCCCAGCACAGCTGCAATTATAATATCAATAATCAAGCTGACAAACATCTGCATACAGCCTCATACATATGTAAATAAATAAAAGAGCTTACCAATATGTGGATTTGCTGACTCATGGATCACAAAAGCAAGAGAAAAACCGACCTAAATATCAAAACACCAAACAGACAATTAGATTAGTGATTTTTAAAACCTAATTGGCATGATGTTATTTTGTAAAGATACAATAAACCTAATGAAGAACACTGCGATAGAGAAACATTATATATGCTCACCCCAACAAGGACACCAATCTCGATTCCAAGGAACAATGTCGTTGCACTAGTAACTGACCAAAGGAAAAAATCTTTCTTATCTACCCGCCATAAAAATAGAGCCTCATCATAATCCACCTTTAACAAAGACTCGGAATTAGGATCCAAGGATCAAGAGTTATTTATTCTGAATAGTTATACATAAACCATGTTATGTTTATGGTAACAACTTAGTATTGAGATTTATGGCATATAGTTCAATTAGTCTTGATCATTGACAGTAATTCAGACCCAAAAGGATATACTGACCAGCCCAATTACAGCAGATATCACAATAGCAGCAAGAGCACACTGCAAAAGTAAACAAGAAAACACACAAAAGGGTGGATAAACACGATATGAGATTTATGAAGGAGAAAAAAGGAGCATCATAACAATTAATAACGATCTATTTTAAAAACAGATACAGGGTAAATGGGGGCATACCTGAGGTATATATTCAAATAGTGGTGTCATAAACAACAGAGCACATGCCATGATAATGCCCATGATGATTCCAGATAAACCAGTTTTTGCCCCACTTTCGTGATTAACAGCCGACCTTGAAAAGGAACCTATACAACATTACAGTTCATTCAGAAGTATATCAACAAAAAAAAACTACAAGTTATAAACATGTAACATGTAATCCAAATGTAATCAGAATCGATTACACAGTGTAATCTATGCACTAATCTCACCTGTTGACGGATATGCTGAAAAAAAAGATCCACAAATATTGGCCACACCAAGGCCAAATAACTGTCAAAAAACATTAATCTTTTATTACTGATATATTTCGTGTCCATGTAACCCAGATAATTTCAGCTACCCCCTTCTACAGTCAATGTAGCTTACATAATTCGTAAAGTAAACAATATAAACTTGAGCACTGTGTTGTTCCTTATGAAACAGACCTCTTGATTAGAATCTAATTCATATCCATTCTTTGCTGCTAGGGCTTTGGCAATCCCCACAGATTCCTGCAGTGAAGACATATAGTCATTGCATTGTAAGGATCTAATATAAAAAAAACAAAAAAAAAAAAGAGATTCTAGCCAATTACAAAGAGAATTCTGTACCAGTATAGCCACGCCTGTTATCAGAAACGAAGTTGGGATTAAAGACTTCACATGACTAAAGTTTTTCGGAATGGAAAATGGTGGAAGCCCTTGAGGTATATCTCCTACCTGAAGAAAAGAAAAAGGTCATGGAACTTTCTTAATTATCACGATAATAAAAAAACTTTCCATTTCATAAGTAAGAATAAAAAGGTAGAGAAAGCAAATACGAGTAGTTTTCATGGGAACACAATAATATGTAGCATGTAAACTGCTGTCATGGTCTGATCGTTATCAGATATAAATAAATATAAAGTGAAAATAGAGACCTATACACATCTTAACCCAACAATTATAACAAAAACAAACTAAGAACAAACAAAAGTAACAACTAAACAAATCTCATTTTTTGGCTGTTGGTCATTGATCAATAGATTAGTGATCAGTAGATATATATATATACACACAAAATTTCTCATTGGTTTACTTTAGAAGTCAATTCTGGTACTTCAGAAGAAGCTTCTTTCATTATTCTCACCAAAGTAATGGAAGAGGGATGATATATTTTCACAAAGGCTGTACCCAGAACAACAGCTGTGAGGGGACCACCTGCTCGCAGAAACCGCAACTTCTTCCTTGTTTTCCCCTATACACGAAACCATCCAGATTAGCAAAAAAAATCTCAACCATATATGCATATATACATACATACTAAAAAGGAAAAGTGTGTACCAAATGCTTCATGACCAAAATAATAGCTAGGATAAAAGATCCCATCAAGAAAGGAGGCCATTGGAACTACAAGCAAGGATATTTTGCCAATGGTTAGAGAAAGTAATCCAAACGATACTAAACAAAAGCAGAAACTGCCATCTATATAAAATCGTTTGCTTAATGAACAAACTTTTCCCTTTTTATTTTTAGCATTATAAGTTACAAGTTTTCTTAGTCACTTGGTTTACTAATGGTAAAATTAACATTCTGCTAATTAAGATCTGCATCAATTATTCATATCTTAAATTGTATTTTCATTTTATTTGGTAGTGGCCACATATTCTGGGACAGAAGGAGCACAAAATATGAGATAATGGTGAAACCCATATGGAATTATCAAATTTGCGTTCATGCACTAGTGGCACTTATATACAAAAACTGATCTCTTCACCAAAAAAGTTTAAAAGTGAGGAAATGGATTTATGGCTGCTAAATCTACACTCACTAAAAATCTAAAAGCATTAGGTCCTGTGTGTAAATAGTAAGAAAAGAAGATGATGGGTAGAGATAATGGAGGAGCATACCCAATATGCAAGATATTAATGGATATGTGGGCGTGTGCCTCTGTTGGATCATTTGACAGAAAAAAGTGCAAGTATCTTGGAATTTCGGCAGGGAACAAGTGAAAGCATTCCCCACACGTTCAGAAGAAGTAAAATAAAATGCATGGGCACTCTAATGTTAATAATGCATACATACTGAGTACGGTACCAACTTGTTGAGTATTTTTTACTAAAATGTCAAGTAAACCCAATAGATTATCAAAGACACCAAATGAATATAGATCCAGGTATAAAATATGGAACCTGATCTGCTCCTGAGATTATACTCTTGGCCAACGGAATGATTTGGCTACTTCTGTCCACATCGTATCCCAGGAAATATTTTGCTTGTGATAAGGCTATAACAAAAGCAGAAGCAGTTGTAAAGCCAGATATTACAGAGCGGCTGATAAAGCGGATGAGCCATCCAAGCCTACAATAATTAAGAAAGTTACAAAAAATCACATTTTTAAAAACTAAAAAAGTTGATGGAGCAAAAGTATCTCAATAGGAAATATGTTCGCTACAACAATCAAGAATGGTACAAAAAAATTCACCTTTTTTAATATTATAAAAGTTGAAAAATCACCCTTTTTACAAGCTTAAAAAAGTTTATTAATGGAGCAGAAGTACCTCAACAGGCCCATCGTGCATTCTAGAATGCCAACCATGAGTGACAACAATATCGCAAGTTCTGTATATAATTCGGTAGATGAATCAACATTGCCTAGAAAATTAGAGACCAGTAATGAAACCAATGCTACTGGACCAACAGCAAGCTGGCGAGATGACCCAAATATGGAATACACAAAGACAGGCACTAGTCCAGTATCTGAAAAGAAGGATAACCGTTAAAATATATATTAAATAAATAAGAAGAAAAACAGTAAGAGACACACAGAAAGTTGGGAAGAAAAAAGTACAAATGATTATTTCATCAGTCCAAGCCTAATGAACTATTTCTTATTCTTAATTTCGCAATGGCACTGAAGTTATATTATGATCACTCAATTCTTGTTCCCTCTTACATGAAACTAGCTTATAAAACAATACAACACGAGTATAAGTACTTAAAAAGCTTAGCTATAATATTAGGGCCATATATTAAACTTACAAAGTCCATATATCGGTTGAAGTCCGGCTAGCTTTGCATACGACATAGACTGCTCACAATAGACAAAAAAAAAAAATAAAAAAATAAAGAGATCAAAATTTAATGTTTACAGAACGAAAACCAACCAAATGTAGCAAATGATCTACGATAAAATAAACATTTCATCCAACCAGTCAGCAGTAAGCAGTAAGCAAATAACGAAGTTCATCAGAGTTTCCACAAAATACGAACCTATCCTCTTAAATTTAGGAACAAGATCAGCATAAACATGATACATTATCAAGAGGTGATGTATACACAACAACTTTTGCCAATACACAACAAGTACAATGGTCTGAAGCATGACTTTGCACAAGTAAAAAGACTAGTAAGAGCTAGTAGATGAGCTCTCATTTGCTAATACAATCCGGTTATCCGGAATTACTTAAAGAACATAGATTTTTCAACATGAATACATTTTACTTTTTTTTATTAGTTATGCTAACGTCATCTACTTTTTACAATAGAGACAAATTCCATGATCCAGTAATTTTCAGCCACTACACAAGATCTAAATCCACTTAAAAGTAACTAATAAAAATCTATTTCAAATCCAATACATTTGTGTGTGTGTATTGACGTAGTCATCAAATATTATCACAAAAAGTTGAATCAACAAATCCAGTCTGCTATAAACAACAGCCAATAAAATGCATTCCAATAAATAAATCTACAAAATGTCAAATCTAGCCTTCTAGTCAAACACGCTACTATCATTCAAAATCAGCAAACAGCAAAAATCATAAATAATAACTATAATAATTAGAAACTAAAATTGAATTAAACTTAAATTAAATTAAACAAAATTTCCGTAAATAACTAATTTCCGGTAATTTCGGATAGAATTTTTTTTTAAAAAATAAATACCTGAGGAACAAGCATAATACCAACAGTAACGCCGGCGATTACATCCGGCTGTAAATTTTCGCGCCAATTATAAATTCTGATCCATCTAGAACACGGAAGTAAGAAATCTATCCAATCCACTGTTTTCATTTGTTTCAATTTCCTTCTCCATTTAGAAAACGACGTCGTTGAGCAGGATGAAGACGACGACGGTGTTGTGTCTCCGTATGGATGCTGGAACGGAATGACTTTAACTGGCCGAGAAGTCGCCGGAGTTCTGGTCGGCGGTGAAACCAGGTCGGAGAGACTTGAGGATGCGTAAGTTATCTCCATCCGGCTAACCGTTAGTCACCTTAATTATTCTGTATGTGTGTAAAATGAAATGAAGGTTTTTTGGCTCTGGTTTTTAAGTACTGTATTAAGTTTGATTTTTATTTTTATAATATGGATTAGAAAGTTTGTTACGTCAAACGGTTTTGTAGGTCCAGGTGAAAGTTTACAATTCGTGAAAGTTGAGTCTATAAATAATACAAACTAAAATATTATTATTATATTTATATTATATTTAAAAAATACTTTCTAAAATGTCAACTTCATCGTATAACTAGTGCTATAATCCAGCCAAATTATTAGTCAGGTTTATTGAAAATTTAACATGTAAATTTCAATTTTAAAAACTTTGAATGATATTATGTTAGTATTTTACGTGTTAAGATCGAATAATATATATATCCTCTACATATATTAACAAGAAAGTGTTAACTTTATATACTCTCTTCATAATAATTTGTCGAGTTTTGCGACTTTGTCGTTACGTTTTATTACACGTAATATATAATTCATAACAAAGCTAGAAATGTGATTGTTTAAATTTAAGAACTAGTTTAGCTATTTATGGGATGGGATGATTAAAAAAAAATGCGATTTATATCATGTTCACATAGATAGTATTTAATTCATTTTCCTTACGATCTAAAAATTATAAATACTTACCACGTCTGCAAAATGCCACGGAATCATGGATGTCGTGCCAAGATCTAATGTTGTATCGGGACTCTATTAAGTCCAAGTTCATTCCATTCTTGGTGTCCTTTTATAATCTCGAATTGATGAAACATGAAAGTATAAACAAATGCGTTTTAACATTATTTGTAAGGGTCTTAACGTAACCACAAAATTCATGTTTAATTAAATCAAATAAAGTACTTTTTAAAATACAAGTTATATGTCCGCACAATGAGGCGGTGATGGTGGCGGTGACGGGTGGTGGGGCGGTAATGGTGGTGAATATAAAAATAATTGATGTTAAAAGAGGTAGTGTAGTTATTTTAAATATTGAAGGATTTATGTTGTAAATTATTTTATTAAGGGTATTATACATATATTAGGTAAATATGCTTAAATTAATAAATAAAAAAGAGGGGTATTTTGGATAGTTTAAAATTGTAATTTGAAAAAAAGGGATGAAGAGTTTATGCTTTATATATACAGTATAGTATTATAGATATAGATATAGATATGGATAGATGTTTAAATTAAGGGAAATGGTAAATCCTCTTAATTTATTCTTCAAATAATCAACCTAATCATAAGATCATGACACATGGAAAGATCAAGGGGTGGGAAGATGAAAGATAATAAGTGTATTACACTTGAAAGATTATTAGGCTAAAATTTAGGAGAATAGATTATTTCCTTTAAATTAATGAATAAAAAAGAGATGTATTTTAGATAGTTCAAGTTATAATTTGAAAAAAAAGAGTGCACAGGGACGAAAAGCGCAACTAATCTTGATAGTTTGGGTGTATTTGACTAAATATTTCAGGGAGGGATGTAATCCACGAAAGTGTGTAAACCACAGGGACGAATCCTGCAATTAACTCTATTTATTTATTTAATCAATTGGATATTTGGGATAAATATGAGTGTTATATTTTATGTATATTTCAATAAAATTATTATTCTAGAAAAAGGTTTAAAAGTGTAAATTGGTGATGAAAACCAAAAAGTGTAAATTAATTTAGACATGTGTTGATTTAATTAATTTTGAGAAATTGAGGTTGTGATTGGTCAATTGAGGTTAGGTCAGTTGTCTTTTAGTATATACTAGATTTAGATAAGATTAAGATTAAGATTAAGATTAAGATTAAGATAAGATAATTATATCAGCAACTTTGTAGACCATAAATATATATTTTATTTTTTATTAGTATATATCTACATAAATATAGATATAGGCGTAAAACTAATGTATTGATTTATTTATGTAATTAATTAATTAATGTTATATTATATAATAGATTAATGACATCATCAATTTTTAATTTGATAAAATCAAGAGTTGTGATTGGTTAATAAGCTATTAGGTCCGTTGTCTTTTAGTATATATAAAAATATTTGAATTGAGGAGATGTCCATCGTCTTTTCACACACATTTTCACGTTGTGAGATTAGTAATTAGATTGAGGATTAGAAGAAAATGGGTATAATTGTAAATTAAATATGTTATTTATATTTTTAAAGGATTTAATTCTATTATTTTGATTAAATTTAATCATTTGGGTGTTATTGATATATTTCTAGTTTAATAATGGCATTTTTGATATTTAGATCTTTAGTTGGACATATATGATATTTTGAAGTTCATTAATGACATATATGAAATTCACCCTACATCTTTCAACTTAAAATAACTACACTATAGCTTTACATCAATAATTTTTATACTAATAACCACACTGCCACCAACGGCGTTACCGCCACCCGTTTCCGCCATCACCGCCGCATTACACGGGTAAAAAATAAACAAGGCCTAAACTTGATTGTTATTTTATTAAGTAACTAGATGTAGGCTCGTGTATATATACATGTAAGTTAAAATAATAATCTCAGATGTTTTAGATGTTTTTATGTATAGTGACTTTTTTCCACACTCATGACTCGTTATAATATGGAAAAGTTGAAATGAGCACAAGCACAACTTCTTTGATGAAAACTAGGGATGAGCAGATTTTCCCAAGTCTCGATCCCGTCCCGATACCATCCCCCGATCCCGAGAAGTGGTACCGAATGGGACTTGGGACCGGGACCGGTACCCATTTTTCTTAGTTCGCGGGACTTGGGACCGCGGTACCGGGATTTGGTACCGGGAAATGGTACCGAATGAGAAATGAGACCGATACCGGTACCAAGTTTTTGACAAATTCGGGACTCAGTACCGTCGGTACCGGGAGGGTACGGGACGGGACTGGTCCCATGCCCATCCCTAATGAAAACCATCAATTCATTTCACAATAAAAGAAGTCTAAGACCATAAGTTTCTCATGGATAACAAATAGATCATTAAAACTCTGAATAGATTGACCAAATTAATATAATTTTAATTTCTAACATGATGTAAACTTTGCTCTCCCTGATTGTACTACTAGTTACTCGATAGTTTTATATTTGATAAAATCCTTTTGAATGGAAAAAAAAGAAAAGTAAACGAGTCACTATAGGTTCTTTTTCAAAAGCAAAAGATGAAGAAAAAGGTAAAAGGAGGGCATACTATCCCCAAACCATATTAAATCTTCATCATCCCATCCCGTAAGAGTTATGATGTCGATAAAAATCTTCACTTAATACTCACATAATTTGGACATCCTCAAGAATTAAACCTTCGGCTCTCAACTTTACATGTGGACCCAAACTGCATTATTAATGGGTACCACTATGTCTACTGATGAATTGGTAACAGCAAAAGATGGATATTTTATCAAACCCAACTAGCAATTCCCTAGAAAGGTTAAAATACAAGATACATAAAATGCAATCTAAAGAAACATTGATCAAACAAACTCTAGACTCCCCCCTTTAACTACGAGGATCATAAAATATAAAAAAGGTTTAACACGGAAGGGTTACTTTGATTAAATCAGTCCTCGATAGCCTCCCTTTGTACTACTTCTCTTTGTTTCGAGCTCCTGTACAAGTAATAAGCTAGTTGGATGCAATTAGAAAAAGGTTTTTATGGGGGAGTAAGGATGGGGAACATAAAATACATTGGGTCGCTTGGGATAAGGTGGTTGCACCTAAGAAATCTGGTGGTCTTGGCTTGGGGTCTCTTCACGATATTAACATTAGCCTCCTCACTAAATGGTTTTGGCGTTTTAACACGGAGCATAACAAGTTGTGGCCACAAGTTATAGCGGCTATCCATGGTGGTACAAATAATCAGTATATTGTGCCTTGCGATAAACTGATAACCGTGCCTTTGGGACATGGCGTAATATATGTCAGGTAATGTATCTCTTATCTCGCAAAAACATCGACTTATCTCAACTCATGTACCGTGAATCATTGCATAGTCAAAATGCTCATGGCCGAATGATATGGGCTGCAAATGGAAGCAATCAGGTCTTTACGGTCTCTTCGTGTAGGAGGATAATTCATCAGCAGGTTGGAGATATTATAAATAAGATTAAATGGAACAATTGGATTCCTATAAAGGTTAATGTATTTGCTTGGAGGGCGGCTTTGAATAGACTTCCAACTAGGGACAACTTGGCGACCAGAAATGTGACTGTCATATGTAATCTATGTCCCGTATGTAATGAATCTCCCGAGTCACTTGATCATCTGATGACCGCGTGCCCTTTGGCGTTAGAAGTTTGGTACAAGGTGGGGGAATGGTGTAATGTTCCTCCGATTTACGCTTTCTCCATGAAAGACTTGCTTGAGCTTCATTCATTTTCCAAGGTTAGTTCGGTGTCTAAAGGTATGTTTCACTCGGTTATTATGATTGCTTGTTGGAGATTATGGAGTGCAAGAAATGATAAAGTTTTCAATGGGATTCTCGTCTCTGCTCATCAAGTGGTGCAAGATGTTCAAACATTCGGGTTTTTGTGGATCAAAAATAGGGTCCCGAGATTGAACTTGACATGGGAGAGATGGAAAAAATTTTGCTTCTTGTAATTATATAGTCTATTGTTTGGTGCATATGTTACCTGTTGTAACATTTTTGGTTGGAATGAAAGTTGCCTTTCAAAAAAAAAATACGAGGATCATAAAAAGAGTTTAAAAAGGTCCCACCCATATAGGTCACATTCTATAGTTGGTTTTTGAAATAGTAAATCTCACGTAGTCACGTTAGTCGTTTATTTGATTTATTAGTTATAATAATAAGGATTTGGTAAAAACTCAACGCCTATAAAAGCTATTAACTCGTCTGTAGATGTAACCATGACATTAGAAAAGGTGATTATCTATACACCACCGCACGTGAGTAAAAAGCATGTTTGGAGCATGATCTAAGAACTCATATTTCCGAACTAAATACAATGATTTTCAATATACTTATATACATATATAGTAAGCGGCTTAAAAGCCAAAATATAAGTGTCAAAGGAGATATAAGAGTGCATCCGTAAGGACCGTAACAATACTTTGATTCCTTTACTAGATTTAAACCCGTGTCAAATACACGAATTGTTTATGACATATTAAAGATAATATTAAACATATGTAATCCAAGAAAAGTCGTGAAAGAACAAACCAGTAAACTCAAATATAAAGAATGTAATTAAAATTATTAAAGAACAAACATGTAAATTCAAATATAAATAATGTAATAAAAATCAAAGTAACAAAATGTAATACTGGAACGTTGACGAAATCGTTTAACTTGTTCGTCTATCAATATCATGTCAAGGCCTGTTGTAACTGTTTTCTTAACAGTAAAATGAAAAATCTTCTTGTAGTTTTTGTTGTGGTATTTGTTTTTCATGAAAATATATGATTATATAATTGTTATCAGCTAGATATATTATTTTTTATATATAATCATTGATAATTTGATAAGTTATAATTAAAAACTAAGTTATAATTATAGTCGAGTGAAGACTAATTGTAAGCAAAGTTGGTTTTTTTATTTATTAAAAATATATTATTTTTTTATTTAATTAGTTGGATATTTAGGAAAAACATGAGTTTTATATTTTATGTATTTTATTTCAAAAAAATATATATTTAAGAAAAAAGTTTATTAATTAAAAATATATTATTTTTTTATTTAATTAGTTGGATATTTGAGATAAACATAAGTTTTATATTTTATGTATTTTATAGCAATAAAATTATTGTTTTAAAAAAAAGGTTTAAAAGTATAAATTGATGATGAAAAACAAAATAGTGTAAATTATATTATGACATGTGTTACTTTAATTAAATTAGAGAAATTGAGAATTGTGATTGGTCAACTGGGGTTAGATCAGTTGCCTTTTAGTATATATTAAGATAAGATTAAGATTAAGATGTTCATATTTTTACTTTCAATTCACCCGATTGATGTAAATTCTCACAAATCGATATGCCCCATATTTCAATAAACATGATCCTATTCGCCAACAGAACAGTTTTCTTTTGAAGACCATGACTAACTAAACTATCTAAGAGCTTGATGTAATTTGAACAAAAACAATGTAACTAAGAATTATCAAAATACTAATACCCGTTAAATTTTAGCCATTTTTAAGTTGAGAAAATGGTTGGAACCTCATAATCTACATCCACATTCATTGTACGAAGAGAAAATATCATTATACAATTCATTAGAGCTCCACAACCAATAATCTCACATAGATGATGACTTCTAAAAACACTAAAATCACCATTCAGCATCATAATTTACATGCAGAAAGGATGCACAATAATATGAGTGAGAACTTACAGGTGGTTGACCATGGTTGACTCTGGAGCTCAAAGAATTACAGGATTGTCACAGTTATTTAGTGATGTGTATGTGCGTGCTCAGGTTTGTGAGAGAACTCGTAATCAAGATGAACAAAAGCACGCTCTATCTCAGGCAAGAGCTCAAGTTTCTCTTGAAGCGACTCCCCAATATCGTGAGCTGTCTGCAGCGGCATTTCTGATGGTAGAACGATGTCTACCTCAACAAAGTAGTGAGATCCAAAGGTGTATGCTCTTACAGTATCTATGTGCCTTATAGCTTTGTGGTGATTCCAACAGAGGTATGTGAGTTTCTGTAAATATTCAGGCGCGGCTGATTTTCCTACTAGCGAGTTTACGTTTTCCAACACCGTGAGTGACCATGTACGAATAGTGTAAAGCGCCAGCTGTTACGGAAAATATATGAGTCAAATAAGATGTAGCTCTCAAGATATGTTTGTTGACCCTAGTCAAGTCAAAGTGACAGGTCGGGTCAACACAAGTAACTTTTGGGACAGACATGTTGATCCTATGATTTATGTGGGCGCGTTTATATAGTCACCGTAACTGCTAGCATTCACTTTCACGAATGGGTAGCGTCCCAACTAATCGAAACATGAAAGCCTTTTCTTATTCATTTCTAACCTAATATATGGCCTACATTTTTATAGAGGACACAAGGTGCAGCCTTTACTTTTGTTCAGACTCAAGTGTCAAACTCTTTCATCTAGTAAACTTCTTAGCACATACTAAACAGCAAACTTGTAAAATAGATAGGAACATATGCAATGGGAAATAATAGAAAGAACTTACAATTATAGCCCCAACAGGATCCATCCAGTCACTAATATAGTTAGCAAGTAGTACAGCTATCAGGCCGATGAGATTGGTGACAACATCAAAAAAGTGATCCTGAGCATAGGCTTTGACAATTTCATTGGTAAATGAGCGACAATATATACACAGAGCGAGTTTCACAAATGTCACTGAAAGCATGATGCCAACAACCCATTGTTCTTGCTCTTTAGTAAGATTAAAATCCTTTTCCTGAAATGGTCAGCATTATTGACGTTAATACTGTATATTTAAACAATATATGAATGAGAATTTTGAAAGCAATTCAATAATCAGAATCAAATAGTCAGTTGTGTTAAAAAAGTGTAATAGGAGATGGTGTTTAGACGTGGTTTAGTTATTTTAATAAATAAATAATATGTAGTTTGAGTGTAACAAATTATACGTATCTAACAAGTTAATACTAGTAAGAACAGAAGCTCATGTTCTTGTGACAACAGGCAGCTATGACATATGAGATGCGTAAAAATCCCAAATTAGGCTACACGATTGGTAATTTGATCTTTTTATTTTATCCTTTGATAGCCAGATTTGTTATTACTAGAACACAACTCATTATTTTACCACTAAATCATCAGATAAGCAGAAGCAATCTATTTATCCTAATACTAAAAAATTATTATTATGTCTAGAAGTCACAATAGCCATAAAATCAGTTTCAAACCCGAACACTCCCTTACAAAACATACAATACTGTTTTATGTGATATATAATAAGGTAATTGGTTTTGCATCTTTGTCTTTACCATTTTGGTGTCTTTCTACTTTTGTTGTCACTTTCCTCTTTGCTTGTCTGTCATTATTTTTGGACTTTTAGTTCTTCTATTCCCTTTGTTACATGTTTCCTTTATATTTTTCAGATTTTCAATTACTGTTTTATTTCTAGTTTCCTTTTGCTATTGTTCGTTGGTAAATACTAGCCATTGTACAATTTACATAGTTGCTTCAAGATATTATTATTAAACTTAACTAACTACACATTCATTTGATAGTTGTTCTTTATGCAGTTGTCAATATAGCATCACTATTACATTACATCAGCTACACACACCAGAAATCAAAGACCAGTAAAGTTCAATTGTTTGTTTGTTTAGTACAAACACTTTTACTTTTGAAAGGCTAGTACAAAAACTTATCAACGACCTTTCTCTTGAATTAGCAACATGAATATACAGTCTTCAAATTATTTCATAAACAATTTATATTCATATTCACTATATGCCATGCCTACTTTACTTACATCAGAGGCCAGCGCGCGAACAGACTCCAAAATTATCTGCAGTCCAAGAGTGGCCATAACTGATGCAAAGACAAGAATTCCCTGCAAAAAAAAAGGAATTGCAAAGATCTGAGTGTCATGGTAGCAAATTAGACTATGATCCATGTGATCAGAGTACATTAAAAGTTATCAAAGAGCTCGGACTCCTAACAAATCAAAGTGGCTTTCTACTTTTACTGGGCCAGACTCAAGGAGTCAAAGACTGTGTTTCTTTATAGACATTAACTCAGAAGTCAGATCTTAACTGATATTACAGGGATGTGTCATGTTCTTCTCAGTCATACTCTAAGATTTGTAAAACTTGACCACGTAATAGACCAAAAACCTTGCAAGTTGAAATAGTAAATGCACCAGGTAATGAACTGCAAACTAACCAAAGGCTGCATTCGCCTCTTTCCAATAGGATATTGATAGGGGTTTGGAGTCTGCATGGAAAATGCAGTAAACCACAAGATAAATCCAGATAACAGGTCGAGAAGTGAATCTAACGTGGATGCGATGATGGCCAATGAACCACTCCTAACGGATGCATAGACTTTTGCAACAAAAAGGATCATGTTTGCAACATTTGATATTCTAATGGCAAGTGTCTCCTTTCTTTGCAAGCTTGCTTTTTCTTCCTACAAGTTAAACAAATAACTCAGAGCAAGTCAATAAAGTTAAACTTGCAGGGAATTCTGTCATATAGGCTAAAATTTAAACTATCGATTCCTACCTTTGACAATTGAGGCACGAAACCACGCTCTGCTAAGGCGTCCATCTCAGTGAAGCCCTCCAGCGTCTCTACCTGCTGCTGATAATACTCCGCTACATTGTCTTCTGGAACTGAGAAATTCAGGGAAGTCAATTAATATGCAATTAAGCTGCATAAACTGATGCAACACGAACCAATAAGCTTATTTATAACTACCAAAAGTTAGATTCTATACCATATAAAATACAAGAAATGAACTGAAAATTACATATGGACAACAGCTGAAGTTCGATAGAAATTACATATGTTGGAAGATTTAACAAATTGCTGAACAAACTAACATCAGTTGCTATGGTGAGCCCAATAAACATAAATGAATCACAGGGCCGCTTTAAGCATCAAAGTTACCATTGTATAACCAATTGATGAATGATGAGAATCACCACAATCAGAGTATGACTATGACATATGAGACCATGAACTATAACATTAATGCGCCCAATCTCCTACAATTACCGATTCCAGAACAAGCTGTTTCACCCCACCACCCAATAACGAGATTAGACATATTTATAAATCATGCAGGGTTCAAATAGCTCTAACTTAATTAACTGGGTAGTTAAATTTTCGACATTACAAAAGCATCCTATGTGTACAAAAACTATGCTTAGCCCCAATAAATCTACACTATCAAGATGCCGAAAACCAAACGATATAGCTTTTTTCAAGACACTCTAAAACATTAACAACAATAATCACTTTTGCATATTAACCCAGTACAACTGGATAGTAATAAAAATACAAACTTTAATCGGAGAAAAAAAATGCATAATTCCAAATATAATAATTTTTTCTTATATCATACTTAAAGCATATAATAAGAACAAACCTTAAGTTCATCCAAACTAATATTCCATTTTTTGTCTTGACTAAAAAAATACTTATTTAGAAATCCATTGAATTGATATTAAACAAAATAATGTGTCATCACTACCCAAAACAGCATTGTTCCAATATTAGCAATATCTAATCATATTTATTCTAATTAACAATCAAAATCAATACATATAATATATATATAATCACACAGTCACACATAAATATATACAGATATTATAATACAACTAAAAACTTTACCTAAAACGCCTAGACAGTCATGCAAGCCACGTGGAGCTTTCTCTTTATGTTCCGACGAAAATTGATAACCATCAAAGTTCAGCCGCCATGAAACGTCACCGGCGGCACCGCCTCCACCGCCGCGGTCAAGTTTGACTTCGGTCAACAAAAACTCCCCTTCGGAACAGTCGTAATCTTCGTCGCCACTCATCGGTTCCACCATTAAAGTAATTCTAAACCCTAGGGTTTTAAATTTTATATTAATTTTTTTAAAAATGAATTCAATGTATTATTTTTGGATTTTTTGATATTTTTGAATGGGGATACAGAATCTGTGAGGTTACATAAAGAGAGGGAAGGGTGAGTTATATAAGTAAGTGGAAGTTGAGGGGTGGAAAATAAAAATATGAGAATTTTGGGATCTTGTTAGGTGAGGGTGTGGATGCAAATGTAGGATGGGAGAGTGGGAGGGACGCGCGGTGTGATTGGTGAGAAGAGTGAAAGTGGGTTTTGAGATATTGTGGGAAGAGAAGGAATCGTGTACGATAACGTCTACGATATTAAGATGCTAATTTGTAATAATGAAAAGAAGATGAAAAGGTAAAGTGGGAACAAAAGTAAGTTGTTGGTAGGTGAAGAGTTTACTCATAGTGGAATTTTAGAGAAAATCATGGTACTATCGTTTTCGTTAAATTTACAATTTTAATCTAGTCGAACACTAAAATTGAAGTTGCAGGTGTTGTAGGTGAGGTTGCAAATGGTGTACTTATTGGTTGTTAATGGATATTGTTAATGGATAGTAAGACTAAAAGGAGTGGGGCAATCCATATAGGAGGGACTTCCGTCATGTGTCACACCCCAATGATTGTTTTTATTTTTTTTTTTTTTTCATCTCCATTTATTTTTATTTTTTAAAAAACCATCTTTCTATAAATAAAAAAAACATCACCATAAAAATCCATTACACATTAGAATAAAATACAAATAAGTAACACAACTAAATAAGGTAACTAAATAATATACAATTATAAAATGTAAATAATACTAAATATTGATACCTTTGCAAAAGTTGGCTAGTGACTCCCGTAAAACCCTCGCCGACATCTCGAAGTTTTCGTCAAATGAGTCGACGGTAGAGCCGTAGGCTAATTGACGAAGCGCGGCCGTACACTTTTGTATCGCCGTGAAACCCAACTTCCCTCGACAATCATATCTTTGTTGGAAATACGTATACCCCTCCTCCAAATCACTTGTTATTTGCAAAAATAAACGTTTACTCATACGATAACGCCTCCTAAACTCTCTCGGGGGATATACCGGGTCGTCAACAAAGTAAAAACGCATCAAGCGTTCGTTTGCCTCATGCCGCCTACGATGTAGGACGACCCTCCTCCTAAAAACCGGAACACGCTCCACCGGTTCGTCCCCCTCTTCTTCTTCCTCTTCCCTTGCGGCTTCCATCATAGTGTTAATAGTCAATAGAATCGTACTTTCGATAGCCTCGTCTAGATCGGTCGAACCACCGCTTGACTCGGAACTAGAAGATGAAAAATCATCGATATCTTCCATAATATATGAAGTGTATGATTTATATATGAAAGTGTTTTGGGTTTATATATGTGTGTAGAATGGAAGTTTTTATATATGAAGTGTGGAAGTGTTTTGGGTTTAAAATGTGTAGTGTATTGTATATATAGAAAGAAGAAAAAAAAAATTAAATCCTAGCCGTTTCTAGCCGTTGGCACGCAAACAAAGGGAAAAAGCATCTTCATTTTCGGCGACCAAAAGCTATCGCCATCTCCTTTTTTTTTTGGTTCGCCTGGTGGTATTGGTGTGGGGGGCGAACCCTTGGGCGAAACTAGCCAAGGGTCGCTCCACTCCCTCTAGTCTAAGAGCGTCCCCAATGGTGGATTTTGGAAAGCTTATTTGTATAAAAAGGTGTAAAAATATGTAAGAGGTTTTTGTTAAAAAGCTTTTGTCTCCAATGATAAAAAACTTTTAAAAGATTAAAATGAAATATAATAATACATGTATAGGTTTAAATAGGAGCCTATAGATTGAAGGGTATCAAGCTTTTCAATAAATCTTTTATCTAAACAATCACTATTTAATTTCATTTTATTTTAAGCTTTTGAAAGCTTTTTACCATTGGAGGTAAAACTTTTTTTATAAAAACTCCTTACACATTCTTACACATTTTTTAACAAAAAAACTTTTCAAAAATACCCATTGGGATGCCCTAAGTCACATGTCATTCTTCATTAGCGGGTTACTAGTAATAAATGAGTTATCTAGCTTGTTCATGTGTCTGATCGTGGAATGTTGGGAATAGTTGCGCTTGTGGTATTGTGGATGCCAAATATATAAAAATATTGGTTAGGAACATAAAACTTTTGAATTAGTGGAGGTTTTCACACACAAAAATAATTCACGGGTCAAAGTTGTAAATTAAAAGGTTATTTTAATTTTTTGAGTTTTATTATATCAGTTTCTCAAAATCTTACTCGTATGATGTTAGAACTGGTGTTAGATGTGAATTTAAGTAAATTAATCAAACTAACTAGCTAATCAACCCGGGTGATTACCCGGGCATAAGTAGTAAATTAGAAATTTGTATATTTTTTTAGTTTGATATAACTTATTTACATTGATAGTATCATATAAACAAACCATGAGACAAACTACGATAAGATAAGTTATAACTATATACATATGTACAGATAGATGACCAAAACTGTTGTGTTAACTTACTAATATTAATTGTTCTAGTTCAGCTAGTATACCTGCCACAAGGAAATTAGCCATGTGAGCATATCACAAAATGTAACCATAATAGCTTTCATCCTTATAAAAATACAGAGATGCAGCAAGTATTGCTCCTCACGTTCCAATTTGCTTAGGTGTAGGAAGTGGAAAAACACTATACAAGATGTACTGCTACATTTTCAAGAAAACAAAAGTTATAATAACTTATATACAATAAAAATACGTTTACACATCGCTCCAAAAATCATGGCCATGAAGATGCTATCACAACCTTAATGGTGCTAATTTAAAAAATACACACAAATTGCAACTTGCCTATCCTCCTTTACTGAAATTAGAATCAAAATGTAGCAGTCATGAAATTAGATGTTTGCACTTTTACAATTTCGTATCCGTATCCATGTTTCAACTGTAATTACAGATACAAACCCTTGAAAAACCGCTCAAGGGTTGCATGTATATATGTTTACGGTTTCCCCTATGTTCCCAACTTCATAATACATAAGAATAGGAACACCAAAACTATCAAGATGATGCCCGCTCAAAGTAATGCACAATGTATGTAGGCTTTACAATAACAATAATACAACAATGGTATCTTCAAATTAAAAAAATGACCATGATCACTGTCTACACCATTTCAGAGGATTACAAACTAAAGAAACAAGAAACCAGCTATAATTAACAGAGCATACAACGGATCACCATCAACAATCATGGATACAAAACCCGAAAACAGTAGCACTATTAAAAATAGCTGACTCTTGCAGCAACCTACTCACTGGAAACAATTTGCAGCACAATTTACTAAAGCAAATCAATACCGCTTGACCCATTATCTAAAAAGTAAACCGAACAACAACCTGAATCTCAAAATGATATTATTTGCCACAAGATTTTTTCAATCAACAAAAAGTAGGTATGATATATAATGGTAAAATTTTGCAGGAAACTTATTTTATTTTATGTTGTTAGGATTTGTTTTGATGGGAGGCTAGCTCAGGAAAGGGGAGAGGTTGTCACTTGAAAAAATTTTTAAAGAATTTTACTTTTTGAGATCCCCTTTTATCAAATAGAAAGAAAAGATTTACCACAAGATTTTTTCAATCGACAAAAAGTGGGTATGATATATAATGGTAAAATTTTGCAGCACATCCATGAGTTAGTTAACTACATCATAAATATTAAAATCTAAAATCTCATAAATATTAAAATCTAAAATAATAATCTCAATTATTTGGCTAACATATAAAATCCTCATATTTTTTCTTATAAAATTGTTATTAAAATCTAAAATCTAAATCAAAATAATCAATAGTTTCATATCTATGTTAAGGTAAATTTTCAGGAAACTTATTTTATTTTATGTTGTTAGGATTTGTTTTGATGGGAGGCTAGCTCAGGAAAGGGGAGAGGTTGTCACTTGAAAAAATTTTTAAAGAATTTTACTTTTTGAGATCCCCTTTTATCAAATAGAAAGATGTGGTTGGCTGCTGAGTATGAGTTATTGTGTTTTTAATACGAAAAAATCAAAACCTTTATATTTAAACATGTAAAAGCGATGATTTGAAAACGTAAATTTTGTTTTGCAAATGAAAATGTTTTTTTTTTTTTTTTTTTTTTTTTTTTAAATGATATCTATATATATATATATATATAGGGAGATGGTAAAATAAGGCTATTAGGTATCTAAGCTTATGTATGGAACACTCACATATTAATTTTTTAATCCATAAAATTCATGGGGGTCAAACATTTATTCATTAAATGAAAAAATATTAAAAAATTTGTATGTAAGGGGTTTTACACCTAAGCTTAGGTGTCGGACAACCTTATATTCACTTTTCCCATGGGGAAGTGAATATAAGGTTGTTTAATACCTAAGCTTAGGTATGGAACCCCTCACATACCATTTTTTTAAACCATAAAATTCATGGGGCCATGTGATTTAATTATTATACAACAAATATTAAAAAATTCATATGTGAGAGGTTCCATACTTAAGCTTAGGTATGAGACAACCTTATATTCACTTTTTCTTATATATATATATATATATATATAATATAGTGAGATGGTAAAATAAGGCTATTAGGTATCTAAGCTTATGTATGGAACACTCACATATTAATTTTTTAATCCATAAAATTCATGGGGGTCAAACATTTATTCATTAAATGAAAAAATATTAAAAAATTTGTATGTAAGGGGTTTTACACCTAAGCTTAGGTGTCGGACAACCTTATATTCACTTTTCCCATGGGGAAGTGAATATAAGGTTGTTTCATACCTAAGCTTAGGTATGGAACCCCTCACATACCATTTTTTTAAACCATAAAAATCATGGGGCCATGTGATTTAATTAGTATACAAGAAATATTAAAAAATTAATATGTGAGAGGTTCCATACTTAAGCTTAGGTATGAGACAACCTTATATTCACTTTTTCCCATATATATATATATATATATATATCAAGCCCAGATTTCAAATAAATAATATATATAATATATATATATGTAGTAAGGGTAGGGTTAACGTGAGAACCAAAACATGAGAGAAAACCGTGAGAACCATTAGTTTTCCTCCCTCTTTCTCCTTTTCGGTGTTGTTTTTTATTTTTTTATTTTTTTTTTATTTTTACATTCTTTTAACAAAAACCCATTACAAAAAAAAAAAATTGTAAAAAATCATATGGGTTACGTGTTGAAAACGTATGGATACGGTACGGGCGTTGCCCTCATCCGTTCTAAAGGGGTTGTCACCGGACGCATATGAAAATGGTATGGATTTGATGGGCGGCGATCCAAGAGATGGTGACGGTTTGATACGGTACGGGCGTAGCCCTTAACTCTAAGGGCAAAGAGATGGTTTTTTAGTGGTTCTCACTTGATCCCTTCACTATCTACCAATAAACTAAAACAGGATTGAAACATTATTTAAATGACACTTGGTATATTCTTTACGCGACATGTGTCCCTTTTAATTTATAAAGTGAACATAAATTAAATAAGTAATTATGGAAAGGTTTTCGATTAAATGATTCTACAAATCCTTATCCACTACAAGAAAATTTGATATTACCGACAGATTTGCGACGGAAAAAATTTCCGTCCCAAATTAGCGACGGCTTTCCGACGGATTTCAGACAACAAGCCAACTAAACTAATACAAAAGTATTTACGACGGATTAGGGACAGATTACCGACAGATATACAAACCGTCGGAAATCCGTCCCTAAATATATAAATTCTCGACGGATTTACGACGGATGAATTTAATAACAGTAAAATAAATCCAAATAAATTAATATAATATATCCGTCCCAAATCCGTCGGTATTAGGGACGGATTTACGACGGACTTCGATTTGGCCGTCCCTAATCCGTCGGTATTAGGGACGGATTTGGGACGGACCCAATTTAATTTTTTACGACGAATTTACGGCGGACATAAATTGAGCCGTCCCTAATCCGTCGCTATTAGGGACGGACCAAATGTAATTTTTATTTTATTTTTTCGAGTATACGAGCACTAATATGCATATACAAGTAATGATAAAGTGTATTTATACATTTAGAGTTCTCATGGTACGATCTATGCACCAATTGGCTCTTGTTTGTGGCGTTCACACGTTCTACAGAGTCGGTGTATATGTAGTTTTATACTCGAAAGTTACTGTTTGTACATGAAGTCGCAGAGTTGTGTGAGTTTTTACGCTTTTTAATTTTTAAATATGTTCATTTAGTTATATGACTCTATTTAAGAATGAATGTTCATTCGTTTTTGCGAAAATTTGATTTTAAAAAAATAAAAATTCAATTAGCCGTCCCTAATCCGTCGCTATTAGGGACGGATTTGGGACAGACCAAATGTATTTTTTTGTTTTTTCGAGTATACGAGCAATGATTTGCATATACAAGTAATGATAAAGTATATTTATACAATTAGAGTTCTAATGGCAGGATCTACGCACCAATAAACGATTTGTTTGTGACGTTTACACGTTCTACCGAGTCGGTGTATATGTAGTTTTATACTCGAAAGTTACTGTTTGTACATGAAGTCGCAGAGTTGTGTGAGTTTTTACACTTTTTAAATTTTAAATATGTTCATTTAGTTATATGACTCTATTTAAGAATGAATTTTCATTCGTTTTTGCGAAAATTTGATTTTAAAAAAATAAAAATTCAATTAGCCGTCCCTAATCCGTCGCTATTAGGGACGGATTTGGGACAGACCAATTGTAATTTTTTGTTTTTTCGAGTATACGAGCAATGATTTGCATATACAAGTAATGATAAAGTATATTTATACAATTAGAGTTCTAATGGCAGGATCTACGCACCAATAAACGATTTGTTTGTGACGTTTACACGTTCAACCGAGTCGGTGTATATGTAGTTTTATACTCGAAAGTTACTGTTTGTACATGAAGTCGCAGAGTTGTGTGAGTTTTTACACTTTTTAAATTTTAAATATGTTCATTTAGTTATATGACTCTATTTAAGAATGAATTTTCATTCGTTTTTGCGAAAATTTGATTTTAAAAAAATAAAAGTTCAATTAGCCGTCCCTAATCCGTCGCTATTAGGGACGGATTTGGGACAGACCAATTGTAATTTTTTGTTTTTTCGAGTATACGAGCAATTATTTGCATATACAAGTAATGATAAAGTGTATTTATACATTTAGAGTTCTCATGGTACGATCTATGCACCAATTGGCTCTTGTTTGTGGCGTTCACACGTTCTACAGAGTCGGTGTATATGTAGTTTTATACTCGAAAGTTACTGTTTGTACATGAAGTCGCAGAGTTGTGTGAGTTTTTACGCTTTTTAAATTTCAAAAATCGTAGGAAACGTTTAGGAAAAAATAAGTATTTCTGACATTCATAAAATCATTAAGAAATAAAAATATTTTTACCACGAATTTCCTACGAAAATTTTAAAATATATTAAAAAAATGAATTTCTCACATATATTTGAAATAAATATATAAGTTTAGTGCACATTTTTATAAACATATATTTCACAATAATAACTAAATCTTTTAAAAAAAAAAAAACAAGGCAAACTATGCAGCCTACCAAGGATTATCAATAAAATAAAAAAACACATTCAAATTTTCTATAAAATTATAAGATATGTTTTTTTAAAGGTGTTCATTAGCCACATTTAAATAAATTCAATGATCGCTATTTCCTTTCGTAACTAATATTAGTATGATAATATTCTAGAAATTTTGAAGTGTTGAAAATGCCCCCTTTGTTTTATTTAATAAAATTAAATTGTGAAAGTCATACTACTAACGATGTAACATAATATGTGGAAATTGTGAGATTGATATTTTAAGATAGATACAGAAAGTTAAAAGTCATATACATAAAACAACCAATCAAAACCTCCCTTCCCTTCTCACACGGATTATGATCGTGTGTTAAACACAACCCCCAAATTTTAATCCAATGGTTGATAGGCATTCTAAACAAACACAAAACCAAATCACTTTTTCCCAAAATTAATAAACACCACCAGTACCTTTTCCTTTACCATCACTTACTGAAAAACAAAGAACCACCCCACCCCTCTAAGAGCTCTTCAACATCTTCTCCATCCTTTGATTTTTTGTAACATCCGTGAATTTTGACCCGTTGACTTTTGTGTAATTTGACTAACAAACTTGTTGAATAGAATTGGGTTAATGCTTACGGAAAGATTTTGGTGTTTAAAGGGTTAACGTTTAGCTATTTGTCGGATTTAGCGGAGCGGGTGCCTACCCATTTGGACTATAGGCCGGCCCCCCCCCCATTTGATCAATCATTTTCCAAATCCTTTTCTTTCTTTCTTTCTTCCTTTCCTTCCAATCTCATTTCTTCACCCAAAAATCAACTAATTCATAATCAAATTCTGGATAATCAAAAGTGTTTCAAACTAGGTTAATTCAAGAAATTTCATCATCTTCATCATTTATATATCATATCCAAAGATTAGAGTTCAAGAACAAGAAAATCTTCATTTATAGTTAAATTCGGATTTGAGCAATTGTGGAAGAAATTGTAAGTTAAAACTACCTCATATTAGTCATTTTATGTTGATAAACATGTTTCTAGTAAAACCCAAACGTTTTGTGCCTTGAATCGAGTCAAAAATCGGTTTAGATTCACAGTTTCAAGCCGCTGTGCAGTAAACGCGCGATGGGGTTTAAACGCGCGTTTGGGGTCTAAACTCGTGTAAAGGTTTTAAACTCGTGTAAAGGTTTTAAACTCGTGTAAAGGTTTTAAACGCGTGTAAAGGTTTTAAACTCGTGTAAAGGTTCTAAACTCGTGTAAAGGTTCTAAACTCGTGTAAAGGTTCTAAACTCGTGTAGGGGTTTCTAAACGCGCGTTAAGGTTTAACCGCGTGTAGGGTTTCTAAACGCGTGTTGGTGTTTAAACGCGTGTTAGGGTTTAATGTTACTATTCCTGCTTTATGCGTCAGTTTTCAAACGTCAGTAACTTTTGAACCGTGAGTCCGTTTTAGTCGTATGACCTATCGTTGGAATCGTAAGGGAGTCTAGTTCTTGTAGTAACACTCTTTTTATATGAATCTTGGTCATTTCTAAAAAGGTCGAGTCGAATGAGTTCTTCTCTTACACGTTAATGTTGGAAAGGCGTTTAGGGTTGTGACTTGACCTAATTGTGCTAAAACAACTTGTTTATGATTGTAGAGTTGACATTATGATATATTGATGTATAATTATAGGTTGTGGACGTGTGGACCGCATAACTCGTTTGTAATCCTTACTAGCTTCTACAATCAAGGTGAGTTTCGTATCTCCCTACCCGCTTGGGATTCGGGCTGAAAAGTGTAAACCTGGCGTGCTTACTTGTATTTATTGGTGCATTACTTGTTTGACTTGATTGTTGGATTGATGTGGCGTTCATTTCGTTTGTTTGACTTGGTTTATGTTTTAGTTAAGTATTACTTATACTTTAGGATAGACGTACATACATGGAAGTCGGTTATGCCTTCTTTGGGTTTTAGATGTGGTGGGAAGGCTGCGGGTGACCCTATACATAAGCATCTGGGACTTGAAGAAAGTAGAATCCTCTGAAGTATATGTACGTATAGTTGGTATATATTGTGATTTGTGGCTTATGTTTTGTCGATTATTGATCGTTGACTTATGGTTGTCGTATTTTGATTGTTGGGTTATGTTTGAGGAATATTGATTGGTGGCACAGGTTCATTGTACGTTGATTGTTGGTTCATGAGTATGCATTTACATTTGTTTGTAAGCATTGCATACATTACTGTTGGACCCTCGGCAGGGGATTTGCCGGCATCCTGGTGCATAGATGTATGCACCCATTTTGGATGTAGTCCTGACCCCGAGTATATAGACATATATATCTCGATGTTTTTGAGATACAGCCTTGTCCATAGTGTTGGCAGAAGGGTATCGTTGCATACGTGATTGAAGGTCACGCTTGGGATAGGCATATTTCTTGTTCATACATTTGGCATTGCATTGATATCATATCATCATGCATTCTCATTACACATTGTTGTCTTGTGTAATCTGTTGTTGGACGATATTGTATTGCTTAGAGGCTCGCTGTAAGTCATGCCTAGCCTCTAATCTTATATTGTGATTATTGTTGTGGGTTCTTTGCGAACCATTACTACGAACTCACCAACCTTGTGTTGACTATGCTTAGTACACTTTTCAGGTAATCAGGTACTCCCAGGGCGTGGAGTTTAGTTGCTTGCTTGCTGTGAACCCGGATTATGGACCTCATGGATCAAGGATTCATTGGCCTGTCTTTTGCATTACCTAGATTTTGTTCGCCATCCTTGGATGTTTTTATGTAAACTTTGATGGCTATTTGCTCTTGTTGGTTATTGCAACTTGTTTCGTTTGTAATGGATTCACTGAATCTCTACTTGCATTTAGCTTGTTCTATTGTAATTCCACCTTGCGCTATATGATTTCCGTGATATTTTGAGCCTCGGCTTGGGGTGTTACAGAATGGTGGCCCATGCGTGGTCGTAGAGAATTAGGCGGTTTGACCTAGACTACGGCTTAAGTTAAAACTCTTCATATAGCATGCATGGTTAGGAAATTCGTGTACAATATGAATTTTGTGAATCCCCGTGTGAGTTCGTAGTTAAGACCATTTGTGTGATAGCTTGATTTCAATGTGATGAATGTAGTTATTATGATTTATTGTTGTTATTTGTTGAAGCTAATGTGATGAGTTAGGGCAAAATGAAGGGATGCCATTAACTTAGTATAATATTGTGGCAACCCTAAAAGAACCCGATCAACTCTTTTATGGTTACCCGATACTATAGCAAGTTCATGACATCGTGGATTGCGCACGTGTGGCTTAAGGTATAATAAGGAACCGATATGCTTAATGGAAGTTGATTGGGTGGAAGGTTAGCCGTTGGTACACCTTGTATACATACCCGGTTGATAACTAGAGAGCATATCGAATTCGGATTATACTGTGAGTCATTCGTGTTAGTTGTTTAATTACATGATGAAATGAACATGAATACTTAATTTAATGATAAAATATGGCAAAAATGCAACGGGAGGATATGATATGTGAAAACCCCTTATGATCCTAACACTACTGCCTTAGCATAACATTAGGTAATGTGTATGTGGTACCGATATGAGGGCATTGACTACTTGTGTGACTAACATGCGAGCATTTGAGACTAACTCTCGGGTCAACGTGTCACTTGTTTTATAGAAATGGCGAGACCAAGGAGAGTCGGAACTAATTATAGGGCTGAAGAGGAAGAACCTCAACCGGAAGCTCAACCGGAGGTACAGGGAGGTAGGGGCCGTGGTAGAGGCCGTGGTAGAGGTCGTGGTAGGGGCCGTGGTAGGGGTCGCGGTGAAGTTCCTGAGCCAAACTTGGCTGAGGTAATTGCTCAAACGGTTGCTGGCATCATGCCAACCATCATTGCTCAAGTCACGGCAAGTCTTGGGCAAAATAATGGGCCTCAAAACAACGAAGCCCCAGAAAATGCAAACAATGAAAATGATCAACCTCAAGCCGAAGAATATGAGGAAGAGGAACCAATGGGAGTTAATATCGGGATGCCCATGAATAACCAATATGGTGGATACCGTCAAGGGTGTCTCTTTAAGGACTTTAAGAGTTGTGGGGCACCGGAGTTTGATGGGAAAGGTGGTCCCACGGAATGTATAAGATGGTTCGAGGCAATAGAAGCAGTGATTGAAAGGAGTCATTGCACCTACGATGACCGGATTTCCTATGCATCCGGCATGTTTAGGCATGACGCCTTGAGTTGGTGGAACCAAGAAATAACATTGGGGCGGACTCAAAATTTGGAGTGGGTTGACTTCGTAAATAAGGTAAAAGCAAAGTTTTGTCCTCCCTACGAACTACAAAATTTAACCATCGAGTTCGCGAACCTCAACATGGAAGGAGCCGATTTCAAGGGCTACGTTAGACGATTTCAAGAGTTGTCTACCCTCATTCCCCACTTGGTGGGTACCGAGTTACAGGCTGTCCAGAAGTTTGTTTTGGGCTTGAATCCTCACGTCCGATCATATGTAAACTCCAATATGCCTACTTCTTTGGCAAACGCGGTTAACCAAGCCGGGAGTGTGACCGAAGACTTATTGAGAAGGGGCGTTTTGAGCAAATCCTCATCAACTAAGAGGAAGGAAGTGGGAGAGTCGAGCGGGGTAAGGAAAAATGGGGAGGTTTGACCCCAAGAATGCTAATAGGGGTAGATAATGGCGGCGGTGGAACCGGCTAGGAGGGCTTATAACGGGCCTCATCCTTTCTGTGGAAGGGGCAACAGGCACCATCCCGCCACTACTCCATGTGGGGCATGCTTTAATTGCAATCAAGTCGGGCACGAAGCTAGAAGTTGTAGGGCTCCAAGAACGGGCCCAATGAATGCGGCTCCTATTCGGGCCGTTCCTCCTCAAGGTAACCAAAGGAGAGGTGAATGTTTTGTATGTGGTAGCCGTGACCACTACCGTGATAATTGTCCTCGATGGGTGGGACAACAAGTGCAAGTAGCCGTTCACCCCAATCAACTACAAATGGTCGGGCCTAATCAAAACCGGGGACAACAAGGCCACCAAGTGCAACCACGCGGCCGAGCCTTTGCGGCCAATGTAAATGAAGCCCGCAATGATCCCAACGTTGTAGCAGGTACTTTTCTCCTTAATGGTCTCTATGCCACCGTTTTATTTGATTCCGGGGCCGATTATAGCCTCGTGTCTTCTAATTTTGTTCCTTTGATTGATGTGCATCCTTGTGCTCTAAATTATGTGCTTGACATTGAAATGGTGAACGGGTCACTAACTAGAATTAGCCAAATACTCCGTGATTGTGTTTTGACCTTGGAAGACGTTGACTTCTTCATTGACCTTATGTCTCTTGACATTGGTAGTTTTGATATCATAGTGGGTATGGATTGGTTAGCGGCGGTTAATGCGACGATTGATTGTAGTGAGAGAGTTGTTAAGATACCTTTGGCCAACGGTAACATTCTTAGGGTTCAAGGCGAAATCTCCGATTCCCCAAATTCTAAAGTCTTTAGTGCTACCACCACAAAGGTAGAATTGAAGACCGTTCCTATTGTTGTGATTTCCCCGATGTTTTTCCGGATGACTTACCGGGATTACCTCCAACTCGTGCGCTTGATTTTCGTATTAGTCTTATTCCCGAAGCCGCGCCCGTAGCAAAAGCTCCATATAGACTAGCTCTAACCGAAATGCAAGAGCTACAAACGCAACTCAAGGAACTCCAAGAGAAGGGTTTCATTCGCCCTAGTCAATCTCCTTGGGGTGCTCCTGTTCTCTTCGTCAAAAAGAAAGACGGATCCTTCCGAATGTGTATTGATTATAGGGAATTGAACAAGCTCACCGTGAAGAACAGATATCCTCTCCCTAGAATTGATGACTTGTTTGATCAACTTCAAGGAGCTAAGCACTTCTCAAAAATCGATCTTCGCTCGGGTTATCATCAACTCCGAGTACATGAAGATGACATCCCCAAAACAGCTTTTCGCACAAGGTACGGCCATTTTGAATTCACAGTGATGCCTTTTGGGTTGACTAACGCACCGGCGGTGTTCATGGACTTGATGAACCGGGTGTGTCAACCATACTTAGACAAGTCTGTCATTGTGTTCATTGATGACATACTTGTATACTCGAAGACAAGGGAGGAGCATGTTGAGCACTTGCGTGAAGTGCTTGAATTACTAAGGAAGGAGAAGTTGTACGCGAAATTTTCCAAGTGTGAGTTTTGGTTGGAGGAGGTCCACTTCCTTGGTCACGTAGTGAGCAAGGATGGTATTCATGTGGACCCAAGCAAGATTGAAGCGGTTAAGAATTGGAGAAGACCCGAAACGCCATCCGAGATCCGCCAATTCCTTGGATTGGCGGGTTACTATAGAAGGTTTATTGAAAATTTCTCCCGTATCGCACAACCACTCACCCTCTTGACTCAAAAAGATAGAAACTTCGAATGGGGCGAAAGACAAGAGAACGCCTTCCAAACCCTTAAGGATATGCTATGTGATGCTCCTATTTTGACGCTACCGGATGGGATAGAAGATTTTGTGGTTTACTGTGATGCTTCGGGGCAAGGGTTGGGTTGTGTCCTTATGCAAAGGGGTAAAGTCATCGCTTATGCCTCTCGGCAATTGAAGGTGCATGAGAAGAACTACCCGACTCATGATTTGGAATTGGGAGCGGTTGTGTTTGCTTTGAAGTGTTGGAGGCATTACCTCTATGGCACCAAATGTGTGATTTATACCGATCACAAAAGTCTCCAACACATCTTCAACCAAAGTGAATTGAACATGAGGCAAAGGCGTTGGTTAGAGCTATTTAGTGATTACGATTGCGACATCCGTTATCACCCGGGCAAAGCAAATGTAGTAGCCGATGCTTTGAGCCGAAAAGAGAGAGTGAAGCCAAGACGGGCTAGAGCGATGAGCCTCACGGTAGGGCCAAGTATTCGCGATCGGATTATTGACGCCCAAATCCAAGCCACCCTACCGGAAAACTTTGGAAACGAAAACCTAGATGGCATGGAGCAACTATTTGACCGAAAGAATGATAACGGGCTTTACATGGTGGAAAGACTTTGGATTCCTATATTCGGCGATTTAAGGACGCTTATTATGAATGAAGCCCACCTATCACCTTATTCGGTCCATCCCGGGTCGGATAAGATGTATTTTGACTTGAAGGAATTGTATTGGTGGCCGGGCATGAAGCGTGATGTGGCTAAGTATGTGAGTGAGTGCCTTACTTGCTTACAAGTTAAGGCCGATCACAAGAAGCCACCCGGATTGTTGGTACAACCGGTGATGCCCGAATGGAAGTGGGAACATATCTCAATGGACTTCATCACCAAACTACCGAAGACGAGAAGCGGCCGAGACACGATTTGGGTGATAGTAGATCGGTTAACGAAGTCGGCTCACTTTTTAGCCATTCGAGAAACCGATAAATTCGACACTTTAGCTCGTTTGTACATCAAGGAAATAATAGCTAAGCATGGAGTGCCGATTTCTATCATTTCCGATAGAGATGCCCGTTTCAAATCAAAATTTTGGGAAGCCTTCCAAAAAGCTATGGGTACTCGACTTGACATGAGCACGGCATTTCACCCTCAAACGGATGGGCAAACCGAGAGAACCATCCAAACTCTTGAAGACATGTTGAGGGCGTGTGCGATTGATTTTGGTGGAAGTTGGGAAGACCATTTGCCGCTAGTTGAGTTTTCATACAACAATAGCTACCACGCTACTATTCAAATGGCACCCTTTAAGGCCTTGTATGGTAGAGTGTGCCGTTCTCCGTTAGCTTGGGCGGAAATTGGAGAGAGTCAACTTATCGGGCCGGAAATTGTGATTGAAACTACCAAGGTAATATCTCGAATTAAGGAGAAGTTGCAATTGGCCCGTGAGCGTCAAAAGAAGTATGCCGATGTGAGACGAAGACCGTTGGAATTCGAAGTGGGTGAATTTGTACTATTGAAAGTGTCACCTTGGAAAGGCGTCGTACGATTCGTGAAACGGGGAAAACTTGCACCAAGGTATATTGGTCCTTTCAAGATTCTTGAACGGGTTGGGAAAGTTGCTTATAGGCTAGAATTGCCTCAAGAGCTTAGCGGCGTGCACGATGTGTTTCACATTTGTAATTTGCGCAAGTGTTTGGTGGATCCTACACATCATGTGCCTATGGACGAAATTAGGGTTGATTCGAGCCTAAACTTTGTTGAAGAACCGGTAGAGATCATGGACCGTCAAGAAAAGAAACTCAAGAAGAAACGCTACACAATTGTCAAGGTTAGATGGAGTGCTAGACGTGGAGCCGAGTTCACTTGGGAGAGAGAGGATCATATGAGGTCGAAGTATCCGCACTTATTTAGTAATTAGCGTTTTGTTGAATTTCGGGACGAAATTCTTTCAACGGGGGGATAATGTAACATCCGTGAATTTTGACCCGTTGACTTTTGTGTAATTTGACTAACAAACTTGTTGAATAGAATTGGGTTAATGCTTACGGAAAGATTTTGGTGTTTAAAGGGTTAACGTTTAGCTATTTGTCGGATTTAGCGGAGCGGGAGCCTACCCATTTTGACTATAGGCCGGCCCCCCCCCCCATAAGACCAATCACTTTCCTTTTCTTTCTTTCTTTCTTTCTTTCCTTCCAATCTCATTCTTCACCCAAAAATCAACTAATTCATAATCAAATTCTGGATAATCAAAGGTGTTTCAAGCTAGATTAATTCAAGAAATTTCATCATCTTCATCATTTATATATCATATCCAAAGATTAGAGTTCAAGAACAAGAAAATCTTCATTTATAGTTAAATTCGGATTTGAGCAATTGTGGAAGAAATTGTAAGTTAAAACTACCTCATAGTAGTCATTTTATGTTGATAAACATGTTTCTAGTAAAACCCAAACGTTTTGTGCCTTGAATCGAGTCAAAAATCGGTTTAGATTCACAGTTTCAAGCCGCTGTGCAGTAAACGCGCGATGGGGTTTAAACGCGCGTTTGGGGTCTAAACTCGTGTAAAGGTTCTAAACTCGTGTAAAGGTTCTAAACTCGTGTAAAGGTTCTAAACTCGTGTAAAGGTTCTAAACTCGTGTAAAGGTTCTAAACTCGTGTAAAGGTTCTAAACTCGTGTAAAGGTTTTAAACTCGTGTAAAGGTTCTAAACTCGTGTAAAGGTTCTAAACTCGTGTAAAGGTTCTAAACTCGTGTAAAGGTTCTAAACTCGTGTAAAGGTTCTAAACTCGTGTAGGGTTTCTAAACGCGTGTTGGTGTTCTAAACGCGTGTTAGGGTTCATAAACTCGTGTTACTATTCCTGCTTTACGCGTCAGTTTTCAAACGTCAGTAACTTTTGAACCGTGAGTCCGTTTTAGTCGTATGACCTATCGTTGGAATCGTAAGGGAGTCTAGTTTTGTAGTAACACTCTTTTTATATGAATCTTTGGTCATTTCTAAAAAGGTCGAGTCGAATGAGTTCTTCTCTTACACGTTAATGTTGGAAAGGCGTTTAGGGTTTGTGACTTGACCTAATTGTGCTAAAACAGCTTGTTTATGATTGTAGAGTTGACATTATGATATATTGATGTATAATTATAGGTTGTGGACGTTTGGATCCCGTTACTCGTTTGTAATCCTTTACTAGCTTCTTTACCAATCAAGGTGAGTTTCGTATCTCCCTACCCGCTTGGGATTCGGGCTGAAAAGTGTAAACCTGGCGTGCTTACTTGTATTTATTGGTGCATTACTTGTTTGACTTGATTGTTGGATTGATGTGGCGTTCATTTCGTTTGTTTGACTTGGTTTATGTTTAGTTAAGATTTTACTTATACTTTAGGATAGACGTACATACATGGAAGTCGGTTATGCCTTCCTTGGGTTTTAGATGTGGTGGGAAGGCTGCGGGTGACCCTATACATAAGCATCTGGGACTTGAAGAAAGTAGAATCCTCTGAAGTATATGTACGTATAGTTGATATATTGTGATTGTGGCTTATGTTTGTCGATTATTGATCGTTGACTTATGGTTGTCGTATTTTGATTGTTGGGTTATGTTTGAGGAATATTGATTGGTGGCACAGGTTCATTGTACATTGATTGTTGGTTCCTGAGTATGCATTTACATTTGTTGTAAGCATTGCATACATTACTGTTGGACCCTCGGCAGGGGATTTGCCGGCATCCTGGTGCATAGATGTATGCACCCATTTTGGATGTAGTTCCTGACCCCGAGTATATAGACATATATATCTCGATGATTTTGAGATACAGCCTTGTCCATAGTGTTGGCAGAAGGGTATCGTTGCATACGTGATTGAAGGTCACGCTTGGGATAGGCATATTTGCTTGTTCATACATTTGGCATTGCATTGATACTCATATCATTCATGCATTCCTCATTACACATTTACTTGTCTTGTGCTGTGTTGTTGTTGGACGATATTGTATTGCTTAGAGGCTCGCTGTAAGTCATGCCTAGCCTCTACTCATTTATTGTGATTATTGACGTGGGTTCTTTATGGACCATTACTACGAACTCACCAACCTTGTGTTGACTATGCTTAGTACACTTTTCAGGTAATCAGGTTCTCCAGGACGTGGAGTTTAGTTGCTTGCTTGCTGTGAACCCGGATTATGGACTCATGGATCAAGGATTCATTGGCCTGTCTTTTGCATTACCTAGTTTTTGTTCGCCATCCTTGGATGTTTTTATGTAAACTTTAATGGCTATTTGCTCTTGTTGGTTATTGCAACTTGTTTCGTTTTGTAATGGATTCACTGAATCTCTATTTGCATTTAGTTTGTTCTATTGTAATTCCACCTTGCGCTATATGATTTCCGTGATATTCTGAGCCTCGGCTTGGGGTGTTACATTTTTGAAACTCAACAAGTTTGATAAGTGTCTAATACCCCTCTAAAAACATCATAACCTGAAACCTTTATTGCTAGAAAACCACCACGAGGAAGCTTCATCAAACACGACATTTCAAGATCTGTGACAACATCCAATGCATCACCAAACCGGCTATCCATCAAGTGGGTCGTAGAACTAAGATGGTGACAACGTGGATGCGGTTTAGAGTTATAAAACACAAGCGTCGTACCCTGATTTTTATTAGCTATTAGATTCATATTCTTTGTTTTATTTCAGATCTGAACAGTAAGTCATGGGGTATATAGATTTTGGTTTGTATATAGATTAATCATGATATTTTCTCAAAACCCCCACCCCCACCCACCGGAATTTTCCTGTCGCGCCGGAAATTCACCCACCGTCATCGGAAAAGCATCACCACTGCTCCGCCGCCAGCCACCACGGTTATCATCACCATTACCATCTCAATTGTAAGGTTTTTTAATATTGTTTAGTGTAATTTTGTTATTGGAGATTCATATGAAAATATAAAAAGTTTATGTGTATAATTTTGTATTATGTTGTAAAAAGTTGATTTTAATTTGTAGTGTATATTTGTTGATGTTTATTGTTAATTTGATTTGCATATTTTAGAAAATAGATATAGACATAAATACATATATCGTATAAATACAGTATACGTATACCTACTGTATATGTATATTGTATTTATATATTTTTTTGGGGGAAAAACTTTTAGTGACGGATTAGGGACGGAAATATCCGTCGGAAATCCAATATCCTTCAATAATAATCTGTCGGAAATCCGTCGCAAATGTGTCCGTCGGTAAAACGCATGTCGCAAATCCGTCGTTAAATTAGTCCGTCGCTAATGAATCCGTCCCAAATCCTTCGTTAATTAAACCGTCCCAAATTCGTCGTTAAATATGTCTGTCGTAAATCCGTCGGTAAAATTTATGTCCGTCCCAAAATCCGTCGTTAAATATTACCGAGGCCGATTTTAGGAACGGCCAGAATCCGTCGGAAATCCGTCGCTAAAGACGTTTTAGGACGGATTTGGGACGGATTTTGGCCGTCGGTAATACCAGATTTTCTAGTAGTGTACTTCCTCTTTAGTAACTATTATTATTATTATATTATTATTTTCCACATAGCTTTGTTAAAAATATACATACATACGTATCTTTAGAATCTCTAAATCATTAATCAGATTTGCATATCGAGTACATATATTGTAAGTATTACTTTTACCTTTAAACTTATTTTTCTTTTAACCACTTAAATTTGATTATAAATCGTTGTTTTATTTTTATCCTTATACTGTTACGTTATCTGATATTCGTCGGTCGTAATTGTAACTTACAATTTCCATATAGTTTTGATCATGTATGTATAGTAATATTTGGATAGTATTAGAATATTTTTGGTATTGCATAAATTGTTGTATAATGTTTGTTATACATGTAATTTAGCGCAATGCATGTTATAATATGTGTTTTTATCATTGTTTATTATTGTTTTTGTACGTAGAAGTTAGCTGCAATCGGTTGTCAATACTTTTTTTTATGATCAATATTTGAATCCTAACATGTAAATATATAATAACATACTCTGTAATATTTATTATTTTTTAAGATAACAAACATTGAAATACATTACCAATATCTATATCTATAAAGATAATAAATGATTTAGATGACACATAATGGAGAAGATATAAATTATATATTCAAGTAATGAAAATAAATTTCTATGATTTACCTTATTTATGATTTAGATAACACATGATGGAGAAGATATCTATAATTAAAAACAATACACAGGAAGTGTTATAGTTTTGGTTTAATATATTCAAAACTTCATAAATTAATACTTTATTCGCTCGAATATTCAACTTTATATGAAAAACGAATCTTATAATGTATTAAGGTAATCCGTACATTGTATGGGTATTAAAACTAGTATATAGATACATATATATATATATATATATATATATATAATATATAGATATATATACATAAGAAGAAGAATATAAAAGGTTGTCGAAAATAAGTGTTATCACATATTCAAAGTTGTAAACAAGTCAACCTACTTGTAAACTATTCGAGTTCGACTTAACAATGACTCGAAGTGAGTAAAGCTTAAATGAACTCAAAGATAGTTCAAATTTAATTTGGAATTCGTTTAATAAACAATTTTCAGCTCGACTTTTAAAAACCAAACTAGAGTAGGCTTGCAGTCATAAATGGCTTAATTGAGTCTTTTATATATTTATCTTTCTTTATTTCTTTATAAAGCAAACTATCTCCTCCCCGTTAGTACTACAGTAATTATCTCCTTAAGTAATGTCCAAAAAAACCTTTAATTGTATAATGTATAGAATCTAATAGCATGGTACCCGCGCAATGTGCGGCGGTGGTGACGGCGACGACGGTTTAGTGGTGTCGGTGACGGGTGGTGATGACATCGACAATTGGTGTCGAGTGGTGTAACCGTGTAAGTTGATGTAATGGTGATAGTAAAATATTTTAGAAGATAAGGTCTTAAAGTGTTAATTAATAAGATAAAGATTTAAAGTGTAAATTTAATTTATTTAGGGCAATTTTGGTAATCTCTAATAACCTTTTCCATAGAGGGTGTTTATTAAGGGTAATTTAGTACTTTTGCATCTAACCATTTTCTAACACTTTCCAAAAATAGGGGGTTGATAATTATTATAAAAGAGTATAGAAGTATAGATACTCAACTCCATTCTCTCTAGTTATTATAACCTATATATATGTATCAGTTATGTTTTCTACGTTTAGAATTACTATAACTCACAATTATAGTATTTGTATTGTATAAACAATTATTATTAAGTTTATTTAAAAGGTAATGATATATAAAACCAGCTTTTGTAAAAAGATATTTATCCTTTTTTAAGGAGTTTCGAATTGAAACAAACTCCCTTAACATCAAATGGTGAGATCTTAACTCGACAACGAATAGTCGGCTGTCTAAACCGGATCCTACTATCACGAGTCGAGCATCGATGCCAAAGGAAAAACTTTACTAGGGTCTCCCAAACAACTATGGATTAATAGAGTATGAATTTCCATTTAACTAAATTCAAACTCCGGCCTCGTTAGTAAAATCTTGTGTCTCACCAACCTCTTT
>CM067168.1:84907478-84927478 GCA_034093135.1 Erigeron breviscapus
GTCAATTATAGCATCACTATTACATTACATCAGCTACACACACCAGAAATCAAAGACCAGTAAAGTTCAATTGTTTGTTTGTTTAGTACAAACACTTTTACTTTTGAAAGGCTAGTACAAAAACTTATCAACGACCTTTCTCTTGAATTAGCAACATGAATATACAGTCTTCAAATTATTTCATAAACAATTTATATTCATATTCACTATATGCCATGCCTACTTTACTTACATCAGAGGCCAGCGCGCGAACAGACTCCAAAATTATCTGCAGTCCAAGAGTGGCCATAACTGATGCAAAGACAAGAATTCCCTGCAAAAAAAAAAGGAATTGCAAAGATCTGAGTGTCATGGTAGCAAATTAGACTATGATCCATGTGATCAGAGTACATTAAAAGTTATCAAAGAGCTCGGACTCCTAACAAATCAAAGTGGCTTTCTACTTTTACTGGGCCAGACTCAAGGAGTCAAAGACTGTGTTTCTTTATAGACATTAACTCAGAAGTCAGATCTTAACTGATATTACAGGGATGTGTCATGTTCTTCTCAGTCATACTCTAAGATTTGTAAAACTTGACCACGTAATAGACCAAAAACCTTGCAAGTTGAAATAGTAAATGCACCAGGTAATGAACTGCAAACTAACCAAAGGCTGCATTCGCCTCTTTCCAATAGGATATTGATAGGGGTTTGGAGTCTGCATGGAAAATGCAGTAAACCACAAGATAAATCCAGATAACAGGTCGAGAAGTGAATCTAACGTGGATGCGATGATGGCCAATGAACCACTCCTAACGGATGCATAGACTTTTGCAACAAAAAGGATCATGTTTGCAACATTTGATATTCTAATGGCAAGTGTCTCCTTTCTTTGCAAGCTTGCTTTTTCTTCCTACAAGTTAAACAAATAACTCAGAGCAAGTCAATAAAGTTAAACTTGCAGGGAATTCTGTCATATAGGCTAAAATTTAAACTATCGATTCCTACCTTTGACAATTGAGGCACGAAACCACGCTCTGCTAAGGCGTCCATCTCAGTGAAGCCCTCCAGCGTCTCTACCTGCTGCTGATAATACTCCGCTACATTGTCTTCTGGAACTGAGAAATTCAGGGAAGTCAATTAATATGCAATTAAGCTGCATAAACTGATGCAACACGAACCAATAAGCTTATTTATAACTACCAAAAGTTAGATTCTATACCATATAAAATACAAGAAATGAACTGAAAATTACATATGGACAACAGCTGAAGTTCGATAGAAATTACATATGTTGGAAGATTTAACAAATTGCTGAACAAACTAACATCAGTTGCTATGGTGAGCCCAATAAACATAAATGAATCACAGGGCCGCTTTAAGCATCAAAGTTACCATTGTATAACCAATTGATGAATGATGAGAATCACCACAATCAGAGTATGACTATGACATATGAGACCATGAACTATAACATTAATGCGCCCAATCTCCTACAATTACCGATTCCAGAACAAGCTGTTTCACCCCACCACCCAATAACGAGATTAGACATATTTATAAATCATGCAGGGTTCAAATAGCTCTAACTTAATTAACTGGGTAGTTAAATTTTCGACATTACAAAAGCATCCTATGTGTACAAAAACTATGCTTAGCCCCAATAAATCTACACTATCAAGATGCCGAAAACCAAACGATATAGCTTTTTTCAAGACACTCTAAAACATTAACAACAATAATCACTTTTGCATATTAACCCAGTACAACTGGATAGTAATAAAAATACAAACTTTAATCGGAGAAAAAAAATGCATAATTCCAAATATAATAATTTTTTCTTATATCATACTTAAAGCATATAATAAGAACAAACCTTAAGTTCATCCAAACTAATATTCCATTTTTTGTCTTGACTAAAAAAATACTTATTTAGAAATCCATTGAATTGATATTAAACAAAATAATGTGTCATCACTACCCAAAACAGCATTGTTCCAATATTAGCAATATCTAATCATATTTATTCTAATTAACAATCAAAATCAATACATATAATATATATATAATCACACAGTCACACATAAATATATACAGATATTATAATACAACTAAAAACTTTACCTAAAACGCCTAGACAGTCATGCAAGCCACGTGGAGCTTTCTCTTTATGTTCCGACGAAAATTGATAACCATCAAAGTTCAGCCGCCATGAAACGTCACCGGCGGCACCGCCTCCACCGCCGCGGTCAAGTTTGACTTCGGTCAACAAAAACTCCCCTTCGGAACAGTCGTAATCTTCGTCGCCACTCATCGGTTCCACCATTAAAGTAATTCTAAACCCTAGGGTTTTAAATTTTATATTAATTTTTTTAAAAATGAATTCAATGTATTATTTTTGGATTTTTTGATATTTTTGAATGGGGATACAGAATCTGTGAGGTTACATAAAGAGAGGGAAGGGTGAGTTATATAAGTAAGTGGAAGTTGAGGGGTGGAAAATAAAAATATGAGAATTTTGGGATCTTGTTAGGTGAGGGTGTGGATGCAAATGTAGGATGGGAGAGTGGGAGGGACGCGCGGTGTGATTGGTGAGAAGAGTGAAAGTGGGTTTTGAGATATTGTGGGAAGAGAAGGAATCGTGTACGATAACGTCTACGATATTAAGATGCTAATTTGTAATAATGAAAAGAAGATGAAAAGGTAAAGTGGGAACAAAAGTAAGTTGTTGGTAGGTGAAGAGTTTACTCATAGTGGAATTTTAGAGAAAATCATGGTACTATCGTTTTCGTTAAATTTACAATTTTAATCTAGTCGAACACTAAAATTGAAGTTGCAGGTGTTGTAGGTGAGGTTGCAAATGGTGTACTTATTGGTTGTTAATGGATATTGTTAATGGATAGTAAGACTAAAAGGAGTGGGGCAATCCATATAGGAGGGACTTCCGTCATGTGTCACACCCCAATGATTGTTTTTATTTTTTTTTTCTTTTTTTCATCTCCATTTATTTTTATTTTTTAAAAAACCATCTTTCTATAAATAAAAAAAACATCACCATAAAAATCCATTACACATTAGAATAAAATACAAATAAGTAACACAACTAAATAAGGTAACTAAATAATATACAATTATAAAATGTAAATAATACTAAATATTGATACCTTTGCAAAAGTTGGCTAGTGACTCCCGTAAAACCCTCGCCGACATCTCGAAGTTTTCGTCAAATGAGTCGACGGTAGAGCCGTAGGCTAATTGACGAAGCGCGGCCGTACACTTTTGTATCGCCGTGAAACCCAACTTCCCTCGACAATCATATCTTTGTTGGAAATACGTATACCCCTCCTCCAAATCACTTGTTATTTGCAAAAATAAACGTTTACTCATACGATAACGCCTCCTAAACTCTCTCGGGGGATATACCGGGTCGTCAACAAAGTAAAAACGCATCAAGCGTTCGTTTGCCTCATGCCGCCTACGATGTAGGACGACCCTCCTCCTAAAAACCGGAACACGCTCCACCGGTTCGTCCCCCTCTTCTTCTTCCTCTTCCCTTGCGGCTTCCATCATAGTGTTAATAGTCAATAGAATCGTACTTTCGATAGCCTCGTCTAGATCGGTCGAACCACCGCTTGACTCGGAACTAGAAGATGAAAAATCATCGATATCTTCCATAATATATGAAGTGTATGATTTATATATGAAAGTGTTTTGGGTTTATATATGTGTGTAGAATGGAAGTTTTTATATATGAAGTGTGGAAGTGTTTTGGGTTTAAAATGTGTAGTGTATTGTATATATAGAAAGAAGAAAAAAAAAATTAAATCCTAGCCGTTGGCACGCAAACAAAGGGAAAAAGCATCTTCATTTTCGGCGACCAAAAGCTATCGCCATCTCCTTTTTTTTTTGGTTCGCCTGGTGGTATTGGTGTGGGGGGCGAACCCTTGGGCGAAACTAGCCAAGGGTCGCTCCACTCCCTCTAGTCTAAGAGCGTCCCCAATGGTGGATTTTGGAAAGCTTATTTGTATAAAAAGGTGTAAAAATATGTAAGAGGTTTTTGTAAAAAAGCTTTTGTTTTCAATGATAAAAAGCTTTTAAAAGGTTAAAATGAAATATAATAATACATGTATAGGTTTAAATGGGAGCTATAGATTGAAGGGTATCAAGCTTTTCAATAAATCTTTTATCTAAACAATCACTATTTAATTTCATTTATTTTAAGTTTTTGAAAGCTTTTTACCATTGGAGGTAAAGTTTTTTTTATAAAAACTCCTTACACATTCTTACACATTTTTTAACAAAAAAAACTTTTCAAAAATACCCATTGGGATGCCCTAAGTCACATGTCATTCTTCATTAGCGGGTTACTAGTAATAAATGAGTTATCTAGCTTGTTCATGTGTCTGATCGTGGAATGTTGGGAATAGTTGCGCTTGTGGTATTGTGGATGCCAAATATATAAAAATATTGGTTAGGAACATAAAACTTTTGAATTAGTGGAGGTTTTCACACACAAAAATAATTCACGGGTCAAAGTTGTAAATTAAAAGGTTATTTTAATTTTTTGAGTTTTATTATATCAGTTTCTCAAAATCTTACTCGTATGATGTTAGAACTGGTGTTAGATGTGAATTTAAGTAAATTAATCAAACTAACTAGCTAATCAACCCGGGTGATTACCCGGGCATAAGTAGTAAATTAAAAATTTGTATATTTTTTTAGTTTGATATAACTTATTTACATTGATAGTATCATATAAACAAACCATGAGACAAACTACGATAAGATAAGTTATAACTATATACATATGTACAGATAGATGACCAAAACTGTTGTGTTAACTTACTAATATTAATTGTTCTAGTTCAGCTAGTATACCTGCCACAAGGAAATTAGCCATGTGAGCATATCACAAAATGTAACCATAATAGCTTTCATCCTTATAAAAATACAGAGATGCAGCAAGTATTGCTCCTCACGTTCCAATTTGCTTAGGTGTAGGAAGTGGAAAAACACTATACAAGATGTACTGCTACATTTTCAAGAAAACAAAAGTTATAATAACTTATATACAATAAAAAAATACGTTTACACATCGCTCCAAAAATCATGGCCATGAAGATGCTATCACAACCTTAATGGTGCTAATTTAAAAAATACACACAAATTGCAACTTGCCTATCCTCCTTTACTGAAATTAGAATCAAAATGTAGCAGTCATGAAATTAGATGTTTGCACTTTTACAATTTCGTATCCGTATCCATGTTTCAACTGTAATTACAGATACAAACCCTTGAAAAACCGCTCAAGGGTTGCATGTATATATGTTTACGGTTTCCCCTATGTTCCCAACTTCATAATACATAAGAATAGGAACACCAAAACTATCAAGATGATGCCCGCTCAAAGTAATGCACAATGTATGTAGGCTTTACAATAACAATAATACAACAATGGTATCTTCAAATTAAAAAAATGACCATGATCACTGTCTACACCATTTCAGAGGATTACAAACTAAAGAAACGAAGACCAGCTATAATTAACAGAGCATACAACGGATCACCATCAACAATCATGGATACAAAACCCGAAAACAGTAGCACTATTAAAAATAGCTGACTCTTGCAGCAACCTACTCACTGGAAACAATTTGCAGCACAATTTACTAAAGCAAATCAATACCGCTTGACCCATTATCTAAAAAGTAAACCGAACAACAACCTGAATCTCAAAATGATATTATTTGCCACAAGATTTTTTCAATCAACAAAAAGTAGGTATGATATATAATGGTAAAATTTTGCAGGAAACTTATTTTATTTTATGTTGTTAGGATTTGTTTTGATGGGAGGCTAGCTCAGGAAAGGGGAGAGGTTGTCACTTGAAAAAATTTTTAAAGAATTTTACTTTTTGAGATCCCCTTTTATCAAATAGAAAGAAAAGATTTACCACAAGATTTTTTCAATCGACAAAAAGTGGGTATGATATATAATGGTAAAATTTTGCAGCACATCCATGAGTTAGTTAACTACATCATAAATATTAAAATCTAAAATCTCATAAATATTAAAATCTAAAATAATAATCTCAATTATTTGGCTAACATATAAAATCCTCATATTTTTTTTTATAAAATTGTTTTTAAAATTAAAATCTAAAATCTAAATCTAAAATAATCAATAGTTTCATATCAATGGTAAAGATTTTGCAGGAAACTTATTTTATTTTATGTTGTTAGGATTTGTTTTGATGGGAGGCTAGCTCAGGAAAGGGGAGAGGTTGTCACTTGACAAAATTTTTAAAGAATTTTACTTTTTGAGATCTCTTTTATCAAATAGAAAGATGTGGTTGGCTGCTGAGTATGAGTTATTGTGTTTTTAATACGAAAAAATCAAAACCTTTATATTTAAACATGTAAAAGCGATGATTTGAAAACGTAAATTTTGTTTTGCAAATGAAAAATTTTTTTTTTTTTTTTTTTTTTTTTTTTTAAAAGAGTATTTATATATATATGAAGTAAGGAAGATGGGAATATAAGTCTATTAGGTATCTAAGCTTAGGTGTGGAACACTCACATATTAATTTTTTAATCCATAAAATTCATGGGGGTCCAAACATTTATTCATTAAATAAAAAAAATTTAAAAATTGGTATGTGAGGGGTTCCACACCTAAACTTAGGTGTCGGACTCCCTATATTATATAGGGGGAAGTGAATATAAGGTTGTTTCATACCTAAGCTTAGGTATGGAACCCCTCACATACCATTTTTTTAAACCATAAAAATCATGGGGCCATGTGATTTAATTTATACAACAAATATTAAAAAATTATATGTGAGAGGTTCCATACTTAAGCTTAGGTATGGACAACCTTATATTCATTTTCCCAAATAATATATATATAGATATATATAAGTATTTAATATAGACATAATAAATATATATATATATATATATATATATAGGGTAGAATTAATGTGAGAACCAAAACATGGGAGAAAACCGTGAGAACCACTTTTCCCTCCCTCTTTCTCCTTTTTGGTGTTGTTTTTTATTTTTTTATTTTTTTTTTTTTTTATTTTCTTTTAACAAAAACCCATTCCAAAAAAAAAAAAATTTGTAAAAAATCATATGGGTTACGTGTTGAAAACGTATGGATACGGTACGGGCGTTGCCCTCATCCGTTCTAAAGGGGTTGTCACCGGACGCATATGGGAATGGTATGGATTTGATGGGCGGCGATCCAAGAGATGGTGGCGGTTTGATACGGTACGGGCTTAGCCCTTAACTCTAAGGGCAAAACCCTTAGAGATGGTGTTTTTAGTGGTTCTCACGGTTCTCACTCTACCAATAAACTAAAACAGGATTAAAACATTATTTAAATGACACTTGGTATATTCTTTACGCGACATGTGTCCCTTTTAATTTATAAAGTGAACATAAATTAAATAAGTAATTATGGAAAGGTTTTCGATTAAATGATTCTACAAATCCTTATCCACTACAAGAAAATTTGATATTACCGACAGATTTGCGACGGCAAATTTCCGTCCCAAATTAGCGACGGCTTTCCGACGGATTTCAGACAACAAGCCAACTAAACTAATACAAAAGTATTTACGACGGATTAGGGACAGATTACCGACAGATATACAAACCGTCGGAAATCCGTCCCTAAATATATAAATTCTCGACGGATTTACGACGGATGAATTTAATAACAGTAAAATAAATCCAAATAAATTAATATAATATATCCGTCCCAAATCCGTCGGTATTAGGGACGGATTTACGACGGACTTCGATTTGGCCGTCCCTAATCCGTCGGTATTAGGGACGGACCCAATTAAGTTTTTACGACGGATTTACGGCGGACATAAATTTAGCCGTCCCTAATCCGTCGCTATTAGGGACGGACCAAATGTATTTTTTTTTATTTTTTCGAGTATACGAGCACTAATATGCATATACAAGTAATGATAAAGTGTATTTATACATTTAGAGTTCTCATGGTACGATCTATGCACCAATTGGCTCTTGTTTGTGGCGTTCACACGTTCTACAGAGTCGGTGTATATGTAGTTTTATACTCGAAAGTTACTGTTTGTACATGAAGTCGCAGAGTTGTGTGAGTTTTTACACTTTTTAAATTTTAAATATGTTCATTTAGTTATATGACTCTATTTAAGAATGAATTTTCATTCGTTTTTGCGAAAATTTGATTTTAAAAAAATAAAAATTCAATTAGCCGTCCCTAATCCGTCGCTATTAGGGACGGATTTGGGACAAACCAAATGTATTTTTTTGTTTTTTTGAGTATACGAGCAATGATTTGCATATACAAGTAATGATAAAGTATATTTATACAATTAGAGTTCTAATGGCAGGATCTACGCACCAATAAACGATTTGTTTGTGACGTTTACACGTTCAACCGAGTCGGTGTATATGTAGTTTTATACTCGAAAGTTACTGTTTGTACATGAAGTCGCAGAGTTGTGTGAGTTTTTACACTTTTTAAATTTTAAATATGTTCATTTAGTTATATGACTCTATTTAAGAATGAATTTTCATTCGTTTTTGCGAAAATTTGATTTTAAAAAAATAAAAGTTCAATTAGCCGTCCCTAATCCGTCGCTATTAGGGACGGATTTGGGACAGACCAATTGTAATTTTTTGTTTTTTCGAGTATACGAGCAATGATTTGCATATACAAGTAATGATAAAGTATATTTATACAATTAGAGTTCTAATGGCAGGATCTACGCACCAATAAACGATTTGTTTGTGACGTTTACACGTTCACGAGTCGGTGTATATGTAGTTTTATACTCGAAAGTTACTGTTTGTACATGAAGTCGCAGAGTTGTGTGAGTTTTTACACTTTTTAAATTTTAAATATGTTCATTTAGTTATATGACTCTATTTAAGAATGAATTTTCATTCGTTTTTGCGAAAATTTGATTTTAAAAAAATAAAAGTTCAATTAGCCGTCCCTAATCCGTCGCTATTAGGGACGGATTTGGGACAGACCAATTGTAATTTTTTGTTTTTTCGAGTATACGAGCAATGATTTGCATATACAAGTAATGATAAAGTGTATTTATACATTTAGAGTTCTCATGGTACGATCTATGCACCAATTGGCTCTTGTTTGTGGCGTTCACACGTTCTACAGAGTCGGTGTATATGTAGTTTTATACTCGAAAGTTACTGTTTGTACATGAAGTCGCAGAGTTGTGTGAGTTTTTACGCTTTTTAAATTTCAAAAATCGTAGGAAACTTTTAGGAAAAAATAAGTATTTCTGACATTCATAAAATCATTAAGAAATAAAAATATTTTTACCACGAATTTCCTACGAAAATTTTAAAATATATTAAAAAAATGAATTTCTCACATATATTTGAAATAAATATATAAGTTTAGTGCACATTTTTATAAACATATATTTCACAATAATAACTAAATCTTTTAAAAAAAAAAAAAAAACAAGGCAAACTATGCAGCCTACCAAGGATTATCAATAAAATAAAAAAACACATTCAAATTTTCTATAAAATTATAAGATTTTTTTTAAAGGTGTTCATTAGCCACATTTAAATAAATTCAATGATCGCTATTTCCTTTCGTAACTAATATTAGTATGATAATATTCTAGAAATTTTGAAGTGTTGAAAATGCCCCCTTTGTTTTATTTAATAAAATTAAATTGTGAAAGTCATACTACTAACGATGTAACATAATATGTGGAAATTGTGAGATTGATATTTTAAGATAGATACAGAAAGTTAAAAGTCATATACATAAAACAACCAATCAAAACCTCCCTTCCCTTCTCACACGGATTATGATCGTGTGTTAAACACAACCCCCAAATTTTAATCCAATGGTTGATAGGCATTCTAAACAAACACAAAACCAAATCACTTTTTCCCAAAATTAATAAACACCACCAGTACCTTTTCCTTTACCATCACTTACTGAAAAACAAAGAACCACCCCACCCCTCTAAGAGCTCTTCAACATCTTCTCCATCCTTTGATTTTTGAAACTCCGTGAATTTTGACCCGTTGACTTTTGTGTAATTTGACTAACAAACTTGTTGAATAGAATTGGGTTAATGCTTACGGAAAGATTTTGGTGTTTAAAGGGTTAACGTTTAGCTATTTGTCGGATTTAGCGGAGCGGGAGCCTACCCATTTGGACTATAGGCCGGCCCCCCCCCCATTTGATCAATCATTTTCCAAATCCTTTTCTTTCTTTCTTTCTTCTTTCTTTCTTTCTTTCCTTCCAATCTCATTTCTTCACCCAAAAATCAACTAATTCATAATCAAATTCTGGATAATCAAAAGTGTTTCAAACTAGGTTAATTCAAGAAATTTCATCATCTTCATCATTTATATATCATATCCAAAGATTAGAGTTCAAGAACAAGAAAATCTTCATTTATAGTTAAATTCGGATTTGAGCAATTGTGGAAGAAATTGTAAGTTAAAACTACCTCATATTAGTCATTTTATGTTGATAAACATGTTTCTAGTAAAACCCAAACGTTTTGTGCCTTGAATCGAGTCAAAAATCGGATTAGATTCACAGTTTCAAGCCGCTGTGCAGTAAACGCGCGATGGGGTTTAAACGCGCGTTTGGGGTCTAAACTCGTGTAAAGGTTCTAAACTCGTGTAAAGGTTCTAAACTCGTGTAAAGGTTCTAAACTCGTGTAAAGGTTTTAAACTCGTGAAAAGGTTCTAAACTCGTGTAAAGGTTTTAAACTCGTGAAAAGGTTTTAAACTCGTGTAAAGGTTCTAAACTCGTGTAAGGTTCTAAACTCGTGTAAAGGTTCTAAACTCGTGTAAAGGTTCTAAACTCGTGTAAAGGTTCTAAACTCGTGTAAAGGTTCTAAACTCGTGTAAAGGTTCTAAACTCGTGTAAAGGTTCTAAACTCGTGTAGGGGTTTCTAAACGCGTGTTAGGGTTCATAAACGCGTGTTACTATTCCTGCTTTATGCGTCAGTTTTCAAACGTCAGTAACTTTTGAACCGTGAGTCCGTTTTAGTCGTATGACCTATCGTTGGAATCGTAAGGGAGTCTAGTTCTTGTAGTAACACTCTTTTTATATGAATCTTTGGTCATTTCTAAAAAGGTCGAGTCAAATGAGTTCTCCTCTTACACGTTAATGTTGGAAAGGCGTTTAGGGTTTGTGACTTGACCTAATTGTGCTAAAACAGCTTGTTTATGATTGTAGAGTTGACATTATGATATATTGATGTATAATTATAGGTTGTGGACGTGTGGACCCCATAACTCGTTTGTAATCCTTTACTAGCTTCTTTACCAATCAAGGTGAGTTTCGTATCTCCCTACCCGCTTGGGATTCGGGCTGAAAAGTGTAAACCTGGCGTGCTTACTTGTATTTATTGGTGCATTACTTGTTTGACTTGATTGTTGGATTGATGTGGCGTTCATTTCGTTTGTTTGACTTGGTTTATGTTTTAGTTAAGTATTACTTATACTTTAGGATAGACGTACATACATGGAAGTCGGTTATGCCTTCCTTGGGTTTTAGATGTGGTGGGAAGGCTGCGGGTGACCCTATACATAAGCATCTGGGACCTGAAGAAAGTAGAATCCTCTGAAGTATATGTACGTATAGTTGGTATATATTGCGATTTGTGGCTTATGTTTTGTCGATTATTGATCGTTGACTTATGGTTGTCGTATTTTGATTGTTGGGTTATGTTTGAGGAATATTGATTGGTGGCACAGGTTCATTGTACATTGATTGTTGGTTCCTGAGTATGCATTTACATTTGTTTGTAAGCATTGCATACATTACTGTTGGACCCTCGGCAGGGGATTTGCCGACATCCTGGTGCATAGATGTATGCACCCATTTTGGATGTAGTTCCTGACCCCGAGTATATAGACATATATATCTCGATGTTTTTGAGATACAGCCTTGTCCATAGTGTTGGCAGAAGGGTATCGTTGCATACGTGATTGAAGGTCACGCTTGGGATAGGCATATTTGCTTGTTCATACATTTGGCATTGCATTGATACTCATATCATTCATGCATTCTCATTACACATTGTTGTCTTGTGTACTCTTGTTGATGGACGATATTGTATTGCTTAGAGGCTCGCTGTAAGTCATGCCTAGCCTCTACTCATTTATTGTGATTATTGACGTGGGTTCTTTATGGACCATTACTACGAACTCACCAACCTTGTGTTGACTATGCTTAGTACACTTTTCAGGTAATCAGGTACTCCCAGGGCGTGGAGTTTAGTTGCTTGCTTGCTGTGAACCCGGATTATGGACCTCATGGATCAAGGATTCATTGGCCTGTCTTTTGCATTACCTAGTTTTTGTTCGCCATCCTTGGATGTTTTTATGTAAACTTTATGGCTATTTGCTCTTGTTGGTTATTGCAACTTGTTTCGTTTTGTAATGGATTCACTGAATCTCTACTTGCATTTAGCTTGTTCTATTGTAATTCCACCTTGCGCTATATGATTTCCGTGATATTCTGAGCCTCGGCTTGGGGTGTTACAGAATGGTGGCCCATGCGTGGTCGTAGAGAATTAGGCGGTTTGACCTAGACTACGGCTTAAGTTAAAACTCTTCATATAGCATGCATGGTTAGGAAATTCGTGTGCAATATGAATTTTGTGAATCCCCGTGTGAGTTCGTAGTTAAGACCATTTGTGTGATAGCTTGATTTCAATATGATGAATGTGGTTATTATGATTTATTGTTGTTATTTGTTGAAGCTAATGTGATGATTTAGGGCAAAATGATGGGATGGCATTAACTTAGTATAATATTGTGGCAACCCTAAAAGAACCCGATCAACTCTTTTATGGTTACCCGATACTATAGTAAGTTCATGACATCGTGGATTGCGCACGTGTGGCTTAAGGTATAATAAGGAACCGATATGCTTAATGGAAGTTGATTGGGTGGAAGGTTAGCCGTTGGTACACCTTGTATACATACCCGGTTGATAACTAGAGAGCATATCGAATTCGGATTATACTGTGAGTCATTCGTGTTAGTTGTTTAATTACATGATGAAATGAACATGAGTACTTAATTTAATGATAAAATATGGTAATAAATGCAACGTGATGTTATGATATGTGAAAACCCCTTATGATCCTAACACTACTGCCTTAGCATAACATTAGGTAATGTGTATGTGGTACCGATATGAGGGCATTGACTACTGGTGTGACTAACATGCGAGCATTTGAGACTAACTCTCGGGTCAACGTGTCACTTGTTTTATAGAAATGGCGAGACCAAGGAGAGTCGGAACTAATTATAGGGCTGAAGAGGAAGAACCTCAACCGGAAGCTCAACCGGAGGTACAGGGAGGTAGGGGCCGTGGTAGAGGCCGTGGTAGAGGTCGTGGTAGGGGCCGTGGTAGGGGTCGCGGTGAAGTTCCTGAGCCAAACTTGGCTGAGGTAATTGCTCAAACGGTTGCTGGCATCATGCCAACCATCATTGCTCAAGTCACGGCAAGTCTTGGGCAAAATATTGGGCCTCAAAACAACGAAGCCCCAGAAAATGCAAACAATGAAAATGATCAACCTCAAGCCGAAGAATATGAGGAAGAGGAACCATTGGGAGTTAATATCGGGATGCCCATGAATAACCAATATGGTGGATACCGTCAAGGGTGTCTCTTTAAGGACTTTAAGAGTTGTGGGGCACCGGAGTTTGATGGGAAAGGTGGTCCCACGGAATGTATAAGATGGTTCGAGGCAATAGAAGCAGTGATTGAAAGGAGTCATTGCACCTACGATGACCGGATTTCCTATGCATCCGGCATGTTTAGGCATGACGCCTTAAGTTGGTGGAACCAAGAAATAACATTGGGGCGGACTCAAAATTTGGAGTGGGTTGACTTCGTAAATAAAGTAAAAGCAAAGTTTTGTCCTCCCTACGAACTACAAAATTTAACCATCGAGTTCGCGAACCTCAACATGGAAGGAGCCGATTTCAAGGGCTACGTTAGACGATTTCAAGAGTTGTCTACCCTCATTCCCCACTTGGTGGGTACCGAGTTACAGGCTGTCCAGAAGTTTGTTTTGGGCTTAAACCCTCATGTCCGATCATATGTAAACTCCAATATGCCTACTTCTTTGGCAAACGCGGTTAACCAAGCCGGGAGTGTGACTGAAGACTTATTGAGAAGGGGCGTTTTGAGCAAATCCTCATCAACTAAGAGGAAGGAAGTGGGGGAGTCGAGCGGGGTAAGAAAAATGGGGAGGTTTGACCCCAAGAATGCTAATAGGGGTAGGATAATGGCGGCGGTGGAACCGGCTAGGAGGGCTTATAACGGGCCTCATCCTTTCTGTGGAAGGTGCAACAGGCACCATCCCGCCACTACTCCATGTGGGGCATGCTTTAATTGCAATCAAGTCGGGCACGAAGCTAGAAGTTGTAGGGCTCCAAGAGCGGGCCCAATGAATGCGGCTCCTATTCGGGCCGTTCCTCCTCAAGGTAACCAAAGGAGAGGTGAATGTTTTGTATGTGGTAGCCGTGACCACTACCGTGATAATTGTCCTCGATGGGTGGGACAACAAGTGCAAGTAGCCGTTCACCCCAATCAACTACAAATGGTCGGGCCTAATCAAAACCGGGGACAACAAGGCCACCAAGTGCAACCACGCGGCCGAGCCTTTGCGGCCAATGTAAATGAAGCCCGCAATGACCCCAACGTTGTAGCAGGTACTTTTCTCCTTAATGGTCTCTATGCCACCGTTTTATTTGATTCCGGGGCCGATTATAGCCTCGTGTCTTCTAATTTTGTTCCTTTGATTGATGTGCATCCTTGTGCTCTAAAATATGCTTGACATTGAAATGGTGAACGGGTCACTAACTAGAATTAGCCAAATACTCCGTGATTGTGTTTTGACCTTGGAAGACGTTGACTTCTTCATTGACCTTATGTCTCTTGACATTGGTAGTTTTGATATCATAGTGGGTATGGATTGGTTAGCGGCGGTTAATGCGACGATTGATTGTAGTGAGAGAGTTGTTAAGATACCTTTGGCCAACGGTAACATTCTTAGGGTTCAAGGCGAAATCTCCGATTCCCCAAATTCTAAAGTCTTTAGTGCTACCACCACAAAGGTAGATTGAAGACCGTTCCTATTGTTTGTGATTTCCCCGATGTTTTTCCGGATGACTTACCGGGATTACCTCCAACTCGTGCGCTTGATTTTCGTATTAGTCTTATTCCCGAAGCCGCGCCCGTAGCAAAAGCTCCATATAGACTAGCTCTAACCGAAATGCAAGAGCTACAAACGCAACTCAAGGAACTCCAAGAGAAGGGTTTCATTCGCCCTAGTCAATCTCCTTGGGGTGCTCCTGTTCTCTTCGTCAAAAAGAAAGACGGATCCTTCCGAATGTGTATTGATTATAGGGAATTGAACAAGCTCACCGTGAAGAACAGATATCCTCTCCCTAGAATTGATGACTTGTTTGATCAACTTCAAGGAGCTAAGCACTTCTCAAAAATCGATCTTCGCTCGGGTTATCATCAACTCCGAGTACATGAAGATGACATCCCCAAAACAGCTTTTCGCACAAGGTACGGCCATTTTGAATTCACAGTGATGCCTTTTGGGTTGACTAATGCACCGGCGGTGTTCATGGACTTGATGAACCGGGTGTGTCAACCATACTTAGACAAGTCTGTCATTGTGTTCATTGATGACATACTTGTATACTCGAAGACAAGGAGGAGCATGTTGAGCACTTGCGTGAAGTGCTTGAATTACTAAGGAAGGAGAAGTTGTACGCGAAATTTTCCAAGTGTGAGTTTTGGTTGGAGGAGGTCCACTTCCTTGGTCACGTAGTGAGCAAGGATGGTATTCATGTGGACCCAAGCAAGATTGAAGCGGTTAAGAATTGGAGAAGACCCGAAACGCCCTCCGAGATCCGCCAATTCCTTGGATTGGCGGGTTACTATAGAAGGTTTATTGAAAATTTCTCCCGTATCGCACAACCACTCACCCTCTTGACTCAAAAAGATAGAAACTTCGAATGGGGCGAAAGACAAGAGAACGCCTTCCAAACCCTTAAGGATATGCTATGTGATGCTCCTATTTTGACGCTACCGGATGGGATAGAAGATTTTGTGGTTTACTGTGATGCTTCGGGGCAAGGGTTGGGTTGTGTCCTTATGCAAAGGGGTAAAGTCATCGCTTATGCCTCTCGGCAATTGAAGGTGCATGAGAAGAACTACCCGACTCATGATTTGGAATTGGGAGCGGTTGTGTTTGCCTTGAAGTGTTGGAGGCATTACCTCTATGGCACCAAGTGTGTGATTTATACCGATCACAAAAGTCTCCAACACATCTTCAACCAAAGTGAATTGAATATGAGGCAAAGGCGTTGGTTAGAGCTATTTAGTGATTACGATTGCGACATCCGTTATCACCCGGGCAAAGCAAATGTAGTAGCCGATGCTTTGAGCCGAAAAGAGAGAGTGAAGCCAAGACGGGCTAGAGCGATGAGCCTCACGGTAGGGCCAAGTATTCGCGATCGGATTATTGACGCCCAAATCCAAGCCACCCTACCGGAAAACTTTGGAAACGAAAACCTAGATGGCATGGAGCAACTATTTGACCGAAAGAATGATAACGGGCTTTACATGGTGGAAAGACTTTGGATTCCTATATTCGGCGATTTAAGGACGCTTATTATGAATGAAGCCCACCTATCACCTTATTCGGTCCATCCCGGGTCGGATAAGATGTATTTTGACTTGAAGGAATTGTATTGGTGGCCGGGCATGAAGCGTGATGTGGCTAAGTATGTGAGTGAGTGCCTTACTTGCTTACAAGTTAAGGCCGATCACAAGAAGCCCCCCGGATTGTTGGTACAACCGGTGATGCCCGAATGGAAGTGGGAACATATCTCAATGGACTTCATCACCAAACTACCGAAGACGAGAAGCGGCCGAGACACGATTTGGGTGATAGTAGATCGGTTAACGAAGTCGGCTCACTTTTTAGCCATTCGAGAAACCGATAAATTCGACACTTTAGCTCGTTTGTACATCAAGGAAATAATAGCTAAGCATGGAGTGCCGATTTCTATCATTTCCGATAGAGATGCCCGTTTCAAATCAAAATTTTGGGAAGCCTTCCAAAAAGCTATGGGTACTCGACTTGACATGAGCACGGCATTTCACCCTCAAACGGATGGGCAAACCGAGAGAACCATCCAAACTCTTGAAGACATGTTGAGGGCGTGTGCGATTGATTTTGGTGGAAGTTGGGAAGACCATTTGCCGCTAGTTGAGTTTTCATACAACAATAGCTACCACGCTACTATTCAAATGGCACCCTTTAAGGCCTTGTATGGTAGAGTGTGCCGTTCTCCGTTAGCTTGGGCGGAAATTGGAGAGAGTCAACTTATCGGGCCGGAAATTGTGATTGAAACTACCAAGGTAATATCTCGAATTAAGGAGAAGTTGCAATTGGCCCGTGAGCGTCAAAAGAAGTATGCCGATGTGAGACGAAGACCGTTGGAATTCGAAGTGGGTGAATTTGTACTATTGAAAGTGTCACCTTGGAAAGGCGTCGTACGATTCGTGAAACGGGGAAAACTTGCACCAAGGTATATTGGTCCTTTCAAGATTCTTGAACGGGTTGGGAAAGTTGCTTATAGGCTAGAATTGCCTCAAGAGCTTAGCGGCGTGCACGATGTGTTTCACATTTGTAATTTGCGCAAGTGTTTGGTGGATCCTACACATCATGTGCCTATGGACGAAATTAGGGTTGATTCGAGCCTAAACTTTGTTGAAGAACCGGTAGAGATCATGGACCGTCAAGAAAAGAAACTCAAGAAGAAACGCTACACAATTGTCAAGGTTAGATGGAGTGCTAGACGTGGAGCCGAGTTCACTTGGGAGAGAGAGGATCATATGAGGTCGAAGTATCCGCATTTATTTAGTAATTAGTGTTTTGTTGAATTTCGGGACGAAATTCTTTCAACGGGGGGATAATGTAACATCCGTGAATTTTGACCCGTTGACTTTTGTGTAATTTGACTAACAAACTTGTTGAATAGAATTGGGTTAATGCTTACGGAAAGATTTTGGTGTTTAAAGGGTTAACGTTTAGCTATTTGTCGGATTTAGCGGAGCGGGAGCCTACCCATTTTGACTATAGGCCGGCCCCCCCCCCCATAAGACCAATCATTTTCTTCTTTCTTTCTTTCTTTCTTTCCTTCCAATCTCATTTCTTCACCCAAAAATCAACAAATTCATAATCAAATTCTGGATAATCAAAGGTGTTTCAAACTAGATTAATTCAAGAAATTTCATCATCTTCATCATTTATATATCATATCCAAAGATTAGAGTTCAAGAACAAGAAAATCTTCATTTATAGTTAAATTCGGATTTGAGCAATTGTGGAAGAAATTGTAAGTTAAAACTACCTCATATTAGTCATTTTATGTTGATAAACATGTTTCTAGTAAAACCCAAACGTTTTGTGCCTTGAATCGAGTCAAAAATCGGATTAGATTCACAGTTTCAAGCCGCTGTGCAGTAAACGCGCGATGGGGTTTAAACGCGCGTTTGGGGTCTAAACTCGTGTAAAGGTTCTAAACTCGTGTAAAGGTTCTAAACTCGTGTAAAGGTTCTAAACTCGTGTAAAGGTTTTAAACTCGTGAAAAGGTTTTAAACTCGTGTAAAGGTTCTAAACTCGTGTAAAGGTTTTAAACTCGTGTAAAGGTTCTAAACTCGTGTAGAGGTTCTAAACTCGTGTAAGGTTTCTAAACGCGTGTAAGGTTTAAACGCGTGTTAGGGTTCAAACGCACGTGTTACTATTCCTGCTTTATGCGTCAGTTTTCAAACGTCAGTAACTTTTGAACCGTGAGTCCGTTTTAGTCGTATGACCTATCGTTGGAATCGTAAGGGAGTCTAGTTCTTGTAGTAACACTCTTTTTATATGAATCTTTGGTCATTTCTAAAAAGGTCGAGTCAAATGAGTTCTCCTCTTACACGTTAATGTTGGAAAGGCGTTTAGGGTTTGTGACTTGACCTAATTGTGCTAAAACAGCTTGTTTATGATTGTAGAGTTGACATTATGATATATTGATGTATAATTATAGGTTGTGGACGTGTGGACCCATTACTCGTTTGTAATCCTTTACTAGCTTCTTTACCAATCAAGGTGAGTTTCGTATCTCCCTACCCGCTTGGGATTCGGGCTGAAAAGTGTAAACCTGGCGTGCTTACTTGTACTTATTGGTGCATTACTTGTTTGACTTGATTGTTGGATTGATGTGGCGTTCATTTCGTTTGTTTGACTTGGTTTATGTTTTAGTTAAGTATTACTTATACTTTAGGATAGACGTACATACATGGAAGTCGGTTATGCCTTCCTTGGGTTTTAGATGTGGTGGGAAGGCTGCGGGTGACCCTATACATAAGCATCTGGGACCTGAAGAAAGTAGAATCCTCTGAAGTATATGTACGTATAGTTGGTATATATTGTGATTTGTGGCTTATGTTTTGTCGATTATTGATCGTTGACTTATGGTTGTCGTATTTTGATTGTTGGGTTATGTTTGAGGAATATTGATTGGTGGCACAGGTTCATTGTACATTGATTGTTGGTTCCTGAGTATGCATTTACATTGTTTGTAAGCATTGCATACATTACTGTTGGACCCTCGGCAGGGGATTTGCCGACATCCTGGTGCATAGATGTATGCACCCATTTTGGATGTAGTTCCTGACCCCGAGTATATAGACATATATATCTCGATGTTTTTGAGATACAGCCTTGTCCATAGTGTTGGCAGAAGGGTATCGTTGCATACGTGATTGAAGGTCACGCTTGGGATAGGCATATTTGCTTGTTCATACATTTGGCATTGCATTGATACTCATATCATTCATGCATTCTCATTACACATTGTTGTCTTGTGTGATCTTGTTGTTGGACGATATTGTATTGCTAGAGGCTCGCTGTAAGTCAT
>CM067168.1:84932478-85033551 GCA_034093135.1 Erigeron breviscapus
GGCGTGACGGGTGACATGTGGTTATTATTGTAAAAATAATTAATGTAAAAGGGTAGTGTAGTTATTTTAAGAGTTATGAGTCTATGTTGTAAATTATTTCATTAAGGGTATTATAGGTATTTTAAGTGGTGATATCTATACTCCTTTATAAAAATTATCACACCCCCCATTTTTAGAAATAGTTACACAATAGTTACATACAGAATTACTAAATTACCCTTAATAAACACCCACTATGGAAAGAGTTTTTATAAAATACTAAATTTGCCCTTAATGAATTAATTTACACTATAAACCTTTATTTTAATAATTAACACTTTAAGCCCTTATTTTCTAAAAATTCTCACTATCACAATTACATCAACCTACACCATTTCACACCACCACCACCATCAATAGTACCATCACCGACACCACTAGACCGCCGCCGCATTGCGCGAGTACCATGCTCGTTTAAATTAATGAGTAAAAGAGAGAGAATTTATTAAATCATTAAGGGTAGAATGGTCATTTCGCATGGGGATATTTTTATGAGAGAGAGTATTAAAAAATGTTAGGAGAGAGAGTGTGATAATTTTTATATAGTAGTAAAGATAACTTGATCAAAAATCATGAAAAATAACATTATTTCACGTGAACATTTTATCTTTTCTCAATTATAAAAGCCACGTAAATGCAATTACATTTTTATGGATTTAATGGTATCATGACCTGCGAAAGAGACATGTACATGATAATTATTTGTTATGTTATCTTATATATGTGACTCAGATATTATTGGAATGAAGGAATGTAGATTTGGTTTTGTCCATTCATTTTCATGAATATGCAGTCCATTTAGATTTGATATGATACTATGCCTAGCCAACATATACACGTGGCATTGTTGCTAATGCTATCAAAATTCAAGACATCCTTTACATTTGAACCGATCCAACACAATAAGATCTTGGACCCTTGTTGCTATAAGGGGCAAGGGTGTAGTCGGCAAATAACATCGGCAAAAACCATCGGCTAACATCGGCTCATTGGCAATCCTATAGCACATGCATCGGCTTGTATCGGCAAGTTTAATCGGCAAGTTTTGGCCGATGCTAGTGAACGTTGGGCTTGTGCCACGTGGTGGTTGGGAGCGTGTCTTTACTTTTTCTTTTTTTTTTACTTTCCCCCCCTCAACTTCTACATACAACATACACATACATTTTTCAAATATAATTAAACAAAACACATTTTATTCTTATTAAAAAACACATTTTACACTAAAAAGAAAACACATAATTAAAAAAAGACAGTACATGATAAAAACACGAAATACACTGCGTACGATTACTCATCATCATCATCTTTGATTGACATACTTCCTAAGCCACGGTAAGCGTAATCGTCGAGCCACCACTTGTCGTGTTGCGGGCATTTGACTTCCCACGTGGTTTTGTCTTCCCCGCAATTGTCGTGGAACGATTCAGCCCAAGTGCATTGGTCACCCAACGTGTGACCGGCCTTAAAAACATCATCGACTACACTCTTGACGTTGTTGATCTCCCCCTGTAGAAACGAAGAATAGTGCTCTTCGTGCTTCGAAACATTGCGGCCTGACGCTTGTATTGCCCCTACCTTTTGCTCGCATCGTCGTCTTTTCTCCCTCATGTATCCCATGACCCCAGAGAGTTCAGCTTGAAGGAGGGTGTCCTCTTTGATATCAGCCATGATTCGTGTTTTCATCTCATCTTTGGTCAGACGAGGTCGGTGAACATTCTTTTTTTATGATGAGGATGCCATTTGGTTAGAAAGATTGAGTTTTTAGAATGATGAAAATATTTTGATGGTAAAATGCAACTGAATTGAGCTCTGGGTTCGTACTTATAGAGTGACAATACAACTAGCCGTTCAGGGACTGGAAGTGTAAATGTATTTGAATTTTTGGCCGTTTGAGGGACTGAAAGTGTAAATATTTTGAATTATGCCGTTGGAGGGACTAATTGTGTAAATATTTTGAATTTTGAACGTTGAAGGAACGTGTTGTAGTTTAACTTTAAATACTGGGTCCTTCATCTGAAACATTATCTCAAAACACAAACTTTTAAACATCTGAAAAATGGCTAAAATGACTGTCGATCAAGTGCAAGAAAGTATCATGGCTGATATCCTCGATCACCAAAGGTTCAAAGAGGAACTTGTTGCAGTTGGTCGAAAACTAAATGCGAAGAAGCAATGGTGTCGATAACAAATCGATTATATACAAACCGGGTATTGTACTGATCTTGAGTGTCAATACTTTACTTATTTGCAGGGAAAGATCGACAAGATTCAAATTGTTGTGGAACAAATTGCTTGTGCGGTCATGACCTTGGACCATCTGATCATATGGGCAAAAGCAATGAATAATTTATGTTCTTAAATTGTTCTGGAACACTATTATGTTGTATGTTTCTCTTTAATAAGTTTGTAATGTTTTTTAAATTATGAATAAAATTCCGTTGTTATTAAATTACCAAGTAGACATCTTTTATTAAAATACTTAAAGACATTACATAATTCAGAACACTAAAACACACTTAATTAAAACACTAAAACACACTTAATTAAAACACTAAAACACACTTCATAATTCAAAACAATTAATAAGCAACCATGATAAGCTCTCTGAAACACTGCTCGTAACTGAAACGCCTCTCATACTTCTCACGGTACTCCTGATGCGCTATTGCATAAAGCATCTCATCATCGACGATCCTCCCCTGTGCATTCAACCTCATACAAATTGCCTCAAACTGCTTACATGCATGCCGAATTCTTCTCATGTGACTTGCTACTTGATGTTCGCTCCGTGGACCTTCAGTCGTGTCCCTGTTGAACATTTCAGTAATGTCGTTCCACAAGTTTTTGCTTGGGTTAGCCATTTCACATCTACGGTCACTGGGTCAGGATGCCTCAACATCCAACACCTCGACAACAAAAGATCTTCTGCTTCACTCCACGGATGCGCCATTTGGTTGGGATGTTTGAATGAAATGATTTGATAAAGATAGAAAGGATTTGAGATAATATTGTTGTGGTTTGAAATGGTTGTGTTTGTTGGGTATAAATAGAGTGTAAAAGGAAAAAAATAATAATAAAAAAGGCATATAGCCGTTAGATGTGTGACAACTCGTAATTTATTAGCGACAGGTTAGTCTTAATCTCGATCATTATTATAATTTCGTCTAATTTAGAGAATTATAGACGTGGAAATTATTAGATAATTGAACATTTGATATAGTTCAATTAGACGTATCCTGATGACGTAGACTATTAGCTATTTAGACGAATGCCGAGTCTTAAAATAACTTTAAATAAAGATTTAAATGTTATGTATTGAACACAGTAAATAGACTGTCTAGACTTAATATTTTTAAAGTTTAGTTTGACGAAGTTTTATGGGCTTGTCTTAACTAAAATGAGACGAGGGAAAATACCTTTACTTTAAGTGTTAACCTTTTAGTCAAACGGTATTAAATCGTAAGCATTTTACCAAATTAGGGGATACAAAAATATCCCAAATGGCCACATGGACCGAAAATCTTGTTTTGAGGCTGGGAATTTAACACCCAAACCCATCCCCTTCCTTTCTTTCTTTTGGACGACACACACCACACAAAACACACACAAGACCAAAATCAAAACTCTTCAATCTCTCTATTCTCTCTTCTAAATTAGCTTTGCAAAGGAAGGATTGAATGATTTTCAATCTTATAATAATTGGATATTATCATCATCTAGCAAGAATCATCATCATCATCTTCATCTTTTTCTTCAAATTCTTCAAGAACATAAATTTGTAAGTAAACCCTTTTCTACTAAATATTTGATTTGAATTGATTCAATGAAAGGGTTTGGTTTAGTTTTGTTAATTGGATTAGTATGCTAAGAAGGTGAAATAAGTTTTGAGTTTGTTGGATAAATGAATTTTATTAGATTTAGGTTTGGAAATCAAAGTGTTGGATTGTGAAAAGGTTGGCAAAATGAGTCGTTACCAGGTTTCTTTAACATGTTATTACTAGTTGAAATGAAAAGGATTGAATATAAAGTGTTTTGGTTTGGCGAAAATGGTCGAAAAACTGCTTTTTCACGTCCAGGTACTGCCTTCGCGCCGCGACCCTCCAGGTCTCGCGCCGCGAATCAGTTGAAAATGGTCTTCGCGCGCTTCGCGCCGCGAACGTGCCATCTCGCGCCGCGAAGCTTAGGTCTGTTTGATATTTTCAAAAGACGGTAATTTGAACGTTTGAACTTGGTGAATATCGAATGGTACTCTAGACTACCTTATAATGACTATGTCATTGATATTACCAACTAAAGTTAAATAAAATGAAAGTTTAAGTCACATTCTCGGTTATGGCATTCTAGGGTCTATAGCTAGGTAGTTCTACATAGGATACTTGTCGTGTAAGCTTTGATCCTCACTATTGGTAATCATATCCTAGGTTTTGGATAGAAGTGGAGAATTGACTGTCGATCTTTTCGAGCTACATTGCACCTTTTAGCACTTAGATCGCTAAGGTGAGTTTATGGCGCCCTTTTCCTTTTACTTTGGGCCTGAAAAGCATGTGTTATTGTATACACGATTTGTTAAATAAATGATTGTTTGTGTGTATGCCATGTGATTTGGCTGCTTAGATCATTTGACTTAAATTTGCCATGTTGGCGGCTGTCGAAAATGTGTATACATGTCATTTATGAAATGTTGAATGAAATGACTTTGAATTGCCGTGTGATGGCTGATTAAATGGTTTCTTGTGTTTGACAAACTAAAATGTTTCCCCTATTGGTTATATTGTCGGATCTAGATATCTCGACTGTGTGGTTATGGTCCGCACCCACTCGTAGACGGAAATCTTGTGCGAGGCATATTGGCTGATACTGTCGGATGTTGTATTCTGGCTGTCATATGCTGTCATCAGATCTAGATATACTGATTGACTTATTATAAGATGAGTTCAGATTTGATATACTGGCTGTCTTGTTATAAAGTAAAAGAGATGTGTCAGATTTGATATACTGACTGTCTTGTTATAAAAATGTGTCAGATTTGATATACTGACTATCTTGTTATAAATTGTGATATAAGATGTGTCCAGATCTAGATATACTGGCTGTCTTGTTATAAAGTAAAAGAGATGTGTCAGATTTGATATACTGACTGTCTTGTTATAAAAATGTTGTCAGAATTGATATACTGGCTATCTGGTCTTTTATAACTACACGTCATTGCTTTGAAATCAATGACGGTTAAACATTGGTCAAACACACTGTAAACTCACCAACTATTTCGATAGATGATCCTCTCAAATTTCATGCTTTTCAGGGAACCAACAGTAAGTATTGGAAGCGTATATGGCATTTTAGGGCCATCTTTTGAACTTTAGACGTACAATTAGCGTCAGACATCTGAGGACTATCATATTATTAGTTCTAATTGTACTAGACTGTCCAAATGTTATTATTGTATTTAGTGGGCCCATTTCCAATTGAGGATAGTTTGTATCCGTGTATTGGGGTCCACATCTGAACGATTATACTTGTAATAAACTTGTATTTGGATTAATGGATGTAATCTCTATTTACCTTCTGATTAGTATGCAATTATTTGTTAACCCTGTATTTCCGCTACAACGGGGTGTGACAAGATGTTTAGTTAAGATTTAAATGAAATGTTTTATTTATTTGTATTGTGTTTTTAAAATTAATGAAAGTTTAGGGTTTATTTGGTAAGTTTTTTTTGCCAAAAAATTGGCAAGTTTTACCACTATACCATGCCTTTTGGCTAATTTTGGCTACCTTTTGGCTAAAACACGTGTCACGATTCCATTGGCTTAAAACTTGCCAAACTTGCCAATTTGCCAAGGATTTGGCACTACACCCTTGCCTCTAAGGTTGTCAAACACATAAAACATCCACAAAACATTAGGTTTAGATATATGATCGATATTCACGTTGGAATTCCTAAACATAATAAAATTGAATTAATCAAAAGGCTTTAAACATGATTAAGGTATACTGACATATAAAAAAATATTATTTTGTTTCTCTAATGATTTATAGTTTAAAAACATGTCTAAAAGTATAATGTTGTGCTGATTAGAAATTAAGATAAAAAAAAGGTGAAATCTATGTACTATCATGTATAGAGGTCGTATCAGAAAGAAAGCCCAAAAGATCAAAATTAAAAAAAATCTATGAAAAACAAATCAAAAAGAGACAAAATGTTTAAAATCTATAAAAAAATTTTAAAATACGTGAAAAATTTAAAAATAAATGACAATTTAAATTTTAAGAAGGACATGGACCCCTCTTGCTCCTCCTTTGGTACCTACCACGACCAATCTTTATATGCATGTTATTAGATCATATATCATTCTTTTTTAGTTGAAGTTTGAGATTGCCTTTGTGTGTAATCATCATATCTATATGATTAAACTATTACATTTCTTGTATGTGTTGATTAGATAGATTTTAGGTTAACATTATTATATTTTACAAGGATTTCATGTGGACAATTATTACCTTATGCTTTTAACTTTTAAGTTGCACGAACAGGTCATTAAAATTAAAATATTAATATAGAATAATTTGGTTAAGGTGGATTAATGATTCTTCTTGTATTTATTTTTTTTCTTTTAAATTAGACGGAAAAATAAAGAAATAAACAATATATGAGGTATTTTCCTTAATTTTTCAAACATCTAATTAAAATAAAAGTTTTTATTCCACAAAATCTGTCAATAGGGTTCATCATGTTTTCTTTCATTTCTCTTTTGATAATGGCCTGATCTAACTTTAGACTTTTAGAGTTAAATGATAAAAAAATTATTCTGTTATCATATGGTAAAAAGAGAAGTTTAAACCTTCATAGAGTATGCTTGTTAGCTTGGGTCATTTGGTTTGGGTTTATCTTAAGGAATTAAGATTAAACAGATTAGTTATATGTTAGTGGACTGGATATATATAAGTAATACGGGGATTGGTCCACTAAAAAAAAAGTATTCAGCCCCGTATGTGAGCCCCGTACTTTTTTTAGTGGACAAATCCCCGTATATGGCTAAAATATAACTTAAAAAAAAAGTATTGCTATAAAAACAAGTATGTGGCTCACATACGGGCCCACTAACATATAACTTTAAAAAAGTATGATCTATACAGATTAAAGACCATCCCTCATTCAAGAAGTCTTGTGTTCAAGCCTTGGGGAGGACGGAAGTCCCTTTATGAGGGTTTAATTTGAGTATAACTAGGTTCAAGTCTGAGGGGGCAGAGTTTACCCTTATTAATCGTCGTGCCTTTGGGCGGATTAGTAGGGGTTTCCCCCATCTGGTATTTAAAATAGACATTTCTAGACTCTAGCGCGGATTCTAAAAGACAACGTATGCTAGACCTCCCGCTGTCGAATCACGACACAAAGTTTCCAGCGAAATTCACCTTTAAAAAAAAATACAGATTACAGATCGAAGGGAAGGAGATGTCCAAAAGTGACACCAAGATTAAGAAACAGGCTTTACTTAGCTATACATCGATCGTCCCATGGTAAGGATAAGTTAAAAGTGCTAATAATTGTCAATGGAAGATCTTTGAGTTGTCTTGTTTTTACAGGAAATTTTGTAAGTTCGATTCGTATCTTGAGCTACCAAATATCAAGAAATTAATACTGGTCGACGATAGGTTGTAAGTTGTAACAAGTATAAGCCTCTTCTAAATTAGAAAATTGTGATTGATCTTGATGATCAGTTCCAAGGTTTGCTAAGTAACACTGCAAAGAACTTCTTGAATGACAAAGAAGATGCTCGATGTTATGTCAAACAATGACACTGACGGAACTATTAATTAAGGGGGCCGGGGGGTCAATGGTACCTCCAAAACTTTGAGTTGTTAGTGTAAAATTAATTAAACTTTTATTTTAAATTACATTACCGACTCCAAAGAAAGTGTTCAAGTTCCGCTATGTGACAACTCGTAATTTATTAGCAACGGGTTAGTCTTAATGTAACAACCGTCCTAGAAATGTTCTAAATAAGTTCTTTAAAAAGTACTTTCGCCATTTGAACGGCTAGACTGTTCTATTTGTTTAAGTTCTTGACGTACTTTAGACCCAATTATGTGCTCATATGAAGGTCAATTTGAATTTAAATCTTGATTTATATAACGAGTTTATGATTAAATACGGTGAAATACTAAATTTCGGCTCGTAAACGTTCATGTTCATAAAAGTTCTAGTCCAAATGTTCATAAATAGTCCTTGCATTTATTAAGTTCATTTATTATGGGAAGACTATAAATAGAAGAGTTTAGAGAGAGAAAACCCTATTCATCATCTTCTCCTCCTCTCCACTCTCTCACTAAAACACACACTCAGACGCCATAAAACACACACTAGAGCATCTCTTGATTTTGAATTGTTTAATCAAAATCGTTTGTACTTTTAGCATCCTTGTGATAATCAAAACACACTTCTTGAATCATTTCTCAGGTAACAACAACATTTGATGGGTTTTTGATCAAATTAAAAGTGTATTTTTTTCAAGTTCATGTTCTTGATGATTTGGTCCAATTTTGAATGAAAATCGTGTTAAAAGTTAATGGGTTTGTGTCTAAATGTGTTTAACAAAATATGTATGAACAAATTTGGGTCATAACGTGCTTTAATTTACAAACCCATTTTTGAAAAGTGAAAGTAAACTTGTTCTTGATATGCCACGACTTGTTCATGACATTTTGATCTTGGAAACTAATGAAAGTGTTAGTAGAAAATATTATTGGGTACATAAGTGCTAGTGTAATGTCCACCCTAGTTTCGAAATCGACCGAGACCTTCGTGATGAGTGTTTGGTTCGTTCAGCCCGTTTTTGGCTTTGGAACGATCTGTATGGGACGATCTTAGTATCCAAGATCGTCCTGGACAGCCCTTGGTACTTAGTTCTTGATTCGTCCGATCTCGTATGGTGTGGTGATGTTATGTACTTATTGGGTAACTAATCCTTTGGATCGGTTTTGCTCAAACACTTGTTCTTGAACTAGAAACGATCTTGTACACTTGTTCTTGTTCTTGGAAATTGAAACGACCTTGAGCTAGTGAAACCCTTGAGACGATCTTGAACTTGAAAAGCTAAAACGATCTTGGACTTATAAACCTATAAAACGATCTTGAACCTTGACCTGTGAAACGATCTTGAACTAGGAATTGTAGGACGATCTTGTGCTAATCACCTAGGACGATCTTGTGCTAATCACCTAGGACGATCTTGTGCTAATCACCTAGGACGATCTTGTGCTAACAACCTAGGACGATCTTGTGCTAATCACCTAGGACGATCTTGTGCTAATCACCTAGGACGATCTCGTGCTAATCACCTAGGACGATCCTGTCTTAGTAAAACTCCAAAACGAACTCAAGTTCAAAACAATCCTGTCTTCAAAACGATCTTGTACTTAACCTCTAGACCAATTCCTAGATAAGAACATCGCTCCACCGTTGACCGAGTACATTTAAGTCATGAAACATCTTAATTATTAAAGTACGAATTCTATGAACAACTAAATCGAGTACTTAAAGTTCATTCAAACTCTTTTGAGTCAAAACGTTCAAAGATCTTCAAGGGACCAAATCATCAGTGCATCAAGGACATTTCAATGGCTAATTAAACACATGAACTAATATGTGTGCTTATTTATGACCAATAACCTGTACTTAGGCTTCCATCAAGGCGTGCTTAGATTCTGATAGATATTACTTGTCTATCTCTGCGTTGTTCTCTGTGCTTATAAACTGTGCTTGTACCAGATCACTGTGAGTTCACTAATCCCCCTTTCGTACATTTTGTTCAAGTTCTTTTATCGGGGACTGAAAAGCATGAAAACTACTTTGTACTTGTACATATGTTCTTGAACTACTTTACGTACTATTTCTTGAACTAGAAACGATCTTGAACTAGGAATTATAGGACGATCTTGTGCTAATCACCTAGGACGATCTTGTGCTAATCACCTAGGACGATCTCGTGCTAATCACCTAGGACGATCTTGTGCTAATCACCTAGGACGATCTTGTGCTAGTCACCTAGGACGATCTTGTGCTAGTCACCTAGGACGATCTTGTGCTAATCACCTAGGACGATCTCGTGCTAATCACCTAGGACGATCTTGTGCTAGTCACCTAGGACGATCTTGTGCTAGTCACCTAGGACGATCTCGTGCTAATCACCTAGGACGATCTTGTGCTAATCACCTAGGACGATCTCGTGCTAATCACCTAGGACGATCTTGTGCTAATCACCTAGGACGATCTTGTGCTAATCACCTAGGACGATCTTGTGCTAATCACCTAGGACGATCTCGTGCTAATCACCTAGGACGATCTTGTGCTAATCACCTAGGACGATCTTGTGCTAATCACCTAGGACGATCTCGTGCTAATCACCTAGGACGATCTTGTGCTAATCACCTAGGACGATCTTGTGCTAATCACCTAGGACGATCTCGTGCTAATCACCTAGGACGATCTTGTGCTAGTCACCTAGGACGATCTTGTGCTAGTCACCTAGGACGATCTTGTGCTAATCACCTAGGACGATCTTGTGCTAATCACCTAGGACGATCTGTGCTAATCACCTAGGACGATCTGTGCTAATCACCTAGGACGATCTCGTGCTAATCACCTAGGACGATCTTGTGCTAATCACCTAGGACGATCTTGTGCTAATCACCTAGGACGATCTTGTGCTAATCACCTAGGACGATCTTGTGCTAATCACCTAGGACGATCTTGTGCTAATCACCTAGGACGATCTTGTGCTAATCACCTAGGACGATCTTGTGCTAATCACCTAGGACGATCTCGTGCTAATCACCTAGGACGACCTTGTGCTAATAACCTAGGACGATCTTGTGCTAGTCACCCCCTTTCGTACATTTTGTTCAAGTTCTTTTATCGGGGACTGAAAAGCATGAAAACTACTTTGTACTTGTACATATGTTCTTGAACTACTTTACGTACTATATTATGATCTTGAACTATTTCACGTACTATTTTATGATCTTACGAGGTACTTATGATATGATTCCTAACTATTTAAAAGAGTGTTTAAGTCTTGAATGGGCAGGATCTTAAATACATTTATACTGTTTAAGGGAGTATTTAAGTCTTGAATGGGCAGGATCTTAAATACCTCCATACTACTGTACTTGATCTTTAACATATTCTAGTTCGTACTTGTACTTGTCCAGTTCTCATTCACTGCTATCAATTCATATCCCACAGTTCAGGGATTGAACCGTAGATAATTATGGACAGCGCTGTTTAGGGTAGGCCCACCCTCATTCTCCGCAGTTCTAGAGGATGCATATTATCTGTTCTTGTTCTGATTTAGATCTTCTTGAAGTACTTGATTATTATGTGCATAAGTTCATTACAGCTCAGTTCTGGCCAATCGGGTTAGCAGTGACAATACACTTAAAGTTCATTATATGTTCTTGTACTGTCCTTACTATCACAAAGCATTTTTGTTAAACGTACAGATCTTATGACTTGTTCTTACTCTACATATTATTATATGTATACGTACTAGTACTTTATGTGAATCTCACCAACTACTTTGTAGTTGACCTTTGAACTTACATGCTTTTCAGGCTAGGCTAGTAGATCTCTTAGCATAGGAGTCTTCCTCTTTAAAGCTCATCTCTTTTGGCGACTGTTCGTACGTTCAAGACCGGAAGCCGTGAAGATCTCCCTTTGCTTATTCAGTTCAGAATCCAGTACTTCAAGACAATTGTTCTGTCTTTTGATTATTAACTATTCTGGGTAGTAACTTTTATACTTCTTCTCTTTTATGTTATTGGCTGTGTTGGAACTTGTACTGTGTGCATTTGTGCTTGTCTGTACATCCCGTATATTCCGCTTTAGCGGGGTGTTACACTTAATCTCAGTCATTATTATAATTTCGTCTAATTTAGAGAATTATAGACGTGGAAATTATTAGACAATTTGGACTGTTGACTTAGTCCAGTTAGACGTATCCTGATGACGTAGACTATTAGCTATTTAGACGAATGCCGAGTCTTAAAAATAACTTTAAATAAATATTTAAATGTTATGTCTTGTACACAGTAAATAGACTGTCTAAACTTAATATCGAATGGTACTTTAGACTACCTTATAATGACAATGTCATTGATATTACCAACTAAAGTTAAATAAAATGGAAGTTAAATCACATTCTCGGTTATGGCATTCTAGGGTCTATAGCTAAGTAGTTCTACATAGGATACTTGTCGTTGTGAGCTTGGATCCTCACTATTGGTAATCATATCATAGGTTTTGGATAACGTGGAGAATTGACGGTTGATCTTCTCGAGCTACATTGCACCTTTTAGCACTTAGATCGCTAAGGTGAGTTTATGGCGCCCTTTTCCTTTTACTTTGGCCTGAAAAGCATGTGTTATAGTATACACGATTTGTTAAATAAATGATTGTTTTGTGAGTATGCCATGTGATTTGGATACTTAGATCATTTGACTTAAATTTGCCATGTTGACGGCTGTCGAAAATGTGTATACGTGTCATTTATTAAATGTTGAATGAAATGACTTTGAATTGCCGTGTAATGGCTGATTAAATTGTTTCTTTGTGTTTGACAAACTAAAATGTTGCCCCTGTGTAGTTATCACTGTTATGAAACCCTAGTGGTTGTATTGTCAGACTTAGTTCTTGATGGTTATGGTCCGCACCCACTAGTAGAAGGAAATCCTGTGCGAGGCATGTTGGCTGATACTGTCGGATGTTGTTTCCCGGCTGTCATATGCTAGTCATAAACATTGTTGTGGTGCGCACCCCATTTTAGAGGGAAATCCTGTGCGAAGCAATGTAGCATAGTGACTGATACTGTCGGACTTGGCTCCCGGCTGTCATATGCTTTAGTCGGACTTAGACCCCGGCTGTCTTGTTATGAAATATTATCAGGTTTTTGATCCTGATTATCTTGTTGAAAATAACTACACGTCATTGTGTTCTCTCAATGACGATTAAAATTTGGTCAAACATACTGTAAACTCACCAACTATTTCGATAGTTGATCCTCTCAAATTTCATGCTTTTCAGGGAACCAACAGTAAGTATTGGAAGCGTATATGGTATTTTAGAAGCCATATTTTGAACTTTGGACGTACAATTAGCGTCAGACTTCTGAGGACTATCGTATTATTAGTCCTAATTGTACTAGACTGTCCAAATGTTATTATTGTATTAAGTGGGCCCATTTCCAATTGAGGATAGTTTGTATCCGTGTATTGGGGTCCACATCTGAACGATTATACTTGTAATAAACTCGTATTTGGATTAATGGATGTAATCTCTATTTACCTTCTGATTAGTACGCAATTATTTGTTAACCCTATATTTCCGCTACAACGGGGTGTGACAAAAATTGGTATCAGAACCAAGGTTATAGTGAATACGGAGTTATTCCTCGTGAATAACTCAATCTATAGCCATGGTCGCTTCATATAGGAAATCTAAGTCTTTATGGTTTAGGATACTTATCTCGAGAGTTATACTATTTGTCAATAATTAGACCTAACCCGATCAACTACGTCCCGATTATGTAAAATAGTATAAGGCTCGAAATAAATATCTTAAATTATGTATATACGTGTTAGTTGAATTATATTCACAACATACTGTAAATGTGGTGGGAAGGCTGCGGGTGACCCTATACATAAGCATTGAAGGTATGTTAGGAATAGAAACTCAAATCGTATGTGTATGCATAAGGTTTATATACGTGATAGTTTGGATTATATTAACAACATATTTAAATGTGGTGGGAAGGCTGCGGGTGACCCTATATATAAGCATTGAAGATATGTTGGTAAAAGAAACCTAAACCGAATGTGTATAATCTAGACAAAGATCTCTTTGAAACTCATGTTGCGTACTGTCTCATTCGATTAATTCGAATTGTCATATCCGTTGGACTGATATGGATTCTTGACTATCTTTTCAGACTAGTCATGTCAGACGGAGTTAGCTCTAATGCTTGTTGTACCATGTACACCTCCAGTTCCTGTGGTAGCTAATTCCATTCCTCGTGTTCCTAACTCTTCTGAGGAGGAACCAATGGAAGCTTTGGGCAATGAATCTCGCCCTATCAATCTTGTATCGTCGTCTAGTGAATCTGGAAATGAACATGTGTCTATCCATGTTCAATCATCTTTACCACCAGTAGCTCCATATCAGAGGAGGACTATTGAGGGAGCTCGTATTCCTTACGCTCCTAGAGATCCTTATGCTGCAGGTCCTTCTGCACCGGCTCAGGATAACCATATGTTTGGTCCTTCTTTTCTTCTGGGTGATCCGTATGCTGCGGGTTCATCCAGAGTGCCTGTTTACAGCCCGGATGCTGTAAATGTGATGCCAGTTGCTGATGCAACTGATAGGTCAGAATATTATCTCCGACAAATGTCAAGGATGAACAACTCTCTCATCCGTACTAGGGAGGCTATTGAGAATCAAGACCAAGCGTTGACTGGAGCTTATCATCATGCCTCTGAGGCTATGATCGTTGCTAGAGAGGGGAAGGAGGCAATTGGGACTTTGATCTGGATACTGTCAGTCGTGGTGGTCTTGGTAGTGGCGTTGCTAGTTGTTGTTCTTTTCAAGATGTAATCTGTAGTAGTAACGTATTGTAAGCCTAGAACTCGTAACAATTCATACTTTTGTATTGGAGTTGTAGTCTTTTTGGTGGATATATTTCCCACGTGTGATGAATCGTATCACTCTGACTGTGTAATGTATCATTGTGGATGTTGTTCCCACATGATTTTGATTTGTGGATGTAGTTCCCACAAGATTTTGAAATGTACAAGTCAGATTATGTAAAGTTTTTGGGTATAAATGAAATACGATCGTCTTTTGGCTTACATACTTGTTCAAAACTACGTCACTTGTTCATTTCAATTCTAGAAGTATAGTGTTCTATATTTCTTTTCTTGTTTAGTTCATGAGTTCAAGTAAGTCGATAAATTGTGACTTGTGTTTGGTATCCTCTTATATCCTGAACATCTTGAAAAGCTACATTCTGTGTTGTTCTTACGAGAAAAACCTTTAAATGACATTTTGTTCATGTCATAGACTTATGGCTCCTAAGACGCGAAGCAAAATCCAGAAAAAGGCTCCAAGTAAGAAGACTGTCCAAAAGAGAGTTACTCGATCAACTCCTTTAAATACTGAAACTGAACAGGAAGAACCTGTGATCCGCCAAAGACCAGAAACGGCTACTGCCAATGTGAACACTGGTCCTGGATCTACCCCAAATGCTGATGGGGAAAATAATATGGCAGCATTTGTGACACAACAGTTGTTGGCTGCTATGCCTACTTTAGTTGCTCAGATCACGGCAAGCATGAACGCCAATAATAATCATCATGCTGACAATAGTAACAATGTTGAACCTACTGCTGAACAAGTTGTTCCTCGTGCTCAACTTCGAGTGGGTGACTACAAGACCTTCACCTATTGTAAACCAAAAGAATTTCATGGTACCGAGGGTCCTGTAGGTCTAATCAACTGGTTAGAGAGTATAGAAGCGGTGCTTCATATCAGCCGTTGTGCTAAAGAACACAAAGTGGAATATGCTTCCATTCAACTTCAAAAGCATGCTCTGTCATGGTGGAACGAGCAGGTTAGGACCCGAGGTCGAGACCAAGCTAATAGGATACCTTGGTTTGATTTTAAAAGAATGTTGATGGAAAAGTACTGTCCTAGAGAGGAAGTACAGAAAATGGAAGGCGAATTCTGGAACCATAATATGGTTGGACTGGACAACGAGAAATACACAACTCGTTTTCATGAGCTGACAAGGCTAGTTCCTCGTATGGTGGATACGGAAGAGAAGTTGGTTGAAAGATACTGTTATGGATTGTCACCTGATATCCGAAGGTTGGTAGCCGCTTTTAATCCCTTGACTCTTCAAGCAGCAATTAGTGCAACCAATCGGATGGTGATAGATTTGAAAAGAACCACTGGTTCTTCTGTTGGAACTGAACTGATCAAGAGAAGAAATGATCAAGCCTCTGGTAGTGGTTTTGGAAATGGTGGGAATGGCAAAAGGTTTAAAGCTGCCAGAAATTTTGCAGTAGTCCCACAAGATATCAAGAGGTACCCTGGCACAGACACAAGATGTAATAGGTGTGGCACTCGTCACGTGGGAAATTGTCCTACTTGCCACCGTTGTAAAAAGTCGGGACATCTGGCAAAGAACTGTAGGGAGAAGGTACCTAATCAATGCTACGAGTGTGGAAGTGAAACTCATTTCCGACCAGCATGTCCAAGACTTAATCAGGCCCCGAACAACAATGCTATAGTTCCAATGAGGAACAATGCGGGGAATAATCAAGCTGGAAATCAGGGGAGAAATCAAGGAGGTCAAGGTAGAGGCCGAGTGTTTGCTTTGGATGCTGCTGATGCACGACGTGATCCCAACATTGTGATAGGTACATTCATACTCAATAATCATTATGTATTTGTGTTATTCGACTCTGGTGCTGATAAAAGTTTCATATCTTTAGAATTTAAGTCTCGATTTGGTATAGTAGCTATTCCTATGAAAGACACTTATGTTGTCGAATATGCAAATGGTCAAAAGTATATTGCTAGAGATCATTTAGTAGATTGCAGTTTGGTATTGGCCGGTAAGACTTTTAAAATCGACCTAATTCCTATAGAACTAAGTAGTTTTGATGTGATTGTTGGTATGGACTGGTTATCTAAAGTTAGAGCTGATATAAGTTGTTATGAGAAGATTGTTAGAATACCCCTTCAGAATGACGAAACCCTAATAGTGCAAGGAGACAAGTCAGGAAAGAAATTGATCTTAGTATTGGCAATAAAAGCTAATAAATATTTACAAAAAGAACACCCTGCTTTCTTAGCATTAGTAGTAGAAAGAAAACCAAAGGGTAAAGAAATTCAAGATATTCCAGTAGTTAGAGATTTTCCGGAGGTGTTTCCTGAAGATTTGACGGGACTTCCACCTCACAGACCAGTTAAGTTTGGAATAGATTTGGTCCCTGGAGCTGCACCCGTGGCCAAGGCACCCTATCGCCTTGCGCCGTCAGAAATGCAAGAATTGTCCGAACAACTTCAAGAGTTGTTAGCTAAAGGACTAATTCGTCCAAGTTCATCACCGTGGGGAGCTCCTATCCTCTTTGTCAAGAAGAAAGATGGCTCTATGCGCATGTGTATTGATTACAGAGAATTGAACAAGTTGACTGTCAAGAACAGGTGCCCTTTGCCTCGTATTGATGACTTGTTTGACCAACTGGAAGGTGCATCACACTTTTCGAAGATTGATCTCCGATCTGGATATCATCAACTCAGAGTCAGAGAGACGGACATTCCTAAAACAGCTTTCAGAACTCGTTATGGACACTATGAGTTTTTGGTTATGTCTTTTGGCTTAACCAATGCGCCTGCTGTGTTTATGGACTTAATGAATCGAGTATGTCGACCGTATCTTGACAAGTTTGTCATTGTATTCATTGATGACATACTGATCTACTCGAGAAATAAAGACGAACATGAAGGTCATCTGAGAACCATTCTACAACTACTCAAGGATCAAAAGCTGTACGCGAAATTCTCAAAATGTGAATTCTGGATTAGGGAAGTACACTTCTTGGGTCATGTAGTGAATATGGATGGAATCCACGTAGATCCATCTAAGATTGAAGCAATAAAGAAGTGGGAAGCCCCTAAGACTCCGACAGAAATCCGCCAATTTCTTGGATTGGCTGGATATTATAGGAGATTCATCGAGAACTTCTCAAAGGTTGCTCAACCTTTGATGTTGTTGACTCAAAAGACCAAGAAATTTATTTGGCAGGATGCCCAAGAAAAGGCATTTCAAACGTTGAAAGACAAGCTATGTAATGCTCCTATTTTAGCGTTACCGAATGGAATTGAAAACTTCGTGGTATACTGTGACGCATCACATCAGGGCATGGGATGTGTGCTTATGCAGGAAGGTAAGGTCATTGCTTACGCTTCCAGACAACTCAAAATCCACGAAAAGAATTATACAACCCACGATCTCGAACTCGAAGCGGTTGTTTTTGCCTTAAAGATTTGGAGGCACTACTTGTATTGTACAAAGTGTTCGGTATTCACAAATCACAAGAGTCTTCAGCATATCTTCGATCAGAAAATGCTGAATATGCGACAAAGACGATGGGTAGAATTACTCAGTGATTATGATTGTGAACTCAAGTATCATCCCGGTAAAGCAAATGTTGTTGCTGACGCGCTGAGTAGAAAGGATAGGATTTCACTATCTGTAATAACAAGAGCAAGTTCTTATCTTGGCTCGTCATTAAGGGATAGAGTTTTGGATGATCAAAGCGAGGCCCTACAACCAGGGCGTATCGAGAAGGAAGCATTGTGGAATGCTGAACGGTTATTTGAATTGGATGGTGATGGGATCCGACATGTCAAGGGCAGAGTGTGGATTCCCAAATATAATGGACTTAGAGAACTCTTGATGAACGAGAGTCATCGATCTAAGTATTCAATCCATCCTGGTGCTGACAAAATGTACCACGGATTAAAGGATTTTTATTGGTGGCCTGGTATGAAAAGAGATATCTCCATGTATGTTTCAAAATGTTTAAATTGTTCAATGGTTAAGGCGGAGCACCAAAAGCCTTCTGGGCTGCTCCAGTAACCCCAAATTCCTGACTGGAAATGGGAACAAATCACTATGGACTTCATTACGAAGTTACCTCGAACCCTGAAAGGATACGATACTATTTGGGTCATTGTTGATCGATTAACGAAGTCTGCACACTTCATTCCCTTACGGGAGAATTGGAAGATAAAGAAATTGTCTCAATTATATATTGAGAAGATCGTGTCACTTCATGGTGTTCCTGTGTCTATTATCTCTGATCGTGATGGTCGTTTCACTTCACAATCATGGAGATATTTTCAAGACGCCTTAGGCACTCAGTTGAATTTGAGTACGGCTTACCATCCACAAACGGACGGGCAAAGTGAGCGTACCATTCAGACGTTGGAAGACATGCTTCGGGCATGTGTTATTGATTTCAAAGGTAGTTGGGATACCTTTTTTCCGTTAGCTGAATTTTCGTATAATAACAGCTATCACACAAGCATTAAATGTGCGCCTTTTGAGGCTTTGTACGGACGAAAATGTAGATCGCCTGTTTGTTGGCTTGATGCTGGTGAGCGTCATTTGTACAAATATGAACTGGTTCAGAAGACTACTGACCAGATTGTTGAAATTAGGGCACGGCTGAAGGCGGCTCAGGATCGCCAAAAGAGCTATGCAGATCGTAGGAGGAAACCACTTGAGTTTCAAGTGGGAGATAAAGTTATGTTGAAAGTGTTACCTTGGAAAGGCACTGCACGTTTTGGTGTGAGAGGAAAACTTAGTCCTCGTTATATCGGACCCTTCGAAATTGCTCGAAGAGTTGGTTCCATGGCTTATAAGCTCAATTTACCCCAAGAGCTGGAACATGTTCATCCCACATTTCATATATCGAATCTTAAGAAATGTTTGACTGATGAAACATTGGTTGTATATGTCGAAGAGTTGCAAGTGAATGACTCTCTTCAATTCGTTGAGGAACCTGTTGAAATTTTAGACCAACAGCTCAAACAACTTAGACGTAGTCGTATCAAGTTGGTCAAAGTTCGTTGGAACTCAAAACACGGACCCGACTCGACTTGGGAACGTGAGGATTATATGAGAGATAAGTATCCTCATCTGTTTACTGAGCAAGACTTGATTTCGGGACGAAATCCTTAGAAGTCGGGGATGCTGTGACAACTCGTAATTTATTAGCAACGGGTTAGTCTTAATCTCAGTCATTATTATAATTTCGTCTAATTTAGAGAATTATAGACGTGGAAATTATTAAACAATTTGGACTGTTGACTTAGTCTAGTTAGACGTATCCTGATGACGTAGACTATTAGCTATTTAGACGAATGCCGAGTCTTAAAAATAACTTTAAATAAATATTTAATGTTATGTCTTGTACACAGTAAATAGACTGTCTAAACTTAATATTTCTAAAGTTACTTTGACTAAATTTTATTGACTTGTCTTAACTAAAATGAGACGAGGAAAAATACCTTTACTTTAGATTTTAACCTTTTGGTCAAACGGTATTTAATCGTAAGCATTTTACCAAATTAAGGGATACAAAATATCTAAAACTTGGCCACATGGGCAGCTTTCTTTCTTTGTGGATAGAAAATAAACACCAAACACCCCCTTTTTCTTCTTTCTTTTGCCTGCGCACACAACACACACACACTACACATACTCCATTCTAAATCAAAATTTGGCAAGTTGAAATCATATGGAAATTTAAAGGAAGTAATCATCTAGCATAAATAATCAAGGAATCATCATCATCTTCATCTTCATCTTCTTTATTTTACCTCAAGAACATCAAATTTGGTAAGTTGACTAAATTCTTCAAACTTTTGATTCTTCTAAATTTAATCTTATTATTTAGTTTCATTTACTTTAAATTGAACTTATTAGTCAAGAAGATGAAATGAGTTTTGATATTGGTTGTTAGATGGATTTTTGATTTAGAAATAAGAAGTTGAAATCAAAAAGTGTTGAAATGGTATATGGTTAGCGAAATGGATTGTTTTCGGGTTCTTGGAACATGTTTATAGTCATTGTAATGAAAAGATTGAAGTAGAAAATGACTTGATCTGCAGAAAATGGTCAAAAACCAGGTTTTCACTCGTTCAGGTCAAATATCGCGCCGCGAGCCTTCAGGGTCGCGCCGCGATGTAGTTCAAAATGGGAATCGCGCCGCGATGGTCTTGGATCGCGCCGCGAGTTTTGTCACTGTTTGACATTTTCAGTTTTCGATAACTTGAACGTTTGAACTTGGTGAATATCGAATGGTACTTTAGACTACCTTATAATGACAATGTCATTGATATTACCAACTAAAGTTAAATAAAATGGAAGTTAAATCACATTCTCGGTTATGGCATTCTAGGGTCTATAGCTAAGTAGTTCTACATAGGATACTTGTCGTTGTGAGCTTGGATCCTCACTATTGGTAATCATATCATAGGTTTTGGATAACGTGGAGAATTGACGGTTGATCTTCTCGAGCTACATTGCACCTTTTAGCACTTAGATCGCTAAGGTGAGTTTATGGCGCCCTTTTCCTTTTACTTTGGGCCTGAAAAGCATGTGTTATAGTATACACGATTTGTTAAATAAATGATTGTTTTGTGAGTATGCCATGTGATTTGGATACTTAGATCATTTGACTTAAATTTGCCATGTTGACGGCTGTCGAAAATGTGTATACGTGTCATTTATTAAATGTTGAATGAAATGACTTTGAATTGCCGTGTAATGGCTGATTAAATTGTTTCTTTGTGTTTGACAAACTAAAATGTTGCCCCTGTGTAGTTATCACTGTTATGAAACCCTAGTGGTTGTATTGTCAGACTTAGTTCTTGATGGTTATGGTCCGCACCCACTAGTAGAAGGAAATCCTGTGCGAGGCATGTTGGCTGATACTGTCGGATGTTGTTTCCCGGCTGTCATATGCTAGTCATAAACATTGTTGTGGTGCGCACCCCATTTTAGAGGGAAATCCTGTGCGAAGCAATGTAGCATAGTGATTGATACTGTCGGACTTGGCTCCCTGCTGTCATATGCTTTAGTCGGACTTAGACCCCGGCTGTCTTGTTATGAAATATTATCAGGTTTTTGATCCTGATTGTCTTGTTGAAAATAACTACACGTCATTGTGTTCTCTCAATGACGATTAAAATTTGGTCAAACATACTGTAAACTCACCAACTATTTCGATAGTTGATCCTCTCAAATTTCATGCTTTTCAGGGAACCAACAGTAAGTATTGGAAGCGTATATGGTATTTTAGAAGCCATCTTTTGAACTTTGGACGTACAATTAGCGTCAGACTTCTGAGGACTATCGTATTATTAGTCCTAATTGTACTAGACTGTCCAAATGTTATTATTGTATTAAGTGGGCCCATTTCCAATTGAGGATAGTTTGTATCCGTGTATTGGGGTCCACATCTGAACGATTATACTTGTAATAAACTCGTATTTGGATTAATGGATGTAATCTCTATTTACCTTCTGATTAGTACGCAATTATTTGTTAACCCTGTATTTCCGCTACAACGGGGTGTGACACGCTACTCATATTGCCTCCAAGTGTGGAGCTGGTCGATGGTCATCCTCTAATTTGCCTTTTTTAAGTTTTAGTAAACTTTATTGAATTATTGCTTACTTGTTTATTTATGTTGAATATAGTGGACTACACTAGGATTTAGGAGTTATTCATGAGCTCGTATTTTCAGCCTTTGTTGCGCGACTCATAATTGACGGTAAGTTTTCGGGTTTGGTTTTCTGTAAAATTATGCACCACAGTAGGAGTTAACCTGTAAAAGTAAGTCAAAATATTTAACTCAGATGTACTAGGATGATAGACATGTCATATTTATACTAATCAGGTGCATTTGTGGGCATGGGTATACAAAATACAGTAGCATATTAGCATGTGAATCTTGGATACAAAAAGTAATTATTTTCCATTCAAGACATTTCCAGGCCTTGACGGGGTTTGTGAGAAAGAGTAGGATGGTTTACCACAAACATGAAACATTACAGGCTTGATCCTTTAAATTTCGGACTTACATTGATATTTATTCAAATGCAAACCTGTTGCACCGACCGTCCTTTATTTTGATGGACGTTAGAAGGAGCAATTAAACTAATCATGCGTTTTAAGAAGCTGAGAATTTTGAAGCTTGGATGTCTTAGATTTAGGCATGGAACCATGTTCAGGGGGCGCATAGTGTACATATTTGTATGTTTCTTGCATTCAAATACATAACCCTTTTTTCAAAGATGGTTTGATACAAGACCAGGTACACTAACCCTTTTTCATACATATTCAATAAAATTGATGTTTTTCAGGGTTAGGATAAACCTGAAATGTCAATGTACGTTTTAGCTTGTACACAATTTCGCCATATATTTTTCTATTGACTTATATCCTCAATGAACTTTAAAATAATTATACCATTTTTTTACAATTTAAAATTCGATTGGGTATATAAGTCAATAAGAAAAGTACATGGTACATCTGTATACAAACGGCAAAGTAGATCTTTTGTCTTTAACCCTGTTACATGACCTTTGGATATCGATTTCCATGTAGGTAAAAAAATTTACTAATCTGTAAGAAAGTAAGCTAACAAGAACTATGGAGTATTACACACAAAACCATTACCAAGACTCATAACTAGTTGCCTAAGCCGAGATTTGATGAAATTGCGATTGTGCTTGTAACAACGGCCAAAATTATCATTGTTGCTCCAATTATCTTGTCCTTTCTTGAAGATATGCCATGAACATCTCTGTCACATTTTGAAATAACCAAAAATTTAGCTTCCTTGCTTTCAACATTTTTATCTTTTAATTATGTACGAAATAAGCCTTTTAACTGTACTTTGGGTTTGCTTAGAGTAGGCAGACTTGATCGAACCAAATTACTTATTCCAAGCGATACCCTCAATCAACACCCCTAGCTAAACGTTAGAAGATTCAAGCCTCATTAGTTAGAGTTATGTTTAAAGGTTGTTGCAAAAAACTCGGAAGCTTTTTTGTTCGAGTAAAAAGGATGGTTAGATGCATGTCTAACCAAATGGGACCATTTTATTTCTAAAGGCAAATCTGGGCTCAACGACATTGCCTCTTCATACACCCAACTGTATGGGAAGGAAACTTGGTGGGTTTAGCACGATGCATTGTGCTTGCAAACACATACTGAAGTAAATATAAAATACAAGCACACAACATACCTTAGAGCGAGTGCACCTGGAAAAATGAAGGCAATGAATACAGCTGAAGTTGATCCCAAGAACTGAAAGAAATACCATATATTTGGAATGGCTATGGCAATAAGATAAGCTGCAGCTAACAGAACAAATGTAAGGGCGAGAAATCTCTTGGTATCTTTAGCAAGAAGAGACTTATTTGGGAAAAGGAGTTCATCAATGTTTGTCCTCAAAGAAAAGTTCAACAAAGGGAACACCAGCATCAAGTGGAATGCATAGCTTAAGCGAACAATGTCATTTAATAATGAACCCATCATTGAGCCAGTTGCTTGATCAAAGTTTACTAGAATGTCAGCCTCAATTGAATCCCCGAATAGTATGTAACCAAATAGTCCGATAGAGAAGTAAATAAGAGCACAAAGTATTAGAGATATACGGACTGCAGATGCCATTGCAGCAGGTTTGCCTAACTCCATACCAATTGCATGTACTGCAAAAAATAACAGGACATTTTATAAGGACATTTTTGAAGAATGCTGTATATACTACCACTAACTCAAGACACATATTTCCTACTTATTGTGCTAGTTTGTAACAACACACGTGCATCTACTACACTTGGCCCGCTTCTTGTTAGAGGGTGCCTCGTAAATGACATGTCATACTGGCCTTATTTATCAAGTTTTTTTTAAGAAAGGTTGGCCACAGGTGCACTTAGGATATGGACTAGACTTAGCAGATTGGGCATGTCAGATGGGTTGGTCAATTGGAATGATCTAGAAGGTACTAGTATTATGTACTATAGACTTAATGTTTGATGACTTTCAGTATGTTGCCCATTTGATCTTCCTTCTAAGCTGTTTTTTGGTATTTTACCCGTTTCACCCGTAATAGATAAAAGGTAACTTAATTAACTCATGAATTGTTATTAAATTTGATTTTTAGACAATGAGATGGATTTCCTGTATGCAGTCTTCTCATACTAGTATTTAGTAATGCTCAAATATTTTAGTCAAACTACAGTTTTTTATTAATCCTTACCATTGAAATGGAAAGTAAAAGCTGTAACAATAACAGGAATGGCAGTAAACAGATTGAAGAATGCAGCTTGATCGTCTAACTGAGGTAATAGTCTAATACTCCTTGATTGACCTTTGACTGTAGCAGAGACCGCCATGGCTGAACATATTCCAACAAACACTACAGCTAGCAGAACCGCTACTGCTGAGCTCATTGATAGCAATTCTGTTCATATAATTCAAGTAAAGCAATATCTTCATAATGGTAATCGACTACTTCAAAGATAATAATGTAACTAGATTAAGATCAGTATCATAGGCTTGGAAAAAATGAGATTTTACACATGTACTTACCAACACGGCGGAATAAGACCAAAGGAAGCATAACAAACACAACAATAAAGAGGATAGCGACGTCACGTGAATTCCACCAATGAACACCAAACCATTCTTGCAGTACTCCCAAATGTACCGATCCTTCTTCAGATTGATCCCCGGATAACACATCCCCTGTAATACAACATATATACCAAAAATTAAAATTATACTATCAGGGATTAGTCCCTTTTTCAAAAGTACCATAGTTTTATTCCAACCAAGGTAGCAAAATATTTGACCATATATAAATTATAAAACAGATTTCTTTAAAACTTATGAAGCTAAAAATACATTTATCCATATTATTAGTTGTTATGCAGTATTAAATGCTTAATTAACTTCTTAATTTTATTTGATGGTGCTATCTGTTTAAAATGATAATTCCTCTAAAATTACAAACAGTCTTTTACATAGATAGATATTGCTTGTAAATGCTACTAATAATATAAAGAAGATATAACAATTAGCAGATAATATATACTTGTAATAAGTTCAATTGATAATCACATAAATATAAATATCGCTATTATATATATATACCAATGATAATGAGATAAATGATCAAACAGCCAAGATTGGTGATCATAACATTAATCTGTACTGCAAAGGATCCAATCGGTCCAAACGACTCCTTCATGAGGCCAGCATACGTGGTGGACCCACCCGCATGCGTAAATCTCAGCATGAACTCAACAGAAACATCGACCAAAAGTGCCACCACAACAATCAACAAAAAAGCAGGAATCACACCAAGCACTTTAAGAGTAGCTGGAATCGACATGATTCCAGCACCTATGATACTCGTCGAAACATTAAACACAGCCCCCGAAACCGAGGGTTGTTTCTCTTGTTTCGACGATGTCGTTGGAACATCATGTTCCGGTAAAAGTGGGACTATGTTTTCCGGGCTTATTGGTGACATTTAAAAATTGTTAATTAAGAGTGTATTATTGTTATTATTAAACGTGCATTGTGCATACATTTTTATAGTTTTATATGTGAGAAGATTTGTGTTAATGATTGGGGGAGTGAAATTACGAAAAGGGGTATGGTGACAGGTGAGTAGCCGCAGAGTAGGTGAGGATGGAAGGGTAAAATGGTAAAAGAGAATGTGGCTAGTATATAATTTAATGAGTTGGATGTGGCGAGTGGTGTGGAATTTAATGCATCTAGACGTTAATGCAGCCAGATGATGTGAACATGTACAGCTTAATTAAGTCAAACTCAAATACAACTAGTTAATTACACGGATGTTCATCAACTGGTTAATAGCCGCCTAGCCGGTCCTTTTATCAGAGTTTGGATTTGGGAAGTTTGAATCTCCCGTACTTTATCGTACTCTTAAGCGGATTATTTGAGGTTTTTCTTCTATTGGGTGAGAAAACTTTTTATCGTGAATCCGGTTAAGACTTGTGATATTCGCTTCGCATCTTTCGAAAAGATTACACAGATGTTCATGTGGTTTAATTATAGTTTACTCTTAACCTTAAAAATTACGCCAATAGTCCAACATTTTCAAAAAAATCCATATACTATGTGATACAAGTTTAATAACATAACTCAAACTAGCCACATATTACGGATTTAGGGCAAAACTTGGAGTTTCATGTTTTGTTGGGTACTTGCATTTCGCTTTATAGGCCGATTGTAGCTCTTCTTTTATCACCCTTGTCCCCAAGGTCAAGGATCCGGGAAGTCTCTCAGATTATAGGCCGATTAATTTAGTTGGTATAATCAACAAGGTAATCTCCAAAATCCTTGCTAATAGGCTGAAAATAGTTCTCAAGTCTGTTATTTCTAGCAATCAAACAGCGTTCCTCAGTGACAGAGCCATTTTAGACGGGCCATTAATTCTGAACGAGATCATTTCATGGGCCAATCGAAATCATAAAAAAGCATTTCTTTTAAAAGTGGACTTTGAAAAAGCTTATGACAACGTTAATTGGGGATTTGTGGGAGCTGTCATGAGGAAAATGGGGTTTCCGGATAAATGGTGCATCTGGATACACGGTATTCTATCATCTGCTAGGTCCTCGGTCTTGGTCAACGGCTCTCCTACCTTTGAGTTCCAGTGCTCAAAAGGAATGCGGCAGGGTGATCCTCTCTCACCTTACCTTATTATCATCGTGATGGAGGCTTTTACATGTATGTTAAATAAAGCTAGTAATGAGGGAGTTGTAAAAGGTATTGATTTGCCTAACGGTGGACCATGTATTTCACATCTTCTATATGCTGACGATTGTGTTTTCATGGGTGAATGGTCGGATAGGAATATAAAAAATGTGGTTAGGGTTCTTAGATGTTTTTATATTTGCTCGGGGTTGAAGATTAATATGGCAAAATCTAGTTTATTTGGTATTGGGGTCGATGAGGGGGAGGTGAAATCCATGGCTGGTTATATCAATTGTAAGGCAGGGTCCTTTCCGTTCACTCACTTGGGTATTTCTATTGGTGCCAATATGAATAGGGTGAATAACTGGCGGTTTGTGTTTGATATTTTTGAAGAAAGGTTATCGAGATGGAAAGCTTCCTGTCTCTCGGTGGGGGGTCGAATCACTCTAATAAAGTCTGTGTTGGAAAGCCTTCCCTCTTACTATTTTTCGATTTTTAAAGTTCCGACGAAAGTCATTGAAGGTCTAGAGTCGATCATTAAGAGGTTCCTTTGGGCGGTTCCGAATTGGTTAAGAAAATTCATTGGGTGGCATGGGATCGTGTGGCCTCCCCGATTAAAGTGGGTGGACTAGGTTTATGTAAGCTCAAAGACATTAACGATGCTTTGTTATCAAAATGGATATGGAGATTTAAAAGTGAGCCATCAAGCTTGTGGAAGGATGTCGTCTATGCTTTACACGATAGTAAACGAAGCTGGTCTTTTCTTCCTATGAAGCCAGCTAGCTCAGGGGTATGGAAAAATATAGTTAAGTCAGTTGGAAGAGTGAAAGTGGCAGGTATCGGAGTGGATCAAATGTTTAAAGGGGTAGTGGGAAATGGGAAAAGTATTAGATTCTGGCTCGATCCTTGGATGGAAAACGTGGTGTTGAAAGACTACTTCCCCAGGTTGTTTAAGCTGGAAAAAAAGAAAAGATGTTTGGTTAGTGAACGGTATAGTGTCGCTAACAATGGTTTTATTGATTCATGGCAGTGGGTTAATATAATTTTAGAAAAGGACGTGGTGGAAGAATGGGGAAAGTTGAGACAGATGCTACAGGGGGTTGTTTTGTCTAACAGATGGATAGATGAGAATGGCGAGGCGGAACCAATAAGGATTTTTCAGTCAAAGGTGTGAAGGAGTTCCTGCAAGGTGACAAAGATTACAGCAGCAGATACGTGTTCGAGTGGTCAAAATGGGTTCCGATAAAATGCAACATTTTTGTTTGGAGGGCTATTATGGATAGGATTCCCACGTTGGCGGCTCTTAATGCGCGGAACTGTATGGTGGGGGAGAATATATGTTGTTTGTGTGATGAGTGGATTGAAACTACTGATCATCTCCTTTGTTGTTGTGCTATATCCTCTTCTGTTTGGCAGCTTATATGGGCTTGGTGTAAGATCAGGCCTGCTCTTTTATTCTCTATGAAAGACCTGGTCGAGTTACATGACCACGCGAGTGTGGATAAGAAGAAAAAGAAGATCTTAAAAGGGATTACTATTGTCGCATGTTGGTGTATATGGAAAGCAAGAAATGACAAGAGATTCTCGGGCTCTCGGGTTTGTATAGGTCAGATTTTCCACAATGTAAAATCGTTGGGATTCTTATGGTACACGAGTAGGACTAAAGGTGTGTCGATTAGTTGGAAAAACTGGAATTCTTTCAATGTTTGATGTAATGCTAACCGGTTCCGGCCCATACTTTGTGGGTCGGGTTGATGTGAATAATAGTTAACTTTCAAAAAAAAAACTTGCATTTCGCTTTAGGGTACAATGATGGTCCAGATTTATTTGAGGAACTATAAAAAACGATCTAAGGTAAAATTATTGACATGACCTCTAGTAACCGGGAGTTTTTATGGGCCCACTTAGTTTTTTTTTATCTGTTTTAGTTTTTTCAAGATTTGAACGAAAAGGTGTTTTTAATGTGAAAAGTTTTGTATTTTTTTTTTTTAACATTCGCTCATCTCCAGTGGTCCTTAGGGGGTGTTTGGCCTAGCTTATATTTTTATGCTTATGCTTTTATTTTACAACTTGTTTATGTTTATATTTTATAAGCTTACAAGCTCTTTTGATGGTGTTTGGATTAGCTTACCTAGCTTATTACCTATTTCAATGGCTTGTGTTAGAAAACCATTGTTGGAGAAGCTTATCAAAACTAGCTTATATAAGCCCAAATGCTTATGTTCAATAAGCTAGGCCAAACACCTAAATGGCTTAGCTTGTGAAATATAAGCCAAAAAAGCAATAAGCCCTCATAAATAAGCTAGGCCAAACACCCCCTTAGTCCTTACTCCTTACATCTATTTTGGAACGGATGCCACTAAAAAATTTATAGGGAAAACCCTTAATAGCCGACTAATAACCGGCAAGACAACTAATTAAGGGTAAAATCTTTGTTCCCTTAGATTTAAACCTAGGGAGGTCAAGCCTTCACCAAAGGACTTCGGATATCACTGGACGATTGCAACAATGGTGAAAATTTTGCATTACTTTGACTAAACTCATGAACAACCAAACCAAATAGTTGCTATTGGATTATAAGTTGTCGTAGAATGTTGTAAATATATGTTATAATGCCATATTAAAATTCATGACCAACTAACAACATAAAGCATGGAAATAATTTATTCATAGAATAAAGAATTGAAATAACCTGATATGTCTGTTTCTTAGGACAACCGAAGAAATATAACATGTGATTTACTAAAAATCAAATAACAAAATTTTGATTTGAATAAAATACCAATGAATTAGCACATGAAAAGGTAGACACAATAGATTGGTTCAAACAAATACGTACAAAAAGTTGAGCTGGAAATATTGACTTCCTACACTTGCTTTCAATAATCCAATATTTTGGGACCGTCTCATGGTTTTCAAAAGCCCTGTTCTATACTTAAAATAAGCCTCATATTTTAACAATCTCTAAAATATAAGTCATGATTGTTCATACTTTTTTTGTTTATTTAGAGTGATAAGAAAATCATTTCATAATAATGATAAACTAAAAATAAAGTAAGGATAATAATGATAAATAAACAAAAAAAATTAATAATAAACACTCTTGACAGTTTATTAGAAACAAAAGGAAAAGACTATGTAATTAAAAAAATCACACTAGTTATGCTAGGTTCGAACGTATGTGCTTAAGAATTGGAAGAAAAAAATTATCAATAGGCTAAATATAACATTTTGTATAATATATATTGTTGGTTGAACCAACAAAATTTTGGGCCCCTATAAAACATTAGACCCTGCTCGTTTGCGCGGGTTGCACATGCCGAAATCTGGCCCTATTTTTGGAGAATATATCGCTGGTTGGCTATTACAAAACAGTTGGATTATTTTTTTTGACTATTTCAATAATAATTTGGTCACTCAAGTTTAGATTAATCAAATAAAAAATAAAAAGATCTCTTTTGAATTGAATCAAAACAATGTAATATAATGAATTAGTTTTTTTTTTCTTCACATTTACGCATAAAAAGAAAACATGAAATGAAATACGTACAAGTTTATTTATCACACTGTATTATTTTTATTGTAGATTGTAAAAGTTAATAACACATTATTCTTCTACCATTTAGGTAAAACCTGAAAAACAGTTTTTCTATCTAGGTAAAGGTAAGATCTGTCTAACTGTCGAGATATTAAGATCTAAAACCCGTGAAAAATGGTAGTGGGAGTTTCCTTTCCTTTCTTTTCCTTTGGTATATTGAACAAAGTTGTGGTACCTATATTATCTGTCATAAAAAAATAGTCTAAAATACAGTCAAGTTACTCAATTTTTCCATATAACATATGAAAAGTCTAATATTTAAATGTATGGTTTAGTGCGTCGAAATGTAACCAACTATGCCCAAAAAGTTATAGTGTGCATGAACTAAGTCCGACCTTTATCTTATGCACGAACTTAGTAAAAAATGTTTATATCATGCAAAAAGCATGGCCGACCAATCAAAAACTTGCACGTGACAGCTGATATGGGGTGCCACGTAGCTGATATGAGTTGCCACATATGCATTTTGCATGATATAAACATTTTTTACAAGTTCGTGCATAAAATAAAGTCGGGCTTAGTTCGTGCACATTATAACTTTTTGGACATAGTTTATCACATTTCGGCGCACTAAACCCTAACAATATTGTACATAAATAAGATTATCTTCAATAAGTAGATTTATATACAACTATAAAATCTATAAAATCTTTAATAAGTAGATTTATATACATAATGTAATAGCAATTGATTTGATAATTTTGATATATCCTATCACAATGCATGAAAAATTAAGATACAAGTGAATTATCAATTTATCATCATGCCGTTAAAAAAAAAGAGTGAATTATCATTTCTCATTCACCAAAGCACATGAATTTGAATCCTTTTCTTTTCTTTAAGTGAAATTGGTACCACACAAGTTGATAAATTTACCATACAATACAAATAGTATAATGTGATGCACAAGTATTTAATACACAATTGTGGTAAATTTATCAACTTGTGCGATAATAGTATCACCTCCGTTTCCTTAACAGCATATTATGAAGTATTCCCAAAGGAACTATACAGATTGGTGGAAATGGCAATAACACTAGTCACCACGGCCAAGATCACCACCATTATCGCCATTATCCGATCTTTCCTGGTAGAAATTCCGTGAACATCCCTATATGAACGAAAACATAACACGTTAGATACATAGAAAAACTCCAATTGTGATCATTATCTTTGTGAAAAATTGGTACCTCAAAACAATAGCACCCGGGAAAATGAATGCAATGCAGGCAACAGTGGTTGATCCCATAAACTGAAAGAAGTACCAAATGTTTGGGATGGCAACTGCTACAATATACACGAATGCTAGTAATAGACATGTGAGTGACACGAATCTTGTAGTGTCGTTGGCTAGAAGGGATTTGTGTGAGAAAATCATTTCATCCATGTTTGCCCGTAGAGTGTAGAAAATCACTGGAAAAACTAGCATAAGATGTAATGCATAGCTTAGTCTTACAAGTGCATTGACTAATAGTCCACCGGGCGAATTAGAAGCTTGGTCAAAGTTAACTAGCATATCGGCCATGATTGAATCACCAAAAAGAAGGTAGCCCATGAATCCAACCGCAAAGTAGATAACTACGCTCAAGACTAAAGAAATCCGTACAGCTGAGTACATATCTGATTTCTTTTCAAGTTCTGCACGCACCGGATGAACTGTACATACCAACAATAAGGAGTGAATGCTATGCATACTTTTGCATACTCAAATCACAACTAGACACTCATTTTTATAGTCTTATGAACTTATTAACTTCACTCAATACTTATTTGAGCTCATAATCCAAGCTCATAAGTTATTAGTCAGAAAAAAATGAGCTTATTACTTTTTTGAAATTTCAGTAAGCTGACAGCAAATAAGCTAAGCCATACACCCCTAAGCAATACATGTTAATTAAAACAAATGATAGATGAGAAAAAATTCTTACTAGTAACATGGCAGGCAAGGGCAGTGGCCATGACAGGTATGGTTGTGAAAAGATTGAAAAAGGAAGATCTATCACTAAAATCCGGAACAAGCCTCAGTTCTTGAGTTTTGCCTTCCAACATGGCGTAAATCGCCATCCCAGAAATGATAACAACAAAAACAACTGCCAAAAGAATTGATACGGCTGAAGCATGTCCTAAGGACTCTGTCAGAGAAGCAACATTGACAATAACAGTAAGTCGGTTTGACCTGAAAGTCAAAAAATTATGAGATAGTATGTTATGGTGTTTGTACTAACCTACTCGAGGGAGTAAAAGAAGCGGAAGCATAACAAAGATTACAACAAACAAGACGGAATATGCACGAGAATTCCACCAATGAAATCCAAAACATTCTTGCAAAATGCCAGAATGTAGTACTCCATCAGATTGGTCTCCTGATAGAACATCCCCTGCATCCAAGATCAGGCTATTAACAACACATTCATAAAACTTTCAAGAAAATCCGGAGGAATATAAAAAAAGACATGGAAAGTTGATTGTAACACTCTAATAATCAGTTTCATAGAATCATAGTTAATGGTTTTGCGGTAACGCTAAGTGGCCCATTCCAGGTTGCCCGGAATCATTACATGAGAGGTAAATCGTGCTCATAAAGCCGCCCGTGCAGAAAGTACTCTACTTGATTAAAACATTTCATCCTAAGAAAACAAGTCTCATAAATCGGATCTTATATTTGATTCAAATGTCCATATCTACAGAACCAATTAAGCATGTATGCCATAACTTATTTTCTATATCAAGTCCCCTTCATACTAATACAACATAATGCATCACAAAATCAACATAACAAGTTCTGTCACATAATTTACTAATGACCTAATAATCTAACATCAGGACATCTAAAAACTAAGTTGGCATGACAAATCATTGATATCAATATCAATACACATAAGTACTATAAACCATCTGGGTTACAGCCCAGTGGCCACCTGCCCCAAAAGTGACTTGGTGGGAACACCTTCGAATCCCTGCAAAAGCATATTCAACCAGCCAAAGGTTTATAGGGTCTCACCGCCAGACAACGTTGCAGGGTCGCTAGCTTGAGGAAAATTCCTCTACGGGACTAAGGGTTCTGGGCATTTACCCTTTTTTTACACATTTACTATATTAGCTTAAAAAATCTTGATAATAGATATATATATATATATATATATCAGTATATATAAGTAATCTCCAAATTAAGTTACCTATGATAATCAGGTAAATAATAAGCGCTCCAAGATTCGAAACCATGACACATATTTGAAGCGAAACCGCGCCAAACTTTCCAAAAGATTCAGCCATGACACCACCATAAGTACTTGCTTCACCAGTATAATTAGTATATCTTAACAAAAACTCAACAGTAACCTCAACCAAACCCGCCATTATCATTATCACAACGAAACCCGGGATAATGCCTAGCACTTTTATCGTTGCTGGGATCGACATGATCCCAGCACCGATCATGCTAGTTGAAACATTAAAAACAGCCCCATAAATATTGGAGCTGGTCAGCTCATTTTGAGGTTGTAGTGGGACATGTGACTTGGGTAAAAGTGATGTTGTGATTGAAGTGGAATCTTTATTGATTTCTGATTTCATGGTTACTGGATTCTGTTGAGTTTGGTGATTGTGATGGCGGTTGTATGCATAAGTTTTTTTTTTTTTTTTGGATAAATAGATGAGTATATATATAGCTACAATAATATATGTGTGATATGATACTGGCCAGTACTCCAGTAGTGTATATAGATGGTTTTATAATATGAAAGGAAGAGTTATTGATCTGAAAATCTGATCTGATTTGTTTTTATTATCTGATTTTGGGAGCACTCAACTCAAGGTGGAAAAAAGAAAATAAAGAAAAAGAAAAAGGAGAATATTTTATTATTTTTTATATGATAGAAAGGATAAAAAGAAAATATAATAATAATTGATATATATTTGGTACTCAGGAGAATCAAACTGTAATGTTTAACGAGAATTACGCAATTGAATTGACTAAAAGTTTTCAACATAAGTATTTTGAGTTTAACGTCGAGAATAAGATCACGTACCACACGTTTTTTTTTTATATATACTAGTATGGTACTCGAGCAATGAGACGGGTGGTGATGGCGCGAGTCGCGATTATTGATGGTAGTGGCGGTGTCGGGTGTTATAGATTGATGTAAACAAGAATTTTAACCCGGGCGTTGCCACGGGAGACATATCGCCGCTGCATCATGCAAACATACATCTAGCATTACCCAAAAGTTTGGAAACTTAAAGTTTACTATAAGAAGTAGAAAGTAATGGATAACTAAAGTTGAAAAAACCGAGAGTTCGTTAGTAAAAGTTAGAAACCTTATAATAAGTAAAAAAATAAAGATTTGATGATTAAAGTTAAAATCCAAAAGTCAATTGGTAAAAATTAAAAACTTTGTTACTTAAGTTTGTATAAAAATGTTAGACTAAAGTTAAAAAAACTAAAAGTTAAGTGGTAAAAATAAGAAACTTTAAAAGTATACTATGGTAAAAAAAAATCAAGAAAAAGACAAAATTGCTGACGTCAGCATGGTACTGTAGCTAAGGGTGTTACTGTAGCTAAGGGAATGTGAATTGTTATATATATAATATAATGTAATTGATATAGATGTGATTGATTTAAAGAAGTAGTGAAGATATTTTAAAAGATAATGGACTAATAGTGTAAATTATTTCATTATGGGTATAATGGTCATTTTGTATCTCTTCTTTTTCTATTTCAACAAGGGGTGTATAATCTTTATATAATAATATAGATAGGCTAAATACGTTTTATATTAAATGATGATGATCTGTATACCGTTACCTTTTAACCGTACACCACCCAACATGCACAACATCATGATTGTGCTGTAGAATTTTTAGGAGTGTACAATTAAAAAATTGTCAGTGTACGATTATCATATGAAACGTGTGTAGATGTGATTTGTTCATATCACACATGACTTAATAACCAAAGTGACTAGTGTTAGGCTTATGTATGATCCGAATGAAAAACTAGCATGATTTTTAAATTGTATGTATGAAACAGTTATTTGACATAAATCTCAAGTATTATTTGTGTAATTTACCCTTATATATTTAACTATTTAACTTTAATTTTATTTGGTTTGCAAAACGTTAGGGCAATAATATTCCATATACCCAGTAGCACCATCATGATATGGTTTTTTTGACTCATACTATATAAACTTCAAAAAATCTAGGCCAGGCTTTAAAAAACTTGTATTTGCGTCTACGAGGCTTGACACCATCCATCCCCTTTATTTCTGTCCCTTTATTTCTGTCTCTACTTTATCTATACTCCTTTATAAAAATTATCACACCCCCCATTTTTAGAAATAGTTACACAATACTTACATACGGAATTATTAAATTACCCTTAATAAACACCCACTATGGAAAGAGTTTTTATAAAATACCAAATTTACCCTTAATGAATTAATTTACACTCTAAATCTTTATTTTAATAATTAACACTTTAAGCCTTATCTTCTAAAAATTTCCACTATCACAATTACATCAACCTACACCACTTGACACCGCCACCGCCACCACCACCAATAGTACCATCACCGACACCACTAGACCGCCTTCACCACCACCGCCGCCGCATTGCGCGGGTACCATGCTCGTAAAACATAATAATTACAATATATCCTCAAAGCATATTTAAAAGTATTGTATGTATGCATTGAAATATTTAAATAAAATAGTACATAATTATGTCGCATAAGTTATCATAGATATAACAGGGTAAAAGGTGAAAATATATCGAAAAAATTAAGCAGCACCAAAACCATCAATTTGCAAATGCTTTTTACATTTTTATTATCATGTTTATTTCCAACCTTTGCAATGCCATGCAAATGAAGGAAACAGGAAAAGGAAAAGAAAATGTATTCAAACCAAATAGCGAAAGGTGAAGAATTGGAACAACAAGCAGAAAAAAAACTAAACAGCCGTTGGGCCTTCTTCGGTTCCAAACATGAAGACGCTGCCGATTTTTATGAGAAAGCTGCCAATTTCTATAAACTTGGAAAAGCATGTATGTCATGACATTATCCCTTTTTTCTTTTAATTTCTTTGTTTATTAATTGTTGCATGTTTTTCCTAATTTTGATTTTCATATGTATACATATATATGTGATAATTCTGTACGTAATTCGAATTATATTGATGTTTGTTGTGGTTAATTTGTAGAACATCATTTTTTATATATACATGCATATATATTGTATATGTTATTTAGGTTATAAACGTTAGATATGAGGTGTAACTATCTTGTGAAACCATATATAGATTATTATATATTTATAATTAAAATAATATAGAAGTGATTGTATCAAGTGGGGGAGTTTTGGACCATTTTTATTTGTGTTACACTGTTACCTACCTAAGATTATTGTGTTGTTTTCAAGACTTGAATGAAGTTGGTTTGGAATTGATTTTGACATGTTCAAGATTTGGTTTAGGACTTTAGGTGGAAGCTTATTGCCATGAGTATAAAAGGGATTATAGAATTTGTGTATTGAGGGTTGGGGTAGGTGTATTTCAAATTCCCTTGTGATAAAATTGATGCAAAAATCTATTTTATGCTGTTTAATTGAATGAAGTGACTTGTGTTCCCTCACAATAATGTGTGCATTTATCCTTTTAGTAGGTTATAGTTACGACTTATGACTAAGTGGAGTGAGGCGACTTGGGGGGTGGGCTTCCGTTTCTAGTCTCCGGCTAATAACTCTGTTTGTTTCTACTTTCTTCAAATATCAAAGGCAATAGTGTGTGTCAGTGATGGCGGCTTGAGGCAACTTGAGGGGCTTCCAGATGGTGATGTGGCGCCACGTGGTGGAAGTCTCCCTTTAAGGGAATTGCCTCACTCCTTTTACTCTAAGTCTAATCATCATATTACAGACCCCCAACACTGTCATTACCTTCATCCTCACTACCTATAACGCCGGGAAATCATCTGAAAATCAAGATGATGGTCATCCTAGCAATAAAGTTATAGTGTATGTCTAGTTAAGTAATTACTCGTGTAAGTTTTTAAAGTCCATATATAGGTTATTCAAACTTTATGCTACCGCCTACAAACATAAAATTTTGTATAAGTTATGTATTGGAGTGTGTTGTTAAGGTTTCAGCAATTGATACGGAACTTAGTTGCTAGATAATTTAATGTCATATCTGTGAACATACAAACTTGATGTTTTGCTAAATTAGCCATAGGGTTATGAGCATTTGTAGAGTACTTGCTAATTTCAGACATGGTTTCTCAGGGGATCAAGCCGGGGCAGTTTATGTCAAATTGGGCGAGTGCTATTTGAAGGTAAGAGATTAACGTTTCTGAGCACGAATTTATGTATTTGCAGTTTGCGATAATCCTGTATTGATGATTGTTTTCTCTTTGCAGTTGGATAGCAAACATGAAGCTGCTAATGCTTATGCGGATGCAGGACATTGCTATAAGAAAACAAACACTACAGGTGTCTAGCTTTTCAACCTCCATATATGTTTTAGTCTATACTAATGAACTATTTTTCACTGTTGAACTTTCTTTGTGCTCAAAAGTATAACAAAATTTATAAAAATTATAGTCGCAAATACCATGTTCAGGACTATACACCCTTATGTAATCTTTGAAGAGTTACAGTAAAATTTCATTACATATCTGGCAATTTTTAGATATTCGTTTTATATTACGAACAATGTGATTACTTAGCAGTAACATGGATACAGAGTTGTCGAGAATTTGTAGACTATGAACTTATGAGTTTGACCCGGATTCTGTGTAAATATACAGTTACTTTAGGGGAGGACATAACCTATCTAACTTTTTTTTTTTTTTTTTTAACGGTCAACAAAAACATTATATTACTTTATACTAGCAAGTTGCTAGTTAAATAATACAAGCTCCAATATACATCAAAAAGCACCAAGACAGAAACAAAAATTACAATATCACATTAAGGTTGAAGTTTTTCCAGTGGTCCCAAGTCAATCCTTCCATCCTTCCTCTATGTTTTATCCACAGAAAACTCAGAACTTTGACTTCGTCTATGATGCTTGCCATGTTTACAGATTAAAGATTTTGTTATTTATAGTCTTCCATAATAGCTGAGCATAAAATAGCATGAATAATCTTTTTCCATTTCGATGACCCACGCAAAAATTCAGGTGTTCGAAATATATCTTGTACTCCAAATAGCCTACACCAATCTGAAATGACATCCCAAACTTCTTGGGCCGTAGAACATGACACAAAAATATGATCTGGAGTCTCCACATCAAGCCCACAAAATGGACATAACAGAGACGGTACTTGAATATTTCTTTTTGCTAGAGAAGCGAGAGTGGGCAATCTTTCAAGGTTTGCTCTCCAAGCCAAGAATGATACCTTTTTGGGAATCCAGTTATTCCAGAAAAATGAAGATTCGGGGAGAGAGTGTACCTGAGCTTGCAATTTCTTTTTGATACTTTTCACCGAGAATGAGTTGATTTGGTCTAGATCCCAGCACCACTTGTCACCAGAACTAGATAGTCCATCAACTTTGAATCTCCACCACCATTTTGCCAAAGAGGCCTTATTTGAGTCTGCAAGGGAACCAAGCCCAATACCCCCATGAGCTTTTGAAGCAATTATAGTATCCCATGAAACCCAGTTGATCCTTTTACAATTTTCTCCATAGGAAACATCTTCTCAATCTTTCGAGAGTTTCAAGAACCTTAGCAGGTGCCCTATATAAACCCGGCCTCCAAAAGAGAGGGTCTTAGCTTTCCATAGGGATAGCAACAACCGGTTCCCAATTTTTTATTAAATTCATATTCGCACCAAGTATTTGAAAGGGAAAGAACCTTGCTTGCATTGCAAAATGTTTGCAAAGGTTGATAACTCGTCACTGTTACCCCCAATCCCGTAAAGGTAGCTTTTAGCATAATTGACTTTTAGTCCAGAAGCTAAGTAAAATTCTGCTCAAATTTCTTATGTTTGGTGCAGCCCATTCACCAAGGAAAACTACATCGTCAAAATGGGATAACATTGGCCCGTCGTTGTTGCATTTTATACCACGATACAAGCCGATTGAGCATGCCTTTTTAATGGTTGCTGTGAGACCTTCCATTGCCATGATAAAAAGAAATGGGGAGAGAGGGTCTCCTTGACGTAAGCCCCGTTCTAGTGGGAACTCGGCTGTAGGTGATCCATTTATAAGAACAGACGCTCTTCCTGATGACAAAATCACACGGATCCATTTTCGCCATTTATCTGGAAAATTCATTTGCACAAGAACCTATCTACCTAATGAATTCAAAATGAACAAAGTTTCTTTTTGCAAATGCACACTGTTGGATAAATTCCCTTTTTCTTAGCAGTCCAAAATTTCAGTGCACCCATAATCATATGTCTCTTTCTGGCTTTCTGCTCTAAATTTTAAAAATGTTTATCTTCATATTATCGGATACTTTGCAGAGTGTATAACTCGGCTGGAGCAATCATTGGATTTATTCATGGAAATTGGGAGGCTTAGCATGTCTGCCAGGTACTGCAAGGTACCATCCCGGATCTCTTCTATAAGTAATACTATCCTTCGTATAGTCGTTGATTGAGACTAATTTCTATATTCACAAGTTTTGACATTCAGCTTGTTCATTTTGTTTATCATTTATTTGTTTGGACATAGATCATTGCATTTACTCATGTTCTCCAAGTCATAGGTTGATTCAGTTATGCTTTACTATTATTTGTATAGGAAATCGCCGAGTTATATGAACAGGTCCAGAACTTTGAGCAAGCTATGGTTTACTATGATAAAGCAGCTGATCTTTATCAAGGTGAAGAAGTCAGCAGTTCTGCAAATCAATGCAGGCTGAAAATTGCACAATATTCAGCTGAACTCGAACAGTAAGTGGCTTCAACCTTCCAGATATTACACGTAATTTTCTGCCCATTGGAAGTTTTACTGAGACCGCCTTTCCAAATATTTTGTCAGATATCAGAAAGCAATTGAAATTTATGAAGACATAGCAAGAGAGTCAGTCAACAATAATCTTCTTAGACATGGAGCTCGAGGGCATCTACTCAACGCTGGCATTTGCCAACTTTGTAAAAACGACGTTGTTGCAATTACAAACGCATTGGACAAATATCAGGTTGAACTATGGATCGTCTACACAAATTTGTTCATGATTAGAGATATCATCTGAATTTGTCTTTTATTTTGTAGGATATTGATCCAACTTTTGGAGGAACACGTGAATACAGATTGCTTGCGGTATGTTGCATCTTATAAACATAGGCAATAATAGTTTTGTATTTTATTTTTTTGTTTATTTGTAACAGGACTTGGCTGCGTCGATTGATGAGGAAGATATTGATAAGTTTACCGAGGCAATAAAGGAATTCGATAGCATAACTAAGCTTGTAAGAAAATCTATTTCTCACATCCACAGATGTTACCACACTTTTATTTTGTGATTCTTAAATTGTTATACAAAGTATGATAAAGAGAAGTCAAAACACAACCTTTTTAAGGAACAAAATTCAGATAGAAAAGCAGACGAGATACTTGTCTATATTGTTTCTGAAACGGTTTGAATTTTTTTTGTGAACATAGGATGCATGGAAAACAACTCTTTTGTTGAGAGTGAAGGACATGTTGAAGGCCAAGGAGTTGGAAGAGGATGATCTTACTTGAGTCACTTTTCTTTGGACAATGTCAGATTACTCCGTTAATTCATCGTTGCGTTTTGATTGCCTGTTGTTGGCCTCGTTATAATAGCCTTGTTAATAGTATGCTTATTTTTCCATTGAATATGTGATTGTCAACTTGAAGACTTACTATACAAACAATTGATGCCATTTTATACATGGTTTTGGTACATTCCGTTTGTTGACTGAATGGGTTGTGTGTGCGAGTTGTTGAACCAAACACTATGATTTTAAGTTTAAAACAAGTGAAAATGTTAGTTAAAAAAAACACCACTTGTTTTCCATTTTAATTTTTCAACAAAACATGGAAAACAGAAAACGCGATTAATCATAGTTTTCCAAGAAAACAGAAAACACTGTTTTCCACTTTTATATGAAAAATTAAAAAATATATATATATATATATAGTAAAAAGATAAAATGAGAACCAATTATTTGTCGAGAACTAATAATTAATTAAAATGAGTAGGGATAGAATGGTAATTTTATAAATACAATTAAATTAAACATCGAATGAAAAATAAATAGCCCTCTGAATCGCTATCTTCATTATGAACAATTAGCAAGTACAAAAAAATCCCCATTTATTAGACTACTATTTCCATGAATTCGACAGGATTTTCCACATCATATAACCAATTATTACATATTAAACTTACAAACACATGTGCACTTAAAGATAAAAAAAAAATATACAGGCTGCTTAAAAAAGTAGACATGTTCATCTGCTAAAATTATCCCAATTAACTTCTCAAAAAACACATATGTACAACATTTCCAACAGATGTGCTGGCATTCATTAGATAACATATTTCTGTGATTACAGTACATAAACGACCATCATCCACACATAGACGATACATATTATCTTAAAAAAAAAGGTGTTCAAAGTAGGCACCAAGCACCAACGATTGCAAACATAACTAACACATAAGATAAAATAGACTAATACCATAAAAAACTTATTGAAGTGTATTTCTTGTTTGGAGCTACTCGATTCTTCACATCATATCTCTTTAGCTGCTAGCAAAATCTTTTCCGTTGAGATTATGTTGTGATTTGTTCTTTCATAATTATAGCTTTCAAAGGTAAAACAAGTTAGAACTACGAATATATGATCCATAAAACATAAGTTCAAATTATATAAAAAAATAAACGATAACCGAAGTTTCAAAACATGTTATTATAAATTTAAAATATTAGACACTAGATTTTAAAATTTAGAGTGCTTGTGAATGTTTTATATAAAAAAATAAACGATAACCGAAGTTTCAAAACATGTTATTATAAATTTAAAATATTAGACACTAGATTTTAAAATTTAGAGTGCTTGTGAATGTTTTATATAAATTTTTTAAAAAAAATCATTTAAAGAAGAAATCGGGTTCACACGTTAACTTGATGACCCAAAAGCTCAACAAAAAACTGACTCGAAAGAAAATCACGCTACCGAGATAGCAGGTTGGGGATCGCCAGGTCGAGAATATACAACTTTAAACCGATTCTTATTAGGTCGGTTTCGGGTTGGGTTTTAAGTCGGGTCAGAAATTGACCATCCTAGTCCCAAATAGGAATGTTTCACGTCATATATATGTTGATAAAAGTAAGAGGTTGTAATTGTCAATATTGGCTATCTAAAAGATCATAAATGATAATTTCGTCGTTCTAGTAGTCGGACAAACGTTATTGTTTGACTGTTAGCTTCCGTCAGCTGGCTGCCAATTGGACATCTTCTCGAAGGACACACAAGAAATTTGGTAAAATATTAGACACTAGATTTTAAAATTTAGAGTGCTTGTGAATGTTTTATATAAATTTTTTAAAAAAAATCATTTAAAGAAGAAATCGGGTTCACACGTTAACTTGATGACCCAAAAGCTCAACAAAAAACTGACTCGAAAGAAAATCACGCTACCGAGATAGCAGGTTGGGGATCGCCAGGTCGAGAATATACAACTTTAAACCGATTCTTATTAGGTCGGTTTCGGGTTGGGTTTTAAGTCGGGTCAGAAATTGACCATCCTAGTCCCAAATAGGAATGTTTCACGTCATATATATGTTGATAAAAGTAAGAGGTTGTAATTGTCAATATTGGCTATCTAAAAGATCATAAATGATAATTTCGTCGTTCTAGTAGTCGGACAAACGTTATTGTTTGACTGTTAGCTTCCGTCAGCTGGCTGCCAATTGGACATCTTCTCGAAGGACACACAAGAAATTTGGTAAATTATTACACTAGATTTTAAAATTTAGAGTGCTTGTGAATGTTTTATATAAATTTTTTAAAAAAAATCATTTAAAGAAGAAATCGGGTTCACACGTTAACTTGATGACCCAAAAGCTCAACAAAAAACTGACTCGAAAGAAAATCACGCTACCGAGATAGCAGGTTGGGGATCGCCAGGTCGAGAATATACAACTTTAAACCGATTCTTATTAGGTCGGTTTCGGGTTGGGTTTTAAGTCGGGTCAGAAATTGACCATCCTAGTCCCAAATAGGAATGTTTCACGTCATATATATGTTGATAAAAGTAAGAGGTTGTAATTGTCAATATTGGCTATCTAAAAGATCATAAATGATAATTTCGTCGTTCTAGTAGTCGGACAAACGTTATTGAGTGTATTTCTTGTTTGGAGCTACTCGATTCTTCACATCATATCTCTTTAGCTCTAGATAAAACACATGAATCGAACAACGAACTTTTTTAGGTTAAAAAAATACCTCTTTTACTCCTCATCATATGATTATCCTATATTTATACTTGAAATATAACTCTTAGTAGATCTTGGTTTCTTAGTTGATAATAGGAACACCACGGATTTTTGCTTCAATTGATGATTCTGTTTTGATTTTAGGATTGGATTGAATCTCTTTTTGAGGCGTGTTCTTTGGGGATTACAATTTTTATCTTTTAATAAATGGATTGCTTAATTAATATTCTTTTTTTATACCAATTATACCCTTTAAGCACGTTTCAGAGTTTAAATGGAAAGCAATATTTACACAAATGCCACTAGGATGTCATCAGCCATTGATTTACATAATTTAATTGATCAGATTCCATTGTTTATTACCTCAAATTATACTAACTCTCCCTACCACATGCCCCCATCTTCCCCAACCCCCACTTAACTAAGTATATTAGAACATGTTTTCTTATATAAAACTAAAAATAACATTTTAAACGCTTTACAAACTGGAAGAATGTTTTTATGACTCAAAGCAACGAAGTTGTTAGGACGAGTATAATTATTAGATACACCAAAACATTGACATTAGAAAGGGGAACTTCCTTACGAGTTGTCCAGTGTATCATCATTTATATCGTTGCCCCCACTTTCATTTCAACATTAAGGAATTTCATATTGAGATTATGTTGTGATTTGTTCTTTCATAATTATAGCTTTCAAAGGTAAAACAAGTTAGAACTACGAATATATGATCCATAAAACATAAGTTCAAATTATATAAAAAAATAAACGATAACCGAAGTTTCAAAACATGTTATTATAAATTTAAAATATTAGACACTAGATTTTAAAATTTAGAGTGCTTGTGAATGTTTTATATAAATTTTTTAAAAAAAATCATTTAAAGAAGAAATCGGGTTCACACGTTAACTTGATGACCCAAAAGCTCAACAAAAAACTGACTCGAAAGAAAATCACGCTACCGAGATAGCAGGTTGGGGATCGCCAGGTCGAGAATATACAACTTTAAACCGATTCTTATTAGGTCGGTTTCGGGTTGGGTTTTAAGTCGGGTCAGAAATTGACCATCCTAGTCCCAAATAGGAATGTTTCACGTCATATATATGTTGATAAAAGTAAGAGGTTGTAATTGTCAATATTGGCTATCTAAAAGATCATAAATGATAATTTCGTCGTTCTAGTAGTCGGACAAACGTTATTGTTTGACTGTTAGCTTCCGTCAGCTGGCTGCCAATTGGACATCTTCTCGAAGGACACACAAGAAATTTGGTAAATTGGTATTATTACTCTATTATATATATACACATGGTCAAGAGTCAAAAGTCAAATAATACACCCGTTCTTCCTTGTTTCCTTAAAGTTTCACGTTATTACTTCGTATAAGTTATCATTTCTTTTCTGGGTCATAGCTAATATCAATGATGAATAGTTGAACTTCAGATAAATTTCTACAGGTAACCTTTTTTGGATTTATGTTTGTAATTATACATACACTTACCATTTTTTGTAGTATTGAGTTCATTATATTATACTTGACATGGGGATTTTTAAGAGCTTATAGCTCGTTAAGAAAGTTGTTTTATTCATAGAAAATAAAGTTTATGTTTTAGGCGTTCTTAAGAAAGACAATAAGGGGTTCATAGTGCCGCCTAAGGCTTTGTCCGTCTCCTCAAATACGGAACCAAAGCCATAGCACGAGAAAGGTGTCATGTAAGATTTATTACTTTGTGATTGTAGTGTTTATGTGCGGAAATTTTACAACATCAAAATGGAGGAGACCCTGTGAAAGTCTTAATATAAATATGTAATATAGACTCATAATATTTTGCCAAAGTTTCAATACATGAAATTTTCTTAGCTTCGCCTTTTGTTTTTATTGAAATTGCGTCTAACTTAAACACTATAAATTTGAACGATGAAGAAACATGGTGGATTTAGTCTGAATGATTCAAATGAATTCATGAGATTCATTAAAACGTCAAGATGAATATGTGTGTGTGTGTGTGTATATATCTAATATTTTCTAAATTTTAATGCAGTTATCACGATTACTCTTTGTAGCAAAGTAACTTGGATATCGGCGTAAGACAATTAGTTTAAAAGTTAATACTATTGAGAATTTGAGATCAGAGAATAATGCCTTCAATGGATAATGATGGGGCTGAAGATGAGAAATCCAGCAGACCTGCAGCCAAGAACTTTGTCCCTCTACACATAAAAACACATCAAAAAGGACTACTTAGAGACGATGATAACAAAACGCAAGATGGTGGTACGCATAATATTCTGAGCCATAAGATGTCGAGCTTCTTTAGCCTTGGTAAACATGACGCCCAAACTGTAAAGTTTCAACAGCTTGCCAAAGATAAGGATGTCTTTTCGCAGGGCATGCCTTCCAACACTAATCAAAATGATGGAGGAAGCTTGCGGAGGGTTTTTAGTAGAAGAATCGATTGGGGGTCCCTTCAAAACATGGCTAAAGAATGGATTAAAGATCCAAGGAATATGGTTTTATTGATTTGGATGATTTGTGTTGCTGTCTCTGGAGCGATTCTTTTTCTTGTTATGACGGGTATGTTGAATAGTGCACTTCCTAAAAAATCACAAAGAAACGCTTGGTTTGAAGTCAACAACCAGATTCTGAATGCGTTATTTACGCTCATGTGTTTGTACCAACACCCTCATCGTCTCTATCACCTTGTACTGCTTATAAGATGGAGATCAGAAGAGGACGTTTCCAAATTGAGAAAAGTATATTGCAAGAACGCAAGTTACAAACCTCATGAATGGGCACACATGTTGGTTGTTGTCTTGCTGCTTAACCTTAATTGTTTTGCACAGTATGCGCTATGTGGTCTAAATGTTGGGTACAAGAGATCAGAAAGACCTGCAGTTGGAGTAGCGATTACTTTATTTGTAGCAATCGGTGCCCCTGCAGTAGCTGGTGTCTATAGTTCCATTAGTCCTCTTGGAAAAGACTATGACATGGCTTCTGATGAAGAATCCCAGCTAAACAAAGAACCCATGAGTAGTAGTGGGTCGGTCCGGAAAATATTGGAACCATTTGAAAGAAGATTCTTCTTTGCATCAAAAGACGACTCCAAAAATATCATAAGTAATCCTGAATGGAGTGGAGGTATATTTGATTTCTGGGAGGATATATCGTTAGCATATCTGTCGTTATTTTGTAGTTGTTGTGTGTTTGGATGGAATATGGAGAGACTCGGTTTTGGAAACATGTACGTTCATATTGCAACGTTTCTCTTATTCTGTATGGCGCCATTTTGGATATTTACTTTGGCTGCCATTAATATTGACAATGAGGGTTTAAGGGAGGCAATGGGGATTATAGGGGTATGTCTTTGTGTATTTGGTTTACTTTATGGCGGTTTTTGGAGGATTCAGATGAGGAAGAGGTTCAATCTGCCATCATCTAATTTCTGTTTCAATAAACCTGCTATTACTGATTATGCATTGTGGTTATGCTGCTGTTGGTGTTCACTAGCTCAGGAAGTCCGAACTGGAAACCTATATGATATTGTGGAGGATAAGTTCTACAAACAACCTGAGGCTGAATCTAGTCAAAGGCCTATGTCGCCCTTGCCTAGAGAAGGAGAACATTTGGGTATTCGTTCTAGCCCAAGTCCTAGTAGATTTATGAAGGAATATCATAGCTCAACCGAGCAACAATCAACGGTAAAACAAGATTCTTCGTCGGATGTAACTCTTGAACCGCCAGTTCCATCCTTTATACATTATTAGTTAAGAAAGATTAAACTTTACACCATTATTATTTGTGATTCAAAATTGCAAGGACTACTAGCCCTTGTGCATTTTTTGGGATTGTCTATATTTTTTGCTGCTCTGTCTATAAGTTTTATTTTTTTCATCTAATGAAAATACATTTTAGGTATTGCATCACTGTATGATTATTTATTTCAAATTTTGAACATTTAATAGTAATATGAAAAGCATTCTAGTTTTCTGTTGCATTTGGAACTGCTGTTGTAATCACATATGTATACTTTCTGGTTGCTTTTCTGCTACTAACAAGTTTTCAATTCGAGGGTTCACACTATCTTTGGTAATTGGTTAATAATAACTTTCCACCTGATTTTCTTCTAGAGATCTGTTACTTCGGGTTCTGGGGTGGCTGTCAAGAACTAATGACAACAATGACCCCTATTACATATCTAAAAAAAAACAGGAATCAAGTCAAGTATTGGGATTTCGTGACAGCCTATATATGAAGATAGTTGTTCTTACAATCTTTACCTGTATTACTCTTGTTCACTGCAGTATTAAATATTGAGTCAAAAACCATCCTTTGTGTTGTCAAAAACCCATAGTGTTTTTTATCTTACAATCTTTACCTGTATTACTATTGTTCACTGCAGTAGATCTTACTAAATATTGAGTAAAAAACCCTAGGTGTTTTGTATTCTTTGTGTGCATGTATATAGTGGCCACGGTAAGAAGACAAGAACTATCATAATAAATTTATGAGAGTTGTAACTTCATCACTATCTGTGTTCACCATGATTCTTCCTCCATTCTCGTGTCTTTTTGGGATAGTTGTTAAAATTAAGCTCATTACGCTAAAATTCTTTCTAAATAAAAAGTTTGAGAGAAAGCTTTGGCAGGTGAACAGGATCTTACCCCTAAACAATTATGCGTTTTGACAAGTTTGGCAGATAAAAAGAAAGAGTATTGAGAGAACCTCAAGGTCAGGTGTGTTTGATATTTCTCTAAGAAGTGATTTAGAAGCATGGAAACCTCTTCTTGTGTCTTCGGTGGTTGGTTTCACAGTCTGATTCCCTCCATCCACGCCTTTGATAGTTCCTACAATTCCATTTCATTTCTTAGTAGTGTGACTAGTGTCACAAAAAGTCAGTAACCTATAAAAGGAGACTCATGAAAATGAAACTAATGAAACCAAAATCCGAATTAACACAATGTATATACACAAGTTCGCCTAACCGGTCAACTCCCCCCTACTACTTAACAGCTAACTTACATTCTAAACCTCCAACTTTGAAATATATACAGTTTAGTTCCTCCAACATTCACGCTCATATTGGTTTTAGATAAATGTGTTCTTCACACTCTAACTTAGTAATTTGATCTAATGTAATCCTAATTAGAGTGAAGAATGCACAGACGTTCAAATCTGCCACCTTTTTTCAAGGTAAAATATATCAAAAGATAGAAAAATCAATATACAAAGACACACCTTCCTATTCTATTTTAATCCAAAATATATAAGATAATTCAACAAACACAGCAACATAAGCAATCAAAATCAGATAACACGATTACCTATTGAACATTTTGTGGATTCTTTATATACATAGGTTTGTTTTATATTTTCATTTACGTCGTTTCCTATCAATATTTAAATCTGGTTCATGATCTCATGATTTATTATGTTTGCAATATATACAGATATATACACTTTTACTGCTTCATAATGATCATGTAATCATTATGTCAATGTCTGCAAGAAGAGCGACCGCATATGGTTTCCAAATTTTTGGGGCATCAAACTTTACCTCAGATATTAGTTTATTTACCAAACAAGAACAAGATAAAAAAGAAAAAAAGTTATCGTCCCGTATTAATTGTAGGGTTATTTGTAGCTAAATTGGTATACAAAAGTTTCATGTTTAACCTATGCAGCCTTTATTATTGTGGCCTTATTAAAAGAAATTCAAAAATTTTGTGTAGGGCCTTCAAAACTCTGCCTATTTTTTGAAATGCAGGTATCCACAAACATCCAGACATAAAGATTGTCCACCAATCCACCACGAGACTGGAACCTAACCTATTGTTTGCTGGATCAAGTCGTATATCACTAAGAACATGTCCTTTTGGTTTAGAAACTTAAACTGACATAATTAAGCTTAATAAGTAACTCAAATTGGCATGATTAGGCATCTTTAGTTAAAAGTCTCGGAACATGATATTTCTGATTTTCTGTAGTCTATTGGCCTTTTACTTTTTGCTCAATCTATTGAATATGAACAAATTTAGGGATAGCAAGTCAATCATGAAGAAACAAGGTTGTTTTGGTTCGGGTGAAAATAAATCTGATACCAAGAATGGAGGGAGCTTCCGGAAGGTCTTCTCTAGAAAAGTTGATTGGGGATCCCTTAAAAACGTGGCTAAAGAATGGATAAAGAATCCAGTGAATATGGTATTGTTGATCTGGATTATTTGTGTTACTGTCTCGGGAACGATTCTTTTCCTTGTTATGACTGGTATGTTAAATGCTGCACTTCCAAAGAAATCGCAGAGAAACACTTGGTTTGAAGTTAACAACCAGATCTTGAATGCGCTCTTTACACTCATGTGTCTGTACCAGCACCCTCAACGTCTCCATCACCTTGTAATGCTTCTAAGATGGAAATCAGAAGACGTTTCCAGATTGAGAAAACTATATTGCAAAAATACATGTAAGAAACCTCGTGAACAGTTACACATGTTCGTTGTTGTTGTGCTCCTTAATATCAACTGTTTTGGACAATATGTTTTATGTGGTCTCAATGTAGGATACTCGAGATCAGAAAGACCTGTACTTGGGGTGGCAATTGCCTTATTTTTCACAAACGGTTCCCCTGCAGCTGCTGGTGTTTACAGTGTTGTTAGTCCCCTAGGGAAAGACTACAACATGGTTTCTGATATAGAATCCCAAATAAAAAAGGAGTCAGAGATTCGTAGTGGGTCAACCAGCAAAAGATTGGAACCATTTGAAAAAAAATTCTTCTTTGCATCAAAAGACGATTCAAGAACTAACATAATTAATCCGAAATGGAGTGGAGGTATATTTGATTTTTGGGAGGATATTAAGTTGGCATATCTGTCAATCTTTTGTAGTTGTTGTGTATTTGGGTGGAACATGGAGAGACTTGGGTTCGGAAACATGTATGTCCATATTGCAACATTTATCTTACTATGTTCGGCGCCATTTTGGATATTAGTTTTGGCTGCCATTAATATTGACAATGAGACTGTCAGAGAGGCATTAGGTATTACAGGGATGATACTCTGTGTATTTGGTTTACTCTATGGTGGATTTTGGAGGACTAAGATGAGGAAAAGATTCAATTTGCCATCATCAGATTTCTGTTCTGGTAAACCTGCTATTGCTGACTGTACATTATGGTTGTGCTGCTGTTGGTGTTCCCTTGCTCAGGAAGTCCGCACTGGAAACTCATACGATATTATCGAGGACACATTTTTTGAAAAAGCAGAGGCTGAATCTAGTGAGACATCTATATCTCCCTTTCCCCGAGAAGGAGAAAACTTGGAACCCAGATCTAGCCCCCCAAGTCCTAGCAGGGATGTAAAGGAATCTCAGAGCCCAAGCACTCAGATATCAACAGAGGAAGAAGGCTCTTCTTCAAAAGTTAATGATGTAACTTTGGAATCACCAGTTCCACCCGTTATACATAGATAATATTTAAAAACAATTAAGTTTTTATGCCTTTATTATTCATACTTTAGAATTGTTAAGATTAACCCTTTATTTTTTCGAGCATATTCATCAGGTTTTTGCTCTGTTTATTAGTTAGTTTTTCATCTTGTGAAATGAGTTAATTGTTAGATTTCTGTATAATTTTTTAATTTAAGCTTTTGACTTTATATAACTTTATCTATCAATATCTTTCCATCATTCATATGGCACGGTAACCAGAAAAGCTCTCTTTTGCTTTCTTGGTGTATTTGGAACTGTTTTTTTAATCATTTGGGTATACTTGTGGTTGCTTTTCTTCAATATACAAGCTTTCAGTTTGAGGGTTTACTTCATTATGTGACATCGGTCACCATATGAAATTTGTGTATTATTACAAGTCAATGGTAACGGGTTACAATATATTACAATTACCTATTTAGGCTTGTTTTTGTATAGATCAAATCCTGAATGGGCAACGAAATGGATTGACAAACAAACAGCAAGCATATATAGGCTATAGATAGGGCACAGATTTGAATACTAACTTAATTTTAAGAGTTTGGTTATAAAGTAAGCTGTTCTTAGACCCCTTTTACTGGGTTCAACCTCATTTAGTATGCTAACCTTATTACTAAAGACAAATCTAAGGCACGAAGCCATGTGTATCCATTGAGTCAAGTTGAGAGTGTTACCGGGAGGTGGTTTGTGGCTATTTATGTTCACGACGGTTCTTTCTCCACTCCCATGGCTTTTCAGGATTTGATGAAGCCCACAACCCAATTCTCTTGGCTCTCGCATCTTTCTCCCACTATAATCGAACCTATTCAGACAGATTCAGAAAGACTAATAACCAGAATGTTCTTGGTACAATCCGTAACTAACAAAATACCTCGTCTAATTCTGCCCTTTTGTCATAGGTAGTGTAGTGCCATGCAAGCCCTTTCTTCAACATTGATTCCTGTGTAAATTAGTCGAGTTTCAAAACTTGTAGCACTACAAGCATATACACTAAAACTGCAACTAAATTACCTGTACAAAGATGCCATTACAGTATATATCCCCAACAAAACGTCCATAACGATCTTCGCCAAATACCAATACTGTTAAACACTTCCCATCAATCATCTTCACAAGCTCATCTTTCGCCTCTTTCCCATAAGGCATTGACCTTTCAGGTGTATCTATTCCCCTGTTTCCATTAATTCATATTACACCAAATTTTGAAACTTCATAAAATGTCTAGCAGCCGAATATGTATGTAACAACGCTATAATCAATAAGATCCCCGATTAGTAGTCTGTTAGAACTTAATCTTATTATACAAAACCAAGGACTCAAGAAGCAAAGAAAAACAGACATCCAAGGGAGACGCGGATAACTGTTTAAAAAAATGGTGTGATTTCTATAAATAATAGGCCATTATAAACCATCAAAGTTCAATTTATTTTATTTTAGTTAAACTATTTACCTAAGATAACTGGTTTCCGGCGCCACATTCGGAAAAGGTATACATGGTCAAAAGTTATCAAAACATCAGCTGCCAGTCACTCATTCGGCAAGTTACAAGTTCATAATAAAAGTGGCAACTGGGCAAAAGTCAAAAATTAGTTACCTTTTTTGTACACTTAGCCCTAAAAAAGAGAAACATAAGCGACAAATCTATTCGAAATACCTTAGTCTAATCCGGTACATTCGTGCTAGAATATCGTCATTATTGATATGCAGTACCCTGTGTCAACAAGTAATAAGATTAGAAGAGGTTTACCATTACAAACAAGATTAGTTTGACTCAGACATGACTGATCACCGATAGCCTGCATTCTTGATTTGCTTGTACAATGCATCAGCTTTTACGTAGTTCATCTCGGCCAGTGCTTCTTTGCATTCAACCACCGCCAATTGTACTAGTTGAGGAACACGTGATGATTCCCGAGTATCTAAGGTACTAACATAGACTGTTACAGTATCCCCATCAGCTACTGCCTTGGCATCCACCTATTAAAATAAAGTGAATGTATAAATCTACTAAGAGGGTGTTTATAATTGCCGTTTTGAGGTAATTATCTGATTATTGCGTTTGCATAACGCAAACAATGAATAAAATGTTTGGAAAAAAAACTGATTATCCGTGTCTTTATAGAGATAAAACGCAGCTTTTGAAAAGTAGGTGAAGACAGCTTTTTCAAAACGCACTTTTTAAACGCAAATTCTTTCATACAAACACAATCCCAAATACCCCCAAGTAATCGGCTTTCTAAGACATGTAAGTGTGTAAGGTTAGTGGGAACTTATTGATACCGGAAGCGTGTGCAACTCGAACTTAAGCCCGTCGGCAAGTGGTGGGGCTACACTGGCAGTGAGTGAATGATGAAAAGGGAAACCATATAATGAAAATAAGCTCTTATTGATATTGGGTCTTTGTGAGGTCTGAATTATAAGTTTGGAAGGCTCTTCTTCATGTATTATTATTGGTGGAGGGTTCCATGCCTTTGCTACTTTCTTATACCTTGAATTAATACAAAACCATTTTAAGTAGCCTAAAAACAATGGAATATGAAGAGTTTAGGGAGATGGATGAAAATTACTAACCTGGGAGGTGATTTCGAAGTGATAAAGGTGGTGGGCAACGCCGGCGGTGGAGGTTGAAACGCCGTGGTGGTGACCAAGTGCTCCATAACCACCGAAGCCGACCGCCGCGTGCTGCTGTGGTGGGAGTTGGTCTCGCAGGGTCAATCAACTTCTAGTTTTAAATTTTAATCATTGAATATTTATTTATTTAACTATATTTAACGGCCAACAAATTAAAATTTTAAGAAAATGATAAGAGTTAACGACATAAATCGTTTTACCAAAATATTCTGATTTCGTCCTTTAAGTTTAAAACTGTTTAATATCCTCCTTTTTAGATGGTAAATGATCACGTTTCATCCTTTCTGGAAACGGACGTTTACTCCAAGCCGTTAACCCCATCACGTGCTGCCCACGTGAGGGCATTTTTGTATTTTCCCCTTCTTGTTGACCGAACCCCACCCCTTTTCTCTTTCTTTCTTTATTCCTTTATATAATACACATTTTCCTTCTTTCTTTATTTAAAACCCTAATTCCCAAAACACAAATCACACTCGATCCTATACACAAAAACACCCACATCTTCTTCCTTATTCGTCTATGTAAACCCTAATAGCTATTATGGGGTGTCCATTATATACCATTCGTGTTCCTGGTGAAGATTGGGACCTCGACAGTATATATCGTGAGTATATCTATATATGTTTTTCATCTTATATTTCTTTTTTGTTTATATATGAATATCTGTATATATATGTATGTGTTTATTATTGTATTTTTTTTGTTTGAAATTGTAGACAGTTACGCTGCTTGTTCTCGATGATGGTTCACCATGGAGGGTTTTTCACACCATGGCCAGGGATGTCGTATGAAAAGGGTAAGATTAACTATGTTGATTGCATTAATACTGACCAGTTTTCAGCTCATGAAATGGACTCTATTATGACGGATTTGGGTTATGGTGGAGGGCAAATGATGTTTTATTACTTTCTGAAACCAGGTTGTTCTTTAGATGATGGTCTGCAACCACTAGCTACTGATCAAGATGTTCATAATTTGTCTAACTATGTAGAACAAACTAACTTGGTAAGTGTTTACATTGAACATGGCATGTCAAACTTAGAGGATTATTTTCTGCCTAGAACATCTAAAGTAGTGATTGAAGAGATCCCAGATGATATAACCAGTTCATCTAGACCCCAAACAAGGAAAAAAACAGGAACTTATAGAAAATTATTGCTTGATTGGAATGTGAGTGAACCTGTTTTAACCCCTAGTAGCCAAGAAAACTTAGGAAAGGACAATGTGAATGAAAAAGAACATGTTTTAACCCCTAATGCTAAAGGATATGAGAATGTGAATGTGAGAGAAACTCAGAAGGGCAAATCACAATTACAAGCAGAAGGGGAAAGTAGTGAAGGTGAGAATAACTCTAGTGACAGCAAGGACAGTGGGGATGACAGTGAAGATGATAGCGATTACATAGTAGATGAGGATAATGAAATACAAGATGTGGAAGTGGATATGAGAGACTTTAAATTGCATGTGGATGAAAATGTAGAGTTCATGGGTAGCAATGTACCCCTTGCTGAAGGTGAAGTTATTGGTGATGATGAGGAGGTAGGGGTGGCAATGGATTGGATCAATATCCAAATCCAATCCAATCCAATCCATTTAAAACACTTATTGGAGCAAAAAAAAGATCCATTAATCCATTTATCAATCCAATGGATCGATCTATTTATCCAAATAATTATATGGATCGATCCATTAAAATAAATATTAAAAATCATTTTTATTCGATTTGATTTTTTGTCGACTTCTCGTATCGTATCTGATATATATACATATACACCCATGAAATACGAAGTAACCATAATCATAACTATTCTCTATATCTATTCCATACGTATACATATATACACACTTACAAAATACTGAAATAGACCCCACACCTGCACACCATAATATCTGATTTATATATGCCACGTCGTCATCGTCAACTCACACAGAGACACATTTGATTTCATGATCCATTCTTTCTAAAGTTAAAAGTAGTAATCTTCTTCTTCATACATAATAATGGAATAACAATAATAATAATTAAATTGAATTTGTAAAATCAACTGCAAATAAAGAAGGAAAAGGTAGGCTTGAATTCTATTTACATTTGTAAAATCAACGGCAAGTAGTAGTAGTAGGAGGAGGCGGTTCAATGGGTGTTATATATATCCAGCCAGAGGTGTTGGTGTTGAAGATAATTGATGGGAATTGTTAAGTTGAGAGTGGTGTACAAGTTATAATGCAGAATGTACAACAGCACAAGACTACAAGTAATGTAAAAGCTTTTAAAAGTTGAGAGTGGTGTACAAGTTATAGTGCAGAATGTACAAGTAATGTAATTACATTTAACCAGGATTTAAGAATTTGATATCTGAACATATTATAAGTAGATTATTATAGAAATTAAATGGATCGATCCGGATAGTGATCCATGTTAGGACCAGTTCACCTGGAACTGGCCAGTCACCAGTTCACACTGACCAGTCACCAGTTGCATCTGGTGACCCAGTAAACTGGTGACCAAGATGATTTGTCGAGAAATATATTGAAGTCCAGTTGCACCGTACAGTTAACGCAACTGAAGACTTCCTCCAGTTGAGAACTGACCAAGTTGAAGAAGCATTCCAGTTGAAGTCGAGACAACAAATGGAAGATAGAGATGGCAATGGCAGCGAAGCCCAGTTGGCATTCTAGTCAGTTACAAACTGGAGACCATCAGTGGAAAGCCCTTACAAAGCTTTACCCTGATTACGAGGAATTGACTTGTATGCTTTATGTACCTTTACCCGGATAATAAGCCTTATCTTATTATTTAAGTATTAAAAGGTACATAAAGGTGGTTATGTAAAGTCACTTTAACATGCGACTTTACAATGCTTTTAAGGAATTAAATGCTATTCCTTAAATGCTCCAACCACATTTGTACGGCTAAAGTTAACATCCCAATGTTAACTTTGCCTATAAATACAAGTCATTGCACAACCAAGAATTTAAGTATTCGAACTCACAAGATAAATACTTCACACTTTGCAAACCTGCAATATTCTTGGTGAACTTGTGCAATATTCTCTCAATCGCTAAAGGAACATTTCACTACTTTAAGTGTTTCGATTGTTGAAGAGAAATTCCGAGTATAGATCAATTGTATTTCATAGGTTGTTAGGATATTTACATTCGTGTATTAATCTTGGTTCCGCATCAACCTTGTAATTTGTTTAATATCAATAAATAAATTACACATTGAAAACTACATATTGTCTCGTCAAGATTGTTTACAAGTTATTTGTATTATTGCATTGTTCTTTACTTATTGTCTTTTATATAAGTAATCTATCTAGAACTTGGTATATACCTCTGCAACTGATCGTCTCCAGTTCAGCAAGTATATTGCAAAGTAACTCCACCATCGACATAGAGGTGTCTTCAGTAGTACCATCTAACAAGTTGGGACTTATAAGTGGTATCAGAGCAGAAGGCTAATAAACTTGCCTAGATCTGCTAAGATGAACACTACTGAAGGTGGAGATGGTTCTGGTTCAGGTGAAAACCCCTCGAACACTAATGCACAACCTTTTCAAAACGTTAACACCAACCCTCCTCCTCCTACTGCCCCAAACCATGTCCATGTACACTACTCTAACACTCCTGTTCCAAAATTTGATGGAAACAGTGAGACATTCGGTACATGGAAGGCTAGAATGCTTTTGCATTTTGGTGGGATTGAAAGGTATATGTTGAAAATCCTTAAGGATGGACCATATATACCCATGTCCCTTGGGGTTAGTCCTCTTCTTGATCCAACTGGAAGAAGAGGTTCTAGGGAAAAGCCAGAAGACCATTGGTCTGATGAGGATCGCAGACTGGTGGACTTGGACACCAGACTGAAAAACATGATCCTTGGGGTTGTCCCTGAAGACCTAATTCCAACACTTGTGTTGTTTCCCAGTGCCAACTTTGCCTATAAATACAAGTCATTGCACAACCAAGAATTTAAGTATTCGAACTCACAAGATAAATACTTCACACTTTGCAAACCTGCAATATTCTTGGTGAACTTGTGCAATATTCTCTCAATCGCTAAAAGGAACATTTCACTACTTTAAGTGTTTCGATTGTTGAAGAGAAATTCCGAGTATAGATCAATTGTATTTCATAGGTTGTTAGGATATTTACATTCGTGTATTATCTTGGTTCCGCATCAACCTTGTAATTTGTTTAATATCAATAAATAAATTACACATTGAAAACTACATATTGTCTCATCAAGATTGTTTACAAGTTATTTGTATTATTGCATTGTTCTTTACTTATTGTCTTTTATATAAGTAATCTATCTAGAACTTGGTATATACCTCTGCAACTGGTCGTCTCCAGTTCAGCAAGTATATTGCAAAGTAACTCCACCATCGACATAGAGGTGTCTTCAGTAGTACCATCTAACAAGTTGGGACTTATAATCCATCCGTTTAAAATTATTCGGATATGGACCGGATCATGATCCATTATGTTGGATCATGGATCGGATCATGATCCATTTAAGTTGGATCACTAATGGACCGGATCATGATCCAATCCATATCCATCCATTGCCACCCCTATGAGGGGGTTGAGGTTTTGAACAATGAAGGGTTTGAAAGTGCTTCTGACTCAGATGATCAGGCTCACGGGATTAGGAACAGATTATTGAAAAGGTTGGTAAAGAAGAAGCCAAACCAATCTGGTGAGATTGATAAAACTGTGTTTCAGTTAGGGCAAACTTTTGGCAAGTTTAATGAGGTTAAATAATTGGTTAGGAGATATGCAATTGAGACTAGGATGGAGTTGAAAATTGTAAAAAATGATAAAGAAAGGGTTACAGTATTATGTGAAGGAAAGATTCCTGTTTTTGATGAAAATAATAGAGTTGTGGGCCATGAAAGTAGAGATCAAGGGGTTAAGACAATAAATACTGATGGTGGGCCAGTTAAGTTCAGTGTACCAAAAAAGAATGTAACAAAGCAGAATAAAGTTGATGGACCAACTAAGCCCAATAAGCCCAAAAAGAAATTGATACAGCAGGAGACAATTGCAAAAGATAGTGGGCCAAGCAAGTCCACTAGGGCAAAAAGAAAACAGGATGAAGTGCATAGTGGTGAGGTAGGTGAAGACACTCAAGTCAATAAAGGTGGAAGGGGACATAAGAAAAATCCTAGTGAGTTTCAATGTCCCTGGATATTGCATGTTTCCAAGATTTATGGTTCTGCCACATGGATAGTTAAAACATTTAAAGAAGAGCATAAGTGCCTGCAATCAAAATTTATCAGACACTGCACATATTCATATCTTGGCAAAACAATTGTGCAACAGATTGAAGGTACATAATTATAACTATACATTTGTTTGTTAAATATTTTAAATGCAAATAGTTAGTGAGATAGTAGAAAATGTTGTAAACTAGTGTAAAATGTTGGAATATGATCACGTTAAATAAACGCATGTCAAGAAATGTTTAAGCCTACGGGGTCACACGTATTGACACAAATACACTATGTAATTAATTAATATGTTAATGTAGTATATTAATTAATATGTTCACGAAATAATTAATTAAACGTTTGTTAAATGTTAAATATACGTTTATTAATTAAATGTTCAAAGTTAAATAACTCTAATATAACCAATCCAATCCAATCCAATCCAATCCAATCCAATCCAATCCAATCCAATCCAATCCAATCCAATCCAATCCAATCCAATCCAATCCAATCCAATCCAATCCAATCCAATCCAATCCAATCCAATCCAATCCAATCCAATCCAATCCAATCCAATCCAATCCAATCCAATCCAATCCAATCCAATCCAATCCAATCCAATCCAATCCAATCCAATCCAATCCAATCCAATCCAATCCAATCCAATCCAATCCAATCCAATCCAATCCAATCCAATCCAATCCAATCCAATCCAATCCAATCCAATCCAATCCAATCCAATCCAATCCAATCCAATCCAATCCAATCCAATCCAATCCAATCCAATCCAATCCAATCCAATCCAATCCAATCCAATCCAATCCAATCCAATCCAATCCAATCCAATCCAATCCAATCCAATCCAATCCAATCCAATCCAATCCAATCCAATCCAATCCAATCCAATCCAATCCAATCCAATCCAATCCAATCCAATCCAATCCAATCCAATCCAATCCAATCCAATCCAATCCAATCCAATCCAATCCAATCCAATCCAATCCAATCCAATCCAATCCAATCCAATCCAATCCAATCCAATCCAATCCAATCCAATCCAATCCAATCCAATCCAATCCAATCCAATCCAATCCAATCCAATCCAATCCAATCCAATCCAATCCAATCCAATCCAATCCAATCCAATCCAATCCAATCCAATCCAATCCAATCCAATCCAATCCAATCCAATCCAATCCAATCCAATCCAATCCAATCCAATCCAATCCAATCCAATCCAATCCAATCCAATCCAATCCAATCCAATCCAATCCAATCCAATCCAATCCAATCCAATCCAATCCAATCCAATCCAATCCAATCCAATCCAATCCAATCCAATCCAATCCAATCCAATCCAATCCAATCCAATCCAATCCAATCCAATCCAATCCAATCCAATCCAATCCAATCCAATCCAATCCAATCCAATCCAATCCAATCCAATCCAATCCAATCCAATCCAATCCAATCCAATCCAATCCAATCCAATCCAATCCAATCCAATCCAATCCAATCCAATCCAATCCAATCCAATCCAATCCAATCCAATCCAATCCAATCCAATCCAATCCAATCCAATCCAATCCAATCCAATCCAATCCAATCCAATCCAATCCAATCCAATCCAATCCAATCCAATCCAATCCAATCCAATCCAATCCAATCCAATCCAATCCAATCCAATCCAATCCAATCCAATCCAATCCAATCCAATCCAATCCAATCCAATCCAATCCAATCCAATCCAATCCAATCCAATCCAATCCAATCCAATCCAATCCAATCCAATCCAATCCAATCCAATCCAATCCAATCCAATCCAATCCAATCCAATCCAATCCAATCCAATCCAATCCAATCCAATCCAATCCAATCCAATCCAATCCAATCCAATCCAATCCAATCCAATCCAATCCAATCCAATCCAATCCAATCCAATCCAATCCAATCCAATCCAATCCAATCCAATCCAATCCAATCCAATCCAATCCAATCCAATCCAATCCAATCCAATCCAATCCAATCCAATCCAATCCAATCCAATCCAATCCAATCCAATCCAATCCAATCCAATCCAATCCAATCCAATCCAATCCAATCCAATCCAATCCAATCCAATCCAATCCAATCCAATCCAATCCAATCCAATCCAATCCAATCCAATCCAATCCAATCCAATCCAATCCAATCCAATCCAATCCAATCCAATCCAATCCAATCCAATCCAATCCAATCCAATCCAATCCAATCCAATCCAATCCAATCCAATCCAATCCAATCCAATCCAATCCAATCCAATCCAATCCAATCCAATCCAATCCAATCCAATCCAATCCAATCCAATCCAATCCAATCCAATCCAATCCAATCCAATCCAATCCAATCCAATCCAATCCAATCCAATCCAATCCAATCCAATCCAATCCAATCCAATCCAATCCAATCCAATCCAATCCAATCCAATCCAATCCAATCCAATCCAATCCAATCCAATCCAATCCAATCCAATCCAATCCAATCCAATCCAATCCAATCCAATCCAATCCAATCCAATCCAATCCAATCCAATCCAATCCAATCCAATCCAATCCAATCCAATCCAATCCAATCCAATCCAATCCAATCCAATCCAATCCAATCCAATCCAATCCAATCCAATCCAATCCAATCCAATCCAATCCAATCCAATCCAATCCAATCCAATCCAATCCAATCCAATCCAATCCAATCCAATCCAATCCAATCCAATCCAATCCAATCCAATCCAATCCAATCCAATCCAATCCAATCCAATCCAATCCAATCCAATCCAATCCAATCCAATCCAATCCAATCCAATCCAATCCAATCCAATCCAATCCAATCCAATCCAATCCAATCCAATCCAATCCAATCCAATCCAATCCAATCCAATCCAATCCAATCCAATCCAATCCAATCCAATCCAATCCAATCCAATCCAATCCAATCCAATCCAATCCAATCCAATCCAATCCAATCCAATCCAATCCAATCCAATCCAATCCAATCCAATCCAATCCAATCCAATCCAATCCAATCCAATCCAATAATATCCATCCACCTTCATCACATAATCTGTTGGAATATGATCACGTTAAATAAACGCATGTCAAGAAATGTTTAAGCCTACGGGGTCACACGTATTGACACAAATACACTATGTAATTAATTAATATGTTAATGTAGTATATTAATTAATATGTTCACGAAATAATTAATTAAACGTTTGTTAAATGTTAAATATACGTTTATTAATTAATAGTTTGAAAAAAATGGACTTAAGTGAAAATTAGAATTAGGGATGTTTCCTAATCCTAATATGGGGGCCGGTTTTGGGGTGAGTTTTGTAACCCAACACAAACTTGTTCACCAAGTTAAATAACCCTAATAATCTTAATATATACTAAAAGGCAACTGACCCAACCTTAATTGACCAACCACAGCTCTCAATTTCTTAAAATTAATTAAATCAACACATGTCTAAATTAATTTAAACTTTTTGGTTTTCCATCACCAATTTACACTTTAACCCAGTTTAAAAATAATTAATACTTTATTGCATAATGTCTATCTATAACAAAATATAGCTAAAAGTTAGAGAGGTTACAATATTTGGATTAATACGAATTAATATTTATATCAATATTATTTTATATTATTAATTGTAATCAAGCTAATTGTAATATGATTGTTATTAGTAATTGTAATTAGCCTCTATGTAGGATAATCAGTAATTGGAATTAATCTATATTTAGGATACAAATTCTTCTTATATAAACCGAACCCTACAAATAAAATCACAACACACGAAATCATTGAAAACCCCACGAACCAGCTGCTACTTTTATTGTTCTTAACAACCATGGCTAACGAAAATAAAATTACTTTTTTGCAAGACATCAATGAGAACTCGGTCAATTGTGTAATCAAAGTTAAGATATTGTTTTTCTGGAAAAGTTTGTATAAAAGAAACCAAGCTTCAACATCTAGCCTTGATATGATTTAGCATTCAACATTTACATTTGAATATCTCAATTTCGTCGTTATAAGTCTATTTTTACATTTAACGTATAAGTATTTTTTTGGTTCCATATACTTTACATTGATAACATTGTAAAACTCATTTATTTGATACGGGTCTAAAATCTAGTGCCATTTAAAAGACATGATTATTAAGTGTGTGAGCCTATATTTAAAAGAAAAAAAGTTACTTTAAGCCGACGATTCGGATTTTACTTTGTAATTTAGATCAAATGTTGCCATGAATAAGTAGTCATAAAAGGGACTTGAATTTATAGATTAATTATTCACAACTGATAAGTAAATCTATATGAGAGAAACAAAATCACGGACCATCTCTGTTAGATGCACAGAAAGTAAACATTAAACTGAGAAACTAGGCGGGGCCGCGCGAACGCAGACCCCGCTGACACAAATTATGACGTAGGCTCGATCACTTGGACCGACCTTAGGCGGGCACCCCTCCTGAAGTGCAATGGAGGTCACCAACCTAGGCCATGAACCTTCTTGATCATCCATTGACCCCGTCCAGGTAAGTGAGTTTTCCGTTCCCCTCTCTCTCTATTTATATTACACACCCCACTTGGAACTTATCTTTCTTTCTCGATGTGGGACAATGCTCCTATTTCTGAAACTCTATAATCTGACTATTTACTTGATTTATCCTTGTAAACAATTAAACATTATTATTACTATATCTTATTTAAATTATATTTTACCCAGTTTCAAATTACAAGACAGTTTCAAATTTAAATTATATTTTACCCAGTTTTTGGCCATGTATCCACCCACTAAAAAGCGAAAAGAATATAACTTGGAAGAAACATGAATGTTGATTTGTTGTTAATTAGGAAGTTTAAGCTTTGTGGAAAGGTTGCAAAGTGATGGACATGGAATTATATTTGCTCGCTATCTTGAATGAACAAATGAACATAACCCACATAAAGTAGCAAGTTTTAACATATACTCCCTTCACTAACTTATGGTATGCGCGTGGGTACGGATTTAGGACTACGAGTGCAAATAGGGTAACATTCGTGGTTCGAAAAAAAAGGTAGAAACTTATTATTAATGGTTCGAAGAGTTGAGAATTTGGGTAGATACAAGATATGCATCTAGACGACATTAATATCTACTCCCTCCGTCCACTTTTGAGTTTTCAAAGTCTATTTTTTATACGTTTGACCTTAAATATTTTTTATTGGATTATATAATACTTGATGAAAGTTATACCTAATGAAAACACATCTAAACCTCGATCAATTCATATAACTTTCATCGATTATTATGCAATACAAACAAAAATATTTTTTGGCAAAGTTACAAAAGAAATACTTTGAAAATTCAAAACTGGACACTTTTAGTGGGACGGAGGGTGTAATTGTTAAGAGAAAAATGAAAGAAAAAGGGATAATGAAATATCAAAGATAAGTGACAAGATGGGTTGAAAAGGTCTAACTACAAAAACAAAATGGGCTATATATTTGATCATAATGTGCGATTTGATCTATGTCTCGAATGAAGATTATCAACAAGGACAGGAAGATGAAACTTTAAGATTGAATGATATAAAGAATTTTATAAATTCATAAATATCCTTACACAGTTACACCATATAATATGTTGTAATAGTTCCATCTTAACCATTTATGCATATTAACTCACTTGATAGAGGCTTATGCCACTTGAGAGAAGATCAAGGTTCTTAACGCACATATTTAGTGTAATATTTAGCTGTTAAATGAAGAGAAAAAAACTTAATATTTAAATTTAAAAATATAACTTATAATTTATCAATTAACATGGGTCATGCATCTTTTCTCTCTCTTGTTGAGTATACCCATTCGATATTTCGATGAATAAAATAGTTATGAAAGTGGTCTTTTATAACACACATGATGCATTTAGAGTCAAACACAAAAACCTTGCATCATGTACCATTGAACCATGTCCAACAAGTCTTGTGTAAATGAATCGGGCTACTTGTGAGTTATTTTGATTGGACTCATTAAAAGCTTGAATCAAGTTGAACTTAAGCTCAGTGGCCACCAGCCGCCACTTTCCAGGATAGGTCTTGGGTTCGAGTCTTGCCAAAGGCAAATTTGAGATAATCAGGGGATTATTAAGTGGTTAAGAATCACCTGGACACTAGCCTGGCTGGAAAATTAGTGGGTACCAAATGATACATGGGATCAGGGGTTTCCATCCAATTACCATATTTTTTTTAAACAAACTCAAACAACATTGTAAGCCTAAAAGAGCTTAAAAGAGTCTTTATCTATCAAGAAAATAATCAAACGCGTATATCTATATCTATATCTATATCTATATCTATACTACCTTATAAAACATTTACCCCCTCTTATTTTCTCAAAAAAGAACTTGATCTACCCAAATTACCGTTCTCTTTTATCCATTAGTTTGAATATCATCACCTAATATATTTATAATACCATATAATCTCAACCACTCATTTTTTTCTCCTCTCCTCCATAAATCATTTTATTCCTCTAATTCATTCAAAAAAATTTATCTCAAAAACCGTACATCGATGAATTATAAAAATTATATGGGTGTTCTTAAAATTTTATTCTCTTTCATTAGAGAGGTTATTCGATATACTTTCGACGAATTGTTAAATCTGAGGGCGGAGCCTGTACGGCTAAGGGCGGAGCCCGTCAGGTAGATCACCCCATTACCGATCACCCCTATGACCTATCACTCCCTAAGATCGATCACTTCCTATGACCTATCACACTTTATAACCTATCACCCCCACTGTTTCACCGCCGCATTGCGCGGGCATTTGGCTAGTTAACCCTATATAAAGAGGGTTAAGGGTTATTGTTTTGTATGACAATTGAAAGGTAAAACCCTAACAAAAACCTCTCTTTCTCTCTTCTCTCTTGGTTCGGCCGAAAACAAAAACCCAAAGGGTTTTTCGGTTTTGTTTGTTCGACTTCATCAAAGGGTAAACACAAAAGGGTTGTGAGGATCGTGATCGGGTACTAGCATACATACATAGTGGAAAGTGACAATCAAGAACCATCTACATCAGGCAAGATAGATCCAGAAACCGCAGATGAAGTCCTACCGGGTCAAGCCTTGGAAGATCAGTTGGTCAATAGATTGGAACAGGCAGCTAGGATATTTCGAACATGTGAGGATTCAGAAGGAGAAGAGAAAGTTCAAACACCTGAACCGAATATGACTGTTTTAACTCGGATCAACAGAAATCAAGATCAACAAGGAAGGGTAAACGGAATGGGTGAAGAACAACCAAGAGATATGAACAACATTCCCTACGGGGAACGAAGAAGAATTATACCAGCTAACCGGGGCACAACTATTCGGCCTCCTGCAATATCAGCAAACTTCTCCTTAAAGGGTAATTATCTCAAGAGTGTCGAGGAAGATAAGTTCGACGGGGTTAGAAGATGGGATCCTTATGCTCATGTTGAGAGGTTTGAAAAGATTTGCTGTTTGTATCAGTACGGGGAAGGGCAAGCTGATATTGTGAAACTGGAATTGTATCCGTTGACTCTTGTTGGAGAGGCATCCTCATGGTTTAAAGAGTTACGGGAAAACTCATTCTCTAATTGGGCTGAACTCAGGGAAGCATTCATCGATGAGTTTTATTCCATAAGAACTCAAAGGCAGCTAGAGAATCAGATTAGGAGCTTTTCCCAAGATAATGGTGAGGATATTGTAGATGCTTGGAAGAGATTTAAGGAGATGTTGAGGAATTGCCCGGGACACAGCATGGGTACTGAGTTTATTGTTGAGATTTTCTTCGATGGATTGGATAGGAGGTCTAAAAGGGAGCTCGGGTATGCATTTGGGGGTAGTTTCAACAACATTTCCCCGAATGAAGGCTACAAAATTCTTGAAGATATGGCCAAGGAGAGCTCGACCCGAGATGAAGACCGAATCAAGAGATCCGGGAGAAACACTGTCGCTAAAGTTGAAAGTAGCGAAGATTCGAAATTAGTTGCTGAAGTTAAGGCCCTCTCAAAGCGTTTGGATGAAAGGTTTGATGGTCAAGAAGGTAGGTTCAAGAGTCTGGAAAAGGATGTGAAAGTTATGGCTGATGGATGTGACAATTGCGGGGATTTGCATTACACTGAGGATTGTCCCCATAAGCGAGTTGAAGATGCTAATTTTGTTCAGAACCAACCAACACAGGGGAATTTTAACCGTAACACCGGTTTTCAAAACCGGCATCAGGCAATTCTTATCCATCATCTCCTTCTTATAATACTAACAATTCTGGTTTTTGTGGTAGCAGGTTCAATAATCAGAATCAACAGGATCCAGATTCAGAGCTAAAGAATATAATGAAGGACTTTATTGGTACCTAGAGAGCAACTAATGAGCACGTTGCAGAAGAGTCAAAGAAGGTTAATTCTGCATTGGATGGAATCGGGTACAAGTTGGATCAAGGGATAAAGAACCATCAACCCACAATAAAGGACTTGGAAGGAAGGCTTGAAAGGCTCGGGAATTCTAATAGAACACCCGGTACTTTACCGAGTAACACTCAACAAAACCCGAAACCTCAATCAAGCAACCAAGGGCAGAATAATCAAGGACAAAGGCAGAAATACACCCCTCATAATGCTAGAAATGAGCATGTGAATGCCATCACAACTCGAGTAGGTAATACTGTAAAGTCCCTCACTTGATGGTTTAACCCACTAGTGTAAAATACGACAAGTTAAGAATGCACTAAATTGGACTAGTATTACTTTATATATAATTGCAAGAATATAAACAAAGTAATACAAGACTTAAAACAATAAACAATATAAAGGTGGAACACAATGTAATTTTTCAAGTGTACTTTATTTATGATGTTTAAATAAAATACAAGGTTGTGCGGAATCAAGATAATACAAGTATGTAAATATCCTAACAACCTATGAATTACAAATGATCTATATTTGTCAAATATTCTCTTTGGATCAAAATACTTAGAGTTGTGAAGTATTCCCTTTTACGATCGAGAGTATTTAGACAAATTCACCAAATTGCTAAAAAGTGATTTGAACGAAGGAAAATGACTTTGTATTTATAGGCAAGTAAATTCACAAGTGAATTTATTGCGCCATAAATATGGTTGCATGCATTTAATGAAACGACAACTTGTCATTAAATGCATTGGTCAAGTTACAAGGATAAAGTCACATCAATGTGACGTGTCATCCTTTTTAACCAACCACCTTTACACACGTATAGTTCTTTTTATCAAGTGGACACGTGGGTTGTCCAGGTAAAACTGTGTAAAGGCAAAAAGTCAGTTCCTCGTAATCAATGTTCAGACTTGTAAGGTCTAGAACACTGACAAGCTCCAGTCGTAGATCTGGTAAGACTTCCAGTGGACTCCGTCATTTATCAGTCTTCTTTCTTCTAACTTCAGTCTTTGACTTCAGTGAGAATGTCTTCAGTAGAATAGATCTGGACTAGAGTGAAGTCCAGTGAGCTGAAATCTGGTGACTCCAGATTTCCTATACAAGTAAGTTGCTCACTGGTCTTCCATTATTTCTGGACAAATCTTCAGTAAGGACTCCAGACTTCAAGTCTGGAGTGTCCAGTAAATCTGGACCTAACAAATTCCCCCTATTTGTTTAGAAATAATGCAAGGTTTTTCAAGCTATATCTTTACAATTTGTATGCTTGAAAAACACTTGTTTTTGACTTAGTCTAAAAAATTTAAGTTACTGGAAAAAACACTTTATAGATCATCAGTGTTCCAGTTTCATCTTTTAGTTCTAACTTAGACTAAATCTGATCACTTACTTGTGAATCAAAATATGTAACTTTATTTACAGCCATCAACAGAAAATAAGTTACAATTTTGGGAAATAAATACAATACAAGTAAGTAGATAAAAAAGTCAGGCCCTTCTCTTTGAAGTTTGTCCTGGTGCATCTTCAGTGGCCTTTCTTTTTGGTGAAGGTGAAGCTTCTGGAGAGCGCATATCCAAAACTGTTTCCATTTGTTGTTTTATCTTCCAGACCTTCTCAATCCTTTTCAAAAATGCTTTGACATCTGGAGATACATCAGATTTCCCCCTGAATGTCAAGCCAATCTCCTTCAATTCAGTCCACCCAAAAGCTTGGACTGAAGTATTCTTCCTTTCATCCACAAAGTTACCTTCCCTGGTCAACTTTACTTGAAACTTTGACATGCCCTCATGATTTTCAGCAAGCTTGATCTCAGCATCAATGATATTTCTGACATCAGCCCTGTACTTCATCATTTCTTCGTACTTGGCTTTTTGTCTTGCAATCTGGATCATGTATTTAGTTTCCCTTGATGCCTTTTCTTGTTCCATGGCTTTCTGAACTTCAGCCCTATTAATTTTTCTGGTTGTGTCAAGTGGAATGAAAGTGCTTAGATCTGCATCCCTGGCTGCCTTGATCTGTCTGGCAGTAAGTTTGGATAAACCCTTTATTTTCTTTCGATATTCGATCTCCAGGGCTGCAGCATTTGTTCTGACCTTTTTCTGGAGTTCCACCAGTGCTTGTGTCCTCTGAGCAATAAGATCTTCAATGGTGTGCCCATAGGTTTCAGAATCAAATTTCTGTTCTTCCACAGAGTACCTGGAATGAACATATACATCATCCATGGCATCAAGGCATTGATGGACTCTGGGATCATCCTTCATTCTTTTGTAAACATCAACATGGATGCCCAGTCTTCCAGCATTATAAGCATCCAGTGTTCCCATCTTTGCCATTTGATTTTTATGTTCGAGGAGTTCATTTATTTGGCTTCTTTTGTAAATATCAATCATAATGCCCTCCTGTTCCAGTCTCTTGGATCTTTCTTCATCAGCACTTGGGAACTCAACATTCTCTTCAATCTCACTTCCAGATACCAAATGTTTCTTTCTTTTCAGATTTTTTAATTCTGTTTCTTTTCAGTTTTTTATTTTTATTAGTTTTTATTTTATGTAGTTTTTCTAATTTAAAATTTTTTTTTTTTTTTTTTTTTTTTTTTTTTTTTTTTTTTTTTTTTTTTTTTTTTTTTTTTTTTTTTTTTTTTTTTTTTTTTTTTTTTTTTTTTTTTTTTTTTTTTTTTTTTTTTTTTTTTTTTTTTTTTTTTTTTTTTTTTTTTTTTTTTTTTTTTTTTTTTTTTTTTTTTTTTTTTTTTTTTTTTTTTTTTTTTTTTTTTTTTTTTTTTTTTTTTTTTTTTTTTTTTTTTTTTTTTTTTTTTTTTTTTTTTTTTTTTTTTTTTTTTTTTTTTTTTTTTTTTTTTTTTTTTTTTTTTTTTTTTTTTTTTTTTTTTTTTTTTTTTTTTTTTTTTTTTTTTTTTTTTTTTTTTTTTTTTTTTTTTTTTTTTTTTTTTTTTTTTTTTTTTTTTTTTTTTTTTTTTTTTTTTTTTTTTTTTTTTTTTTTTTTTTTTTTTTTTTTTTTTTTTTTTTTTTTTTTTTTTTTTTTTTTTTTTTTTTTTTTTTTTTTTTTTTTTTTTTTTTTTTTTTTTTTTTTTTTTTTTTTTTTTTTTTTTTTTTTTTTTTTTTTTTTTTTTTTTTTTTTTTTTTTTTTTTTTTTTTTTTTTTTTTTTTTTTTTTTTTTTTTTTTTTTTTTTTTTTTTTTTTTTTTTTTTTTTTTTTTTTTTTTTTTTTTTTTTTTTTTTTTTTTTTTTTTTTTTTTTTTTTTTTTTTTTTTTTTTTTTTTTTTTTTTTTTTTTTTTTTTTTTTTTTTTTTTTTTTTTTTTTTTTTTTTTTTTTTTTTTTTTTTTTTTTTTTTTTTTTTTTTTTTTTTTTTTTTTTTTTTTTTTTTTTTTTTTTTTTTTTTTTTTTTTTTTTTTTTTTTTTTTTTTTTTTTTTTTTTTTTTTTTTTTTTTTTTTTTTTTTTTTTTTTTTTTTTTTTTTTTTTTTTTTTTTTTTTTTTTTTTTTTTTTTTTTTTTTTTTTTTTTTTTTTTTTTTTTTTTTTTTTTTTTTTTTTTTTTTTTTTTTTTTTTTTTTTTTTTTTTTTTTTTTTTTTTTTTTTTTTTTTTTTTTTTTTTTTTTTTTTTTTTTTTTTTTTTTTTTTTTTTTTTTTTTTTTTTTTTTTTTTTTTTTTTTTTTTTTTTTTTTTTTTTTTTTTTTTTTTTTTTTTTTTTTTTTTTTTTTTTTTTTTTTTTTTTTTTTTTTTTTTTTTTTTTTTTTTTTTTTTTTTTTTTTTTTTTTTTTTTTTTTTTTTTTTTTTTTTTTTTTTTTTTTTTTTTTTTTTTTTTTTTTTTTTTTTTTTTTTTTTTTTTTTTTTTTTTTTTTTTTTTTTTTTTTTTTTTTTTTTTTTTTTTTTTTTTTTTTTTTTTTTTTTTTTTTTTTTTTTTTTTTTTTTTTTTTTTTTTTTTTTTTTTTTTTTTTTTTTTTTTTTTTTTTTTTTTTTTTTTTTTTTTTTTTTTTTTTTTTTTTTTTTTTTTTTTTTTTTTTTTTTTTTTTTTTTTTTTTTTTTTTTTTTTTTTTTTTTTTTTTTTTTTTTTTTTTTTTTTTTTTTTTTTTTTTTTTTTTTTTTTTTTTTTTTTTTTTTTTTTTTTTTTTTTTTTTTTTTTTTTTTTTTTTTTTTTTTTTTTTTTTTTTTTTTTTTTTTTTTTTTTTTTTTTTTTTTTTTTTTTTTTTTTTTTTTTTTTTTTTTTTTTTTTTTTTTTTTTTTTTTTTTTTTTTTTTTTTTTTTTTTTTTTTTTTTTTTTTTTTTTTTTTTTTTTTTTTTTTTTTTTTTTTTTTTTTTTTTTTTTTTTTTTTTTTTTTTTTTTTTTTTTTTTTTTTTTTTTTTTTTTTTTTTTTTTTTTTTTTTTTTTTTTTTTTTTTTTTTTTTTTTTTTTTTTTTTTTTTTTTTTTTTTTTTTTTTTTTTTTTTTTTTTTTTTTTTTTTTTTTTTTTTTTTTTTTTTTTTTTTTTTTTTTTTTTTTTTTCGGTTGAAGAAGAAGAAGAGAGACCACTGGTAGGAGGAAGTTCAGAAGTCAGTCTGGTTGCCAAAGGAACTTGTGTCTGGATTCCTTCAGTGGATGTTGCAGATGTTATAACAGTTGAGTCCAGCACACGAGGGAATTCCAGTGGTGTTTCAATTTGTGAAGGGTTAAAATAAGGATTGTTTGAAGGAATTGAAGATGGGGGCGGTGGTGGTGCATTCAAAGAATCTGGTGGTGGTGGAATGTTTAGTGATTCTGGAGGTGGTGGCATTTCTGATGACTGCTCCACTTCCATAATTTCATCACCCAAGAAACTCATATCTGTATCAAAATTATTATTATTAGACATTGATGACTCAGCTTCATCCCAAACAAGAATTTCACCAACTGTTTGATCACCAGCCTCTCTATTTAAATCAATCTGAGCATCCTTGCTCAACATTTTCCTGTTCAACTATCAACGACCCATCTGCATTCATTATGTCCCCAGCCGAAGAGTTTGAAACTGGAATTACTAGAGGTGAGGCTCCAGTAACGCCAGTTTGTGCAGGAATGTTGGGAGTGGCTGCTTGTATGTTTTCCTTGATGACATCTCCAGATTCCTGTTGGGAGGAATCTGGATGGCGAGTTTCGGCACTAGAGGGAGAGACCGGAATTCCTCCCTTCCTAAGACGTCTTTTATTTCTTGGTCGAGTGGAGGGGTTTTCTGGTACAACAATTTCAGAATGCTGAGGGTCAGGAGCCACCTGGGTTACTGGTGGCACCATTTCAGCATTGAGGACTCCAGCGGGTCCTTCACTATTTTGAAGCCCACCTGGAGCCTCTTCTGCCTCATCTGGTGATGATGCGTCAGTTTCTTCTATTTGAAAATTTGTGATCATATTTTGAGGAATATTTACCTCATTTTATGATGATTTTAAATGGTTCAGATCACGCATATACTCACAAACAGAAAAATGATTTGTCTCAAAATCATACTCATTACCAAGAGACCTTTTAAATACCAGTGAAAGGAAGTGAATAAATGGCACAAAAGCTTTTCTACCTTTCACCTTCAGGCGCTCAACTAGATAATCAAATAATATCTTAGCGAAATCCACTCTGTACCCAAACCAGAGACGATAGGCCATCTGGAGCTGTGTCTGATTAATCTGATCAAGCCCCCCAGATCCACCTCCCAAGCACTCAACTAAATGAGTAAAGAAAAATCTCCATGAGTCCGTCAGTTTGCTCATGTAGATTGTGCCCTTTCTTTGTAATTGACCATGCTCATCCAGAATATCTGTATGCCCCATCTATCTGCATACATCTCTTAAATTAAGACCAGAGGGAAGTATAACGGGCATTTCATTCGGTGAAAAATAATTCAATTCGAGAGTTGTTCGAAGAGAATCAACAGTTAGAGACAATGGTCTGGTGCCTTGCTTCAGTGTGTAAGTGATTGATTTTTCTGCTTCTATATACACAGCTGTGTACCAAAATTCACACAAATAATCGTGGTACATTTTTCCTGGATTTAGGGTTAAAGCACCATATAAAGGACATGAGAGAAAGAAAGTGTTTAATCTCCCAATAATGGATTGGGCCTCATGAGTACTAGATAGTTTGGCCATCAAGTTATTCATATTTATACGAATGGCCTTAGCCTCTAAAGTAATATGCTCTTCCTTTTTCACGGCAGCGACGGGAGCATCTTCGACAGCAAGAAGGTTATTAATGGAACTAGATTGCCTTGGAGCCATTGTATTTGATAGAAATATGAAAGATGAAACTGAAAATTAGGGTTTATGATGATTTTAAATGGTTCAGATCACGCATATACTCACAAACAGAAAAATGATTTGTCTCAAAATCATACTCATTACCAAGAGACCTTTTAAATACCAGTGAAAGGAAGTGAATAAATGGCACAAAAGCTTTTCTACCTTTCACCTTCAGGCGCTCAACTAGATAATCAAATAATATCTTAGCGAAATCCACTCTGTACCCAAACCAGAGACGATAGGCCATCTGGAGCTGTGTCTGATTAATCTGATCAAGCCCCCCAGATCCACCTCCCAAGCACTCAACTAAATGAGTAAAGAAAAATCTCCATGAGTCCGTCAGTTTGCTCATGTAGATTGTGCCCTTTCTTTGTAATTGACCATGCTCATCCAGAATATCTGTATGCCCCATCTATCTGCATACATCTCTTAAATTAAGACCAGAGGGAAGTATAACGGGCATTTCATTCGGTGAAAAATAATTCAATTCGAGAGTTGTTCGAAGAGAATCAACAGTTAGAGACAATGGTCTGGTGCCTTGCTTCAGTGTGTAAGTGATTGATTTTTCTGCTTCTATATACACAGCTGTGTACCAAAATTCACACAAATAATCGTGGTACATTTTTCCTGGATTTAGGGTTAAAGCACCATATAAAGGACATGAGAGAAAGAAAGTGTTTAATCTCCCAATAATGGATTGGGCCTCATGAGTACTAGATAGTTTGGCCATCAAGTTATTCATATTTATACGAATGGCCTTAGCCTCTAAAGTAATATGCTCTTCCTTTTTCACGGCAGCGACGGGAGCATCTTCGACAGCAAGAAGGTTATTAATGGAACTAGATTGCCTTGGAGCCATTGTATTTGATAGAAATATGAAAGATGAAACTGAAAATTAGGGTTTATGATGATTTTAAATGGTTCAGATCACGCATATACTCACAAACAGAAAAATGATTTGTCTCAAAATCATACTCATTACCAAGAGACCTTTTAAATACCAGTGAAAGGAAGTGAATAAATGGCACAAAAGCTTTTCTACCTTTCACCTTCAGGCGCTCAACTAGATAATCAAATAATATCTTAGCGAAATCCACTCTGTACCCAAACCAGAGACGATAGGCCATCTGGAGCTGTGTCTGATTAATCTGATCAAGCCCCCCAGATCCACCTCCCAAGCACTCAACTAAATGAGTAAAGAAAAATCTCCATGAGTCCGTCAGTTTGCTCATGTAGATTGTGCCCTTTCTTTGTAATTGACCATGCTCATCCAGAATATCTGTATGCCCCATCTATCTGCATACATCTCTTAAATTAAGACCAGAGGGAAGTATAACGGGCATTTCATTCGGTGAAAAATAATTCAATTCGAGAGTTGTTCGAAGAGAATCAACAGTTAGAGACAATGGTCTGGTGCCTTGCTTCAGTGTGTAAGTGATTGATTTTTCTGCTTCTATATACACAGCTGTGTACCAAAATTCACACAAATAATCGTGGTACATTTTTCCTGGATTTAGGGTTAAAGCACCATATAAAGGACATGAGAGAAAGAAAGTGTTTAATCTCCCAATAATGGATTGGGCCTCATGAGTACTAGATAGTTTGGCCATCAAGTTATTCATATTTATACGAATGGCCTTAGCCTCTAAAGTAATATGCTCTTCCTTTTTCACGGCAGCGACGGGAGCATCTTCGACAGCAAGAAGGTTATTAATGGAACTAGATTGCCTTGGAGCCATTGTATTTGATAGAAATATGAAAGATGAAACTGAAAATTAGGGTTTATGAGGATTTATGAAGAAAGAGAGTGATGATTGAAATTTAATGAAGAAGAAATTAAATGAAGGAATTTTGAGAGATTTGAGAGTAAATATGTTCGAAGTACCTGCCACCGCCCGTGCCAAGTTGGTTCTTTCTAGAGGACGCGCGCCCCTGCCTTCCCCCCGGTTTTCTTTGCCTTCTTCCCCACCCTTTTTGATCGGGTTTTGAGATCCGCATTATATACATCACATCACACATAAATGTGTGACGTTTGACAGCCCACAAAAATAACCAACTTGCACTTTTTGTCTTCCCAAGGTAAAAATACCATCATTAAGTTTGAAAAATGACACGCCACGTAAGATAAACAGTAACTGTCCATTCAAAAGGTTTACTTACGTGGCACACACAACGACCAAGTATTAAAAAATTATGACTGACATACCATGACTCATTTCAATGCATCTGGAGGTTGACTGGACACTCCAGGAACACTGGTGGATTACTCCAGTGAAGTATGCAAAGATATTTTCCAGAAAATTCTTCCAGTGAGAAAATAAATTCCCCCTGATATTTAAAAACATTTTAAGGACAAAAATATTTCTTGAGTCCCCATTGGACTGGAGATTTATAAATTTATAACAGCAAAGATAGTACACAAAGGCGTTCAATACCTAAGCTGGTATAAACTTATAAATATGAAATGGAGATCCATAAATCTATTAATGCAAAGATAGTACACAAAGGCGTTCGATATCTAAGCAGTCATATATTTATAAATCTTTAAATCAAGGATCCCTGATAGTACACAAAGGCGTTCAATACCAAGGTTCTAGATTTAAGGGTTTAACATTCCCAACTCACCAACAAGATATTCAAAAGTTTTAACATCCAGTGGTTTGGTAAAAATGTCAGCGAGTTGTTTGTCAGTGGGAATAAAATGGAGTTCTATATTATTTTTCATAATATGATCACGAATAAAATGATACCTGAGATCGATGTGCTTTGTCTTTGAGTGCATGACTGGATTGTTTGAGATAGCAATGGCACTGGTATTATCACAGAAAATAGGAGTTTTGGAATATTTAATACCATAATCAAGCAACTGGTTCTTCATCCAGAGTATCTGAGCACAACAACTGGCTGCAGACACGTATTCAACTTCAGCAGTGGATAATGAAACCGAGGTTTGCTTCTTACTGGTCCAACTGACCAGTTTGCCACCAAGGAAATGACATCCACCAGTAGTGGATTTCCTGTCTATCTTACAACCTGCATGATCTGAATCTGAATAACCCATTAGATCCATGCCTGAGCCTTTGGAATACCAAAGACCCAAACTGGGAACACCCTTAAGGTATTTTAGTATGCGCTTTACAGCAAGCATATGAGATTCTTTTGGATTAGACTGATATCTGGCACATAAACATGTTGAAAACATAATATCTGGTCTACTGGCGGTTAAATACATCAGTGAACCAACCATGCCTCTATAGACAGTGATGTTTACTGGTTTACCTTCTGGATTTAAGTCCAGAGTCAGTGGTGCAGAAATTGGAGTGGGTTTAGATGGTGAAGGAATTCATATCATATTTCTTTAAAAGATCTCTAACATATTTCTCTTGATTAATAAAAATACCATCTCTGGTTTGTTTAATCTGAAGTCCTAGAAAATATGTTAATTCACCCATTAAACTCATCTCATATTCAGATGACATAATTTTCGAAAATTTCTTGCACATGTTTTCATCAGTAGACCCAAAAATAATATCATCAACATAAATTTGTACCAGCAGAAGATTACCTTTTTCATGAAGAATAAATAAGGTATTGTCAATTGCACCTTTTTTAAAATTATTTTTCAATAAGTGTTTAGTCAGAGTATCATACCAGGCTCGTGGGGCTTGTCTGAGACCATACAGTGCTTTGTCCAGACGATATACCCAGTGTGGATGCTTTTCATCAATGAAACCTGGTGGTTGCTTGACATAAACTTCTTCTTCTAGTTTTCCATTTAAAAATGCACTTTTTACATCCATCTGGTAGACCTTGAACTGATGATGAGCAACAAATGCTAAGAAAATTCTGATCTCTTCAAGTCTAGCCACTGAAGCAAAAGATTAATCAAAATCAACATCTGATTGGCAATAACCCTGCGCAACCAATCTGGCCTTGTTTCTGACAACATGGCCATTTTCATCTACCTTATTCCTGAAGACCCATCTTGTTCCAATTGGTTCTTTCTTTCCAACTGGGAAAGGAACCAGGTACCAAACCTTGTTCCTTTCAAACTGGTGAAGCTCTTCTTGCATAGCAATCACCCAGCTTGGATCTTCCATAGCCTCGTCAATCTTCTTTGGTTCAATCAGTGATAAGAAGCTGACATATAAACATTGATCACTGGAGGCTCTTCTGGTCATAACACCTCTACTGGATTCACCTATGATCTGATCGATAGGATGAGCTTTTGTCCACCTAGAGTATTGACCAGGATTGTTACTGACAACAATATCAGTGCAAGAATTTAATTGAGTCTCCTCTGGTGTTTCTTCAGGAGGAGGGTCTTGCCAGACGACTTCAACGTCTTCATCTGAATCAATAAGATCACGATTTTCATCATGAAATTCTTCATTTGAAAGCATTTCTTGAAGTACTGGTTCAGTTTCAACTGATACTGATACTGGGGGAGTAGTACGAACATCTGATCCAATAATAATTTCAGAGGGTAGCTTGAAATTCATTGAAGGAATGGTGTACTACTGGAGGGTTTCTTAGTCTGAACGGGTTCCAGATCAGGATGACTAGAAGCTTCTTCTGAAGAATCTTTATTGTAGTTGATAGGATCAGATTCACAGAAGACAATTGGAGTTACTGGGGAAGTATCAAGGGTTGAAATTTTATTGATTGCTGCATTTGATTCATCAAATGCGACATGTATTGACTCATTGACCTTCTCCAGTCTCTTGTTATAGACTCTGAAGGCCTTGCGAATGGCTGAATAACCTAAGAAATATCCTTCATTAGCTTTGGCATCAAATTTGCCTAACTGACTGGAGTCGTTCAGGATGTAAACTGGACATCCAAAAACGTGAAAATAACCAATATTTGGTTTTCTATTTCTTAATATTTCATAGGCTGTCTTCTTATGTCTCTTGATGTAAATAGACCTGTTCTGGGTGTGACAAGCAGTAGCTATCGCTTCAGCCCAGAAATTTGTAGGAAGACCAGATTCAGCAAGCATACTCCTGGAAGCTTCTATCAGCGATTGATTCTTTCTTTCTATTACTCCATTTTGCTCTGGAGTATGTGATGAAGAGAAATTCTGGGAGATGCCAGTGTTAGTACAGAATGACTCCAGTATAGCATTCTGGAATTCTGTTCCATTGTCACTTCTTAACTGACACACTTTTCGCTTATGTTTGAGTTCAATTTGCTTAATTAAAGCAATGATTTCAGCAGCAGCTTCATTTTTAGACCTGAGAAAGATAACCCAACAATATCTGGAAAATTCATCGACAATCACCAGGGTGTATCTTTTACCAGCACGAGTCTGAACATTTACTGGACCAAAAAGATCCATATGGAGCATATGAAGTGGTTCAGATATGCTGAAATTCTGCTTGGTCTTGAAACTGGTACGTTTCTGCTTACCCATCTCACATCCTGGACATGGCCTTTCCTTTTTGAAGGAAACTGAAGGTATCCTATCTGCCAGTTGTTTTCTAGACAACTTATTTATATTTTTGAAATTTAAATGGGATAACCTTTTATGTCATAACCAGTTTGTGTCTTCATCAGCTTGAGTATAGAAACACTGCTCTGAAGGAGAGCTTTCCATATCCATTACATACACATTTCCTCTTCTGGGAGCAATCAATACTACCTTCCAGTCCTTGTTGAAGACGATACCCTGAGCAATATTGAACAGAACTTGATAGCCATCATCACACAGTTGACTTACACTGATCAGGTTATATTTCAAACCATTCACAAATGCAACTCGTCTGAATTTGACTTGTCCATTATTCAGGACACCATACCCCTCAGTTTTTCCACAACCATCATTTCCAAAAGTAATGGAGGGTCCATCAGAAATTATGAACTCCTCCAGCAGGGTCTTACTTCCGGTCATTGTCCTGCCAGCTGCACTGTCAAGATACCAAACATATTTCTTTCGATCGCCCTGCACATCCACCAGATTGATTAGTTAGATTTGGGAACCCATCGACTGATGGGTTCACTGGACCCTCCCTTATAGGTCCCTGGAGGTATCTGGTTGAGTTCACTTTCTTCCAAAACAGATTTCTCTGCGAATTTAATTGGAACTGATAGTTTTGAAACCTTTTTCTTTTTCTTTTCAAATGGAGAAACAATTTTTGTCTTTCTTTGAAAAAGGTTTTCTATTTTGTTTAGGGACAGACGAAGTACCCTCAAAATTGTTTAATCTTGCATTACAACTTTGAATTTGACTAGCCAGTAGTTGAAACTGGCTCTCCAGCCTTAACAAAACACTTTCTTCAGATGACACCTGAGCCTTTCCAGTTGACTGGACTTTAGGCTTAGGTAGGGAGACATTCTTCTTCTTTGGAACTGAAGGTCCCTTGGAAGAAGACTGAGGCAAAGGTTTCTTCTGATTAACCTTTTTCACTAGAGCAGTCACCTGAGGTGCTCCAGTTTTGACCTCTGGGGATTGAACTGGAAAAATATTGGCCTTGGGAGTAACAGGCTCATCATAAATGGTAATGGGCCTGAACCCCTCTGGTAAACGGTCAATAACTGATATCAAGGATGCAACATGAGTATTTCCATCTAAATAAGCACGTTTTTGAGTGGGAAATTGATTTACTCCAGCATCATATGGCCTTTTGGTTTCCAGCCATGATTTAATAACCTGTTTTTCTTTTTCTAAAATTATTTCCAGGTCTTGTTTTTCTTGAATCAGTTGTTCAGTTACCAGAACTTGAGCTTGAAAAGCCAGTTCAATATATTGAAGTTCTTTTAATTTTGTTTTTAAAACTGAAATTTCAGAAAAATCTGTTTCTATACCATTTACACAGTCAGATCTAACAGTTTCAACAAAAATTAAATCAGAATTAAGAGCTTCAGCAATGTCCAATTTTAGTTCAGGGTCAGTTTCAAGATCATAATTACTGACCTTTTTGATCACAATATCCACCCATCTTCCAGATGTGACATCTTCCTTCACCAGATGCTCTTCGTCTGCCAGAGCCATGTAACAACAGTCTCTTTCCTCTTCTTCATCAACTGATGAATCATCAGAGGGAACCCATTTTTCTTCAGAAGTTGCAATCATGCATTTATTATTTTCAATTTGTTGAGACATGAGAGCAATTTGAGCCTTAAGCTTTTTATATTTGAATTTATAGCTATCATCAGGCTTTTTAGAAGTAAATGGACCAGGCTGAGATACAAACTGACTGGACTTGCAATCCTTCATGAAATGACCTTTTCTGCCACACTTAAAGCATGTCAGATTAGTCTTATCAGTTGAAGTACTGGATGCAAATTGTCCACTGGGCCTATTTACTCTTGCTTTGAAACGGTTAAACGTTTTAGCAATCATTGCAACAAGGTCATCATTGTCAGATTCATCACAGTCTGGAGAGATATTACTAGTTTCTCCAGATTCCATTAGTTCAGACATCATCTTCTTCATAGAAAATACATTCTCAGAAGACAACAGTGCTGCACCTTGTGGATCAGTATGACTGACCACATTGGAACTACTGGAGGCATGGTTTAAGGCATCTTGTTCTGCCACAACTCTCTGAGCCTGATTTTCTTCAGTGTATCTGAAGGCTCCATATAAAGTTGAAAGAGTGTGAGAGTGCAGAGTTTTACCTTGTCTTAAGACCAGGATCATGTGAGACCATTTGGTGGATAAAATATCACAAAATTTCTCCAGAAGTATATCCTTGTCTTTCTCAACCCCAAGTCCTCTCAACTGGTTAATAATGCTCATAAATCTGGTGTAAGTACCAGTGAGAGACTCATTGGGAAGAGAAAAAAATGACTCATACTTCTTGTTTAAGGAGATCTTTCTTGTGACAATGGTGTCATCTCCTCCTTCATACTGGTTCACCAGTTCATCCCACATGGTTTTAGCACTGGGAAAAAGAACTAGTGTGGGAATTAGGGTTTTTGGAACAGCCCCGAGGATCATGTTTTTGAGAAGGGTATCTAAATTTACCAATCTCCCCTCCTCTTTAGACCAATGTTCCTCCCTCTTTTCCCTACCTCTTCTAGATCCAGTTGGATCAAGAAGAGCATTGAGAGGTGATGTGGGGACGTAAGGTCCTTCATTTAAAATTTTCATCATATTTCTCTCAATTCTAGTAATATGTAATATCATTCTTGCTTTCCACGTCCCAAATTCATCACTGTTCCCACTGAATTTAGGAACAGGATTGTTTGAGTAGTGCACATGCACATGTGGGGAAGCAGGAGTAGGAGGAGGAGGTGGTGGATTAGTGTTAATGACGAGTGGTTCATTATTTTGTTCATTAACAATAGGATCAGGACCAAGACTAAAACCTTGTGTATTTTCTGGGTTGGCCATCAAAAAACAGATCTAGGCAAATTTGTTAGCCTTCTGCTCTGATACCACTTGTAAAGTCCCTCACTTGATGGTTTAACCCACTAGTGTAAAATACGACAAGTTAAGAATGCACTAAATTGGACTAGTATTACTTTAAATATAATTGCAAGAATATAAACAAAGTAATACAAGACTTAAAACAATAAACAATATAAAGGTGGAACACAATGTAATTTTTCAAGTGTAATTTATTTATGATGTTTAAATAAAATACAAGGTTGTGCGGAATCAAGATAATATAAGTATGTAAATATCCTAACAACCTATGAATTACAAATGATCTATATTTGTCAAATATTCTCTTTGGATCAAAATACTTAGAGTTGTGAAGTATTCCCTTTTACGATCGAGTGTATTTAGACAAATTCACCAAATTGCTAAAAAGTGATTTGAACGAAGGAAAATGACTTTGTATTTATAGGCAAGTAAATTCACAAGTGAATTTATTGCGCCATAAATATGGTTGCATGCATTTAATGAAACGACAACTTGTCATTAAATGCATTGGTCAAGTTACAAGGATAAAGTCACATCAATGTGATGTGTCATCCTTTTTAACCAACCACCTTTACACACGTATAGTTCTTTTTATCAAGTGGACACGTGGGTTGTCCAGGTAAAACTGTGTAAAGGCAAAAAGTCAGTTCCTCGTAATCAATGTTCAGACTTGTAAGGTCTAGAACACTGACAAGCTCCAGTCGTAAATTTGGTAAGACTTCCAGTGGACTCCGCCATTTGTCAGTCTTCTTTCTTCTAACTTCAGTCTTTGACTTCAGTGAGAATGTCTTCAGTAGAATAGATCTGGACTAGAGTGAAGTCCAGTGAGCTGAAATCTGGTGACTCCAGATTTCCTATACAAGTAAGTTGCTCACTGGTCTTCCATTATTTTTGGACAAATCTTCAGTACGGACTCCAGACTTCAAGTCTGGAGTGATCCAGTAAATCTGGACCTAACAAATACTTATAACTCATCTAATCCATTACCTGATGATGTTATCCCAGTTGTGCAGGAACATGAAGACGAGGAGGCGGTTGATGATGAGATAGAGATGGAGCCGAACCCAGCCGTGCAGACACCGGTCATTCCATCTAAGCAAGCTGACAAGCCAAAAGTGAAGCCCTATTAGCCGAAGATCCCATTTCCTCAATGGTTGAGGAAAAAGAAGATCAAAGAGCATTTCAAGAAGTTTGTTGAACTGATTCAGTCGGTAAGCATAACTGTTCCTTTAGTTGATCTTATTGCAGGGATGCCGAATTACGCCAAGTTTCTCAAGGAGCTCATCAGCGACAAAAGGAAGCTTGAAGAGGAAAAGACTACCGTTCTTAGTGCCGAGTGTTCAGCAATAATCAAGAACCAGATTCCTCCCAAATTAGAAGATCCAGGGAGTTTTCTCATTGCTTGTTCTTTTGGTGCATTTGTGTGTGAGGCCTTGGCCGATCTTGGGGCCAGTATTAATTTAATGCCTTATTCTGTTTATACAAAATTGGCCTTAGGTGAGTTGACCCCTACCCGAATGAGCATTAGGCTCGCTGACCGCTCTTTCGAATATCCCATAGGGACAGCGGAGAACATGCAGATGAAGGTAGGGCATATTGTGTTTCCGGTCGACTTTGTCATTCTAGAAATGGAGGCGGACGCTAAAGTTCCTCCAATTCTTAGCCGCCCATTCCTTAACACCGTGGATGCTATCATCCGGGTTAAGGATAAGGAGATTTCCTTAGGGGTCGGTGATGACCGGATTGTTTTTAAAGTTAATAGAGCATTAAAGCATCCTTATTCTTCTGATGATACTTGTTTTCGAATTGATGTGATAGATGATGCGTTAGATTTGGAGATGCAAGAAGTTGCAGGTGCAAATGGAGTTATTGAAGCTAAAATTGCGAATGGTGAAGCAACCACTAATGAGCAAGTTGAAGCGATTTTAGCTTTGAGCATTGATACAACTCTACCGGAAGATGAGACCTTCGAAAAGATCACGACGGATGGAAGCACACGCGTGTTGACATCGGTTGAGAACCCTCCTACCGACTTGGAGCTCAAGCCTTTGCCGGATCATCTTGAGTATGCTTATCTCGAAGGTACATCTCTTTTACCCGTTGTTATCTCGTTCTCATTGTTGGAGGATGAGAAATCTAGACTCATGACCGTCCTCAAAGCCCATAAAAAGGCCTTTGCTTGGAAAACTTCCGATATCCCGGGTATAAGTCCTGAATATTGTAAGCACACCATTAATTTTGTTGATAATGTCAAACCGGTTGTGCAAAGACAACGTAGACTTAACCCGAATATGAAAGAAGTTGTGAAAAAAGAGATAATTAAATTGCTTGATGCGGGAATTATATTCCCCATTTCGGATAGTCCATGGGTGAGTCCGGTACATTGTGTACCGAAAAAGGGTGGGATGACTGTGGTTCTAAATGAGAAAAATGAGTTAGTTCCCACTCGAACTGTCACGGGATGGCGGGTTTGCATTGATTATCGGAAGTTAAATGACGCCACCCGTAAAGACCATTTTCCTTTGCCATTCATCGACCAAATGCTCGAACGGCTTGCCGAAAACGAGTACTTTTGCTTCTTGGATGGGTTTTCGGGTTATTTCCAAATACCCATTGACCCGAATGACCAAGAAATTGTCCCTTTGGTACTTATGCCTATAGGAGAATGCCCTTTGGTCTTTCCAATCCCCTGGAACCTTTCAAAGATGCATGATTGCTATTTTTCAAGACATGATTGAAACTTCCATGAAAGTCTTCATGGATGACTTTTATGTGTTTGGAAGTTCGTTTGAAAGTTGTTTAGAGAGTCTTGATAAAATGTTAGAAAGGTGTGAAAGGGCACATTTGGTTTTGAATTGGGAAAAATGCCATTTCATGGTGAAGGAAGGGATTGTGTTGGGACATAAAGTTTCTAAAGCGGGACTTGAGGTTGATAAAGCGAAAGTAGATGTCATAGCTAAACTACCCCCTCCCTCTAATGTTAAATCGGTAAGAAGCTTTTTGGGTCATGCCAGGTTTTATCGTCGGTTCATAAAAGATTTCTCAAAAATCACCCGACCCATGACCAAGTTATTGAAAAAGATGTCCCATTTAATTTTGATGATGAGTGTCTTCATGCATTTAACCTACTTAAGGACAAATTGACTAATGCTCCTATTATGTCTTCACCCGATTGGTCCTTACCTTTTGAGTTAATGTGTGATGCTAGCGAGTATGCCTTAGGGGCCGTTTTAGGCCAAAGGGATGACAAACATTTTCGTCTCATTTCTTATGCTAGCAAGACCCTCAACCCGGCTCAACAAAATTATACCGTGACTAAAAAATAATTGTTGGCCGTTGTGGATGCTTTTGATAAGTTTCGACCCTACTTGGTTCTTAATAAGACCATTGTCTATATCGACCATTCCGCCTTGAGGTACTTGTTCTCTAAACAAGATGCCAAACCCCATCTCATCCGTTGGGTCTTGCTTTTGCAAGAGTTCGACATTGAGATCAAGGACAAAAAGGGGGCTGAAAATGTGGCGGCCGATCATTTGAGTAGGCTCGAAAACCCTCACCTTGAGGAGTTGCAAGAGCATGAGATTGATGATGCTTTTCGTGATGAGTATTTGATGCAAGTTGAAGTCGAGGAAGCACCATGGTATGCCAACATTGCTAACTATCTTTGTGCATATGTGATTCCCAAAGAAATGTCATCTCAACAAAAGAAGAAATTCTTTTATGAGATCAAACATTATTTTTGGGAAGATCCATTTTTGTTTAGAACGTGTGCAGATGGGATGATCAGGAGATGTGTGTCCAGTGCAGAAACCCAGAAGATTTTAGATGCATGTCATTATGGTCCTACAGAAGGGTATTATGGGCCCTCTGTAACCGGTAAGAAAGTTTATGATGTAGGTTTCTATTGGCCGACCATTTTCAAGGAAGCTCAAACTCTAGTGGAGACTTGTGACTCTTGCCAGCGACAAGGTAACATCACTTAAAGGGATGAAATGCCCCAACAGATGATTCAGGTATGTGAAGTTTTTGATGTGTGGGGAATTGACTTCATGGGACCCTTCCCCTCCCTCCAATAAGTCCCTTTATTACTTAGTTGCTGTTGATTATGTGTCCAAGTGGGCGGAAGCCAAGGCTTTACCCACCAATGATGCTAGAGTGGTCATAGACTTTTTGAAGCAGTTGTTTTTGTCGAAGTTTAAGATTAAGAAACCTAAATTGACCTCTCGTTGGATAGGACCCTATGAAATTAAGCACGTGTATCCGTCCGGGTATGTCGAGTTGTTTAAAAAGAATGGAGGATCGTTTATTGTTAATGGTCACAGGTTAAAGATATATTAGGAGGAAGAAGCTGTTGGGGGAGTTGTTATTGAGGAGCTCCCATTGTTTGATTTAGAAGAGTGACGGGAGATCGAGTCTAGCTAAAGACTCGTTTAAATTAAGCGCTTCGCGGGAGGCAACCCGTGTTTCGTATTTCTTATTTTCAATAAATTTTGCTTATTTATCAGTTTTTAATGTGCTTATGTCGAGATTTACAGGTCTGGAGGGATTCCCACGCATTACGGTAAGTCGTTTCAAGAGACAAAAGGTAAGTGTGTGTGTGGGGGGGGGGGGGGGGGGGGGGGGTTGCGCCACAGTCATCAAACTGCGCCGCAGTGCCTTCAGTTCGATGCGCAGCAGCCCCCAAGCTGTGAAGCAACCTAAATCTCTGAATAATAATTGCGCCGCAATCCATAAGCTTGGGCATAGTTGGTTTTGGGCTTAAAACAAATCAACAACAAAAACAAAAAAAATAATAACAAAAAAATAAAAAAAAAAAAAAATTAAAAATAAAAAATTGATAAAATAAACACACTGCGACGCAGTGTGGGGGAGGACTGCGCCGCAGGCCCTTTCAGTTCGATGCGCAGCAGCCCCCAAGCTGTGAAGCAACCTAAATCTCTGAATAATAATTGCGCCGCAATCCATAAGCTGCGACGCAACGTGTTATGTGTTCCAGAAAATCCGAAAACCAAAAAAAAAAAAAAAATCCAAAAAATAAAAAATTGATAAAATAAACACACTGCGACGCAGTGTGGGGGAGGACTGCGCCGCAGGCCCTTTCAGATCCGGTCAAAAAGGGGCATTTGTGGCTAGGGTAAACTCACTTTTTACTTTACTCAAAATTCAAAACCCTTTTCTCTTTAAAAATCCATCCGATCCATTCCCCCCTCCTTCTTTATTTTCTTCAGTTTTTGATCTTTCTCTTTAATCTTTATCATAATGACAAGGCAAGGCAAGGTTAGTATCTCCTCTTCAACTCTCATTGTTTCTTTTAATTTATTGTTGGCAGATTTCTTTTAATCCAATTCGACCCTATATAGATTTATGCTTAAATTTATTGTTCATATTTGAATTTGAGATAGATTGGGTCTAAAAGAATGAGGGTTGGTTGATTTGTTGATAAATTGATTGTTAGTTTTCATACTATTGTGATAATCGATTAAGTTAGGGATAATTAACTTCATGCTTGATTAATTGATAGACCCTAAGCTTAATTTGTGATGGATTTTGAATTTGGGGGTTGGATTGTTGTTCGACTGCGTCTGCCCAGATTGCTTAAGACTGCGCCACAGTCTACAAACTGCGACGCAGTGGTGATACAGAAAAACAAGTTGCGCTGCAGTGAGTGAAACTGCGACGCAGTGTGACCCTGTTCTGCCTGACCTCTTGTTTAACTTAAGATATGATATTGTTAGAATTAAAAATGTGGTGTTAAATTGTAAATTCTATCTATGGAAGGGTATAAGTGTTAATTAGATGATTTGTTAATTGTGGTGTTTAATTGTAAATTCTATCTATGGAAGGGGTATTAGTGTTAATTAGGTGATTTGTATAAATACCCCTCCATAAGTCATTTATGAAAAACCTTGGAATAAACCTTTAATCATAATTCCATACATCCTTCTCTCTAACTTACTTTCTCTTCTAACTTCATCTTCAACCTCCCATCATCTTCACACACTAAAACACACACTAAACCCTAATTCCTCCATTGTTACACATATTAAGCTCGAATTATTCGTTTCAATTGGTATCATAGCAAAATCGGTTCACCCGAGCGATCCGTATTCGTATTATCAAAATGATTTTGCGATTATTTTCGTGATTTGAGCTTAATTTCGTACTTAATTTTTATGTTACTGTTCATTTGGAGGCTAATTATGATTCTGATCATTGATTAAGAGTGGATTAGTGTTAAAATTGATTAATCAATCTTCAATTTTGAATTTTCAGATCAAAAATTCATTAATTTTGTATGTTCTATTGTTGAATTCGGAAAATAAAAGAAAAGTCAACACTACTGGTGCTACAGTAGCTTTCATGTGATTGATTTCACAAAGTTCGAAATAGTAAAAGTGCAGATTACATTACTTTTCAATATTACAACTTTTTCTTTAATTAAAAAAAAAAGGAAAAAGAAAGAAAATCAACAAAAATAGTCTTGAACTTCTCTCTTCATTTCTTCTTCGTTGTTGATCGAATCAAGCTGAAAATCATAAGGTTTTGTTCGCAATCAAATTCTGAACGTTCATTTTTAATTTTTCGATGTCAAGTTTGAATTTTTCCGGCGAGTCTCAATCGGTTTAATTTTTGCTGAGGGTTTGTTCGCGGATTGATTCTGAGTATTTTGGTGCCGGTTTTGTGTGTTAATTCGAAGGAACGAAGGAGTTATCGGCGTTTAAAGTTTTCCGGCGTGACGGTTACTATTTCCGGTCACCGTGTTTCCAGAAACATATCATTTGCAGACCTCAATTTTTTTTAATTAAAAGTCAAAGTTTTTCTTTTTGTTGACTAATTGGTCAAAGGTTCAAAAAGAAAAGGTTCAAAAAGAAAAGGTTCAAAAGGAGGGTTCATTCAGTTGGTTAAAAAAAAATAAATTGCATTTGCAGACTTGATTTCATATCGTATTATCTCGGGTTTGCCGAAGTGTTTTCTCGACCAGAACTTGAATACCCGTGTTTACAGACTTTCTGGATCCGAAACTCGCATTTGCAGATTTCGTTTTGAGCTATTTGCAGACTTAATTGATCAGTTACCCGTGTTTGCCGACTTGATCAAATCCCGTGTTTGCAGACTTCGATTTACCCCATTTGCAGACTTTTTTTTTGATCTGCAAATCAACAAAAATTTTAAAATTTTTTCAAAACTTTACCCACTTATTTTACACCACTTTCTCACCCTTTATGCAAATTTTGAGAAATTTTTTGAAAAATTGGCCATTTACAAATCATTCTGGTCTGTAAATAAGGTTTTTCTCAAATTTTGGTTAAGTGTTGAAGAAATTGGCCATTTACAGATCATTTTGGTCTGTAAATAAGGTTTTTCACAAAATTTGGTTAAGTGTTGGAAAAAGTGTGCATTTACAGACGTTTTTGGTCTGTAAATGAACATTTTTGGTGACTTGAGTTTTGCGATCAAGGAAAATAGCCATTTACAGATCGTTTTGGTCTGTAAATCATTGCGATCAAGGAAAACTAACCATTTACAGATCATTTTGGTCTGTAAATCAACATTTTTCAGAAAATTTTTTCCAGAAACATTTTTAGCCAATAACCTATCACTGTGCAAAATTTTAAAAATTTCAAAATTTTTTGAGCCATTTACAGATCATTTTGGTCTGTAAATGCATGTTTTTACTTAGAAAATTTTTGAGCTGCTTTTTGATTAGTTGTTGGGCTACATATTTTTTTTGGGTTAACTTTTTTTAGGTGATCTTTCATTGAGTTGTCATCAAGTTTTTAGTCAAAATGTCAACTACGGTACCGGATAACATGAGGTGCAAATTTGTAGTTTTGATTAAAAAATTTCAATCTAAAATTGACCAACTCAAATATGAAAATAAAGAGCTCAAATCTGCAAATGATCTCATTTTGTCTAACATGGAAAGTCTTCAAAAAGAAAATGATCATTTGCACTCAAAGATTTTCAAATTAACAAATGTGTTGGACAATTCTTCTAAAGAGCTCAATAAAGTTGTTTTAGACAATCAGTCAAAAGAACTTGTTTGGCAACAAAAGATTTCTGAGCTTAACCATGAGTTGCGAAATAAGTCCATCATTTTTGAGAGCAAAGTTGAAGAAGAAAGAACAATTTTTTGTGCTCAAATCAAGTGTCTTGAAGACAAGTGTTTGCAACTTCAGTCAAACGAAACATTTTTGACAAAAAGAATCACTGATCTTGAGACTGAAATGCAAACACGTCCTATAACTGTGAATTCCTCTATGCAAACTGAATGTGAAGCTGATGAAATCATTTCCAAGGAAAGTCATGATGAAACCATTTCCAAACCAAAAACATGTTGTCAAACTAAACCAAAAGTTAATGTTCCAAAGAAGATTTACACGGGTAAATCTTCAATTTTTTTGAAAGAAAGGTCTCTCAGTTTACTAATTACTCCTTGCAAAAGGGTAAGAAGTACGCTAAGAAACAACATTTTTATGGAACAACTACTTTTGTCTCTTTTCTATCCTTCAAGGATAATTTTGAACATCTTTCTCAAGCAAAATCTCAGTTGTCTAAATCAAAATGGAAACCGATTTCAAAAGACAAGTCAACTGAGTCAAAATCATTCAAATATTCATTTTCTAAACTTTTTGATCTTGCAGCAAAACCTGTGAAAACAGTTGTGCAAAAAATGAATGATTTTGTTTCGAAAAATCATTTCTCAAATCAATCTCCCAAGATTGGAAGTTTCTCAAAGAAATCAAATGATTTTTCACCATTGCTTCCACGTAAAATCTTTTCAATTAAAACACCGGGTTTTAGTTCTCCGTGGAATGCAACTTCGATTCATCAAATCGATGAGACTTACATTTGGTCTTTTAACAAGTCAAAAACCATTGGACCCAATCTCAAGTGGGTTCCAAAAGTGATTTCTAAATGATTTGATGAAAGGTGGCTTATGCACACTTCAGTGTATAACCCGTTCTAAAACCGTTTTTATAAATTCATCATTTTAGAAAAATACAAAAAGATTTTCATTTTTCTTATTTTTCAAAAATCCAAAAAGATTTTCTCTTTTCATCATTTTTATTTACTTTGTTTTTTGGTTTCTCACAAAGTATTAGGATGAGATGCAAGACATCGAACGCCTTTGTGTACTGCCTTCATAGTCTCATTTGTAATATTTGTGAGTAACTTTCAACCTTTTACTCACCCTTTATATGCAAAACAATTTGTTCAAATCATGCATATATTTAGGGGGAGTTTGTTTATTAAACTAAAACTTCCAAGTGTTCAAACTTGTTTTCCATTTTCAAACACTTTGGATGATTTTCAAATCATTTTTGATCAAATTTGTTGAAGTTCGGTGTTAGATTTGCACACGAGAGGTTAGGCCACTCATAAAAACTCCATGATCTTGTTGTTAGGTCGGAAATCGACCAAGTATAATTTGTTCAGAAATAGCTTGAAGTTTAGTGAAGACGTCTGTACAGAATTTGAGATGTCTCAGAATTCCTTCACTGAAGCTTCACTTCAGTTCAGATCAAGACAATCTGAAGCATTCATTCTGAAGTCAAAGACTGAAGTATGAAGAAGAGAATCATCTCAGAAGCGAGCAACGAGTGATTCTACCAGATCGAAGACTGAAGCATCTCAGTGTAAAGTATTTACAACACTTTACACTGATTACGAGGAAGACTTTTTACTTTACATACCTTTATCCAGTTAATAGATTTGTCTATTAATAAAAGGTACAAGGCAAAAGCATGGGTATGGAACATAGTACTATAAGTCACATCAACTGACTTATATACTCTTCCTATTATAAGCATGTAAGGAATTAGGTTTAATTCCTTAAATGCTTACAACCACTTTTGTACGATCTTGTCCATGTCATCATGGACTTGGTCTATAAATACAAAGTCCTCTCACAACTTGCAAAGAGCTTGAAAACTTTAGCATTGCAACTTGTGAGATATACTCTAAGTAAACTTACGAGTATTTCCAAGTTATTTAGATCACTTGTATTTCGGGATTGTTTAGATACTTACACTTGGGTGTTTATCTTTGTTCCGCAACAATCCTTGTATTTGTTTATATATCAATAAATCAAATACATTAGAAAGAAAACAATGTGTCTCAATGCTACATACTTGATTATACATATATATATCTTTATATAGTTTCAGCCATTCAAGTTCCTATTATTTACTTTAAGTCAATTGTTTCTTGTTATCCATATCTGGATCGTAAACTTAACTTGTCCTTCAAGATTAGTTGTACTTGCCAGTCGGGTTTATTTAACCATCTATATTTGGGACTCACAATTGGTATCAGAGCCTAAAGGTTGGATTATATCAATTCATTAACCTTTGATCTACATAGATGGCTGACTTTCAACAAGAACGTCCTGACCCTAATAACACTACTCCACCCCCTGTCATCAACAACAATATACCATCTCACAATGTACACGTACACTTTCCAAATAATCCTGTTCCCAAGTTTGATGGGAACAGTGAAAACTTTCAAACATGGAAAGCATGCATGCTAAAGTATATTGCTGGTGTTGAGAGACATTTGCCTGATATCTTAAAAGAAGGACCCTTTGTCCCCATGAATGCTTCTACTGTTGTCAGAAATACCGATGAGACTCCTAGGCAGTCACCTAAGGAGAAGGATCATTGGTCTGAGGAAGATCATAGACTTGTAGACCTTGACACCAAGTTACAAAATATGATTTTATATGCAGTTCCTGAAACCCTAATGCCCACTCTTGTTTTACTTGAAAACTCCAAATTAATGTGGGAGGAACTAATGACACAGTTTGAAGGCACAAATGAGACAATTGTCACAAGAAAAGTTGCTTTAAACAAAAGATATGAGTCTTTCTTTGCTATCCCTGGGGAATCTTTAACTCAAACTTACATCAGATTCACAAATCTGGTAAATCAATTAAAAGCCCTGGGTGTAACCAAAGATAAAGAAATTTTGTTGGAAAAATTTTGTGACATTTTACCTTCCAAATGGGAAAATTTGATCTTGGTTTTAAGACAAGGAAAAACCTTGCACAGTCACACTCTTGCTTCCCTTTATGGAGCCTTCAGATACACTGAAGAGAACAAAGCTGAGAGAGCTTTGGCTGAGCAAGATGCCAAAAACCATGTTTCTACCAGTTCTGGTATGGTTCAGTATTCTGAACCACATAATACTGCTCTACTATCTTCTGAGAGTGACATTTTTGACTCGATGAAGAAGATGGTTTCTGAAATGTTAAAGACTGGTGTCTCTGGTAATGTTACTCATGATTGTGATGAGGATGACAATGATGATCTGGTTGCCATGCTGGCTAAACGTTCAATCGTTTTAAGGCCAAATCAAATCGATCTGGCAAACCCTTTGCTTCCAGTGCTTCTATTGACAAGTCCAATCTTGAATGCTTTAAATGCGGCAAGAAAGGACATTTCATGAAGGAATGCAGATCTAGTCAACCATCATCATCACAATCTGCTCCTAACCATTCTTTTTTTCAGAAATCTGATGACAGCTATAAGGCCAAATACAAGAAGTTAAAGGCACATATGGCTCTTCTAGCACAAGACAACTCAAGCAACAGTTGTATGATTGCCAAAACTGAAAAATGGGAAGATTCTGATGAATCATCTGATGATGAAGAAGAAGTTAGGGACATGTGTTTCATGGCACAAGAAGATCAAGGTCATTTGGTCAAATCCGATGTTGAATCTGGTCGCTGGGTGGATATTGTAATGAAAAAGGTCAGTAATTTTGGCTTTGAAAATAATGAGGAACACAAACTGGACCTTTTGGTTCTTTTAGAGGCTGACATCTCTTTTGTTGAGACAGTGCGTTCAGAAAGCCTAAAAATGTTTGAAAATAATGCTTCTGAACTGAACGCCAGTCATGCCAGACTGAAAGAACTGAAAGATGTTCATTTGGCTCTAAAAAGTTATCAGTCTATGGTTGCAACTTTAGAATTGGAAAAGGAAGAATTAAAATCCATCCTTGTAAAAGAACAAGCAATCATTAAATCTTGGATGAAAGCACCAAGGCCAGATGCTGCAATTAAAAATACTTTTGCATCACAAAGAGCAGCATATGAGTCTGGTGATCTTCACTTGGCATCCATAATCACTGATTTAGATGCACTTCCAAAGGAAATAAAACCTGAAATCATTTTTCCTAAAGTTGGCAAACAGAAAACTGTAACTAATAAAGCCCAGGAACAATCTGAGGGTAAATCTGAAACAGCTCAGACAACTGTTTCAGAAAGGAAGGCTAAATCCAAAAAGTCATTCCCTCAGACTTCATCTAAGGTTCCTAAAGACCTAAAGAAGAAGAAAAATTTCTCCCCCACTGAGCCATCTACCTCAGATTCAGGTAAGGCTCAGGTGTCAAATGAAGAATCAATTTTGTTAAGGTTAGAAAGTCAATTTCAACTATTGGCTAGACAAGTGCAGAGTTGTAATGCACGTTTAAAAAATGTTGAAACTCCTCCTCTTCAACCTAAACAAAACACAAAACCTTTTTCTAAGCAAACCAAGAAGAAATCTGAAAAGAAAAAGGTTGAAAACCTCATCAAACCAACTATTTTTCTGTCATCTGAAATAATGACTGAAATCCCCTTTGATCCTTCTGTTCCTTATGAACCAAAGAAATCTGAGACTGCTAGGGAGAGTCTAGTGAACCCATCCAAAGATGGGTTCCCAAAAAGAACTAATCTTTGATTGTGTGCAGGGAGACCGAAAGAAGAATATATGGTTTCTGGATAGTGCTGCTGGCCGAACCATGACTGGTTATCAGACCCTGCTAGAGGAATATAGGGTGCAAGAGGGGCCCTCAATAGTTTTTGGAAATGATGGTAATGGAAAACTGAGGGATATGGTGTGGTGAATAATGGTCAAGTCAAATTCACACGTGTTGCATATGTGAACGGTTTGAAATATAACCTAATCAGTGTCAGTCAACTATGTGATGATGGCTTCAAGGTTCTATTTGATATTTCACAAGGCACCATATTCAACAGAGATGGAAAGGTGGTACTGATTGCACCAAGGAAAGGAAACATTTATGTCATTGATATGAATCCCTCTACCTCTGAACAATGTTTTTACTCAAAGGCAGATGAAGACACAAACTGGCTGTGGCACAAGAGATTATCCCATCTGAATTTCAAAAATATTAATAAGTTGTCTAGAAAACAACTTGTTGATGGGATACCCTCTTTGTCCTTCAACAAAGACAAGCCATGTCCAGGTTGTGAAATGGGTAAGCAGAAAAGAGCTTCATTCAAGACCAAGCAAAGCTTTAGTATTTCTGAACCTCTTCACATGCTTCACATGGACCTTTTTGGACCAGTGAATGTTCAGACCAGAGCAGGAAAGAAGTACACCCTTGTTATCGTTGATGAATATTCAAGATACTGCTGGGTGATTTTCCTCAGGCCAAAAGTGAAGCTGCTGCTGAAATCATTGCTCTCATCAAACAAATTGAGCTCAAACACAAGCGAAAAGTTTGTCAGCTCAGAAGTGACAATGGCACTGAATTCAGAAATGCCACTCTGGAGTCCTTCTGCACTGAAACTGGCATATCTCAGAACTTCTCCTCAGCTCACACACCAGAGCAGAATGGTGTTGTAGAAAGAAAGAATCATACGCTGATTGAAGCTGCTAGAAGTATGTTGAATGAATCTGGTCTTCCAAAGAATTTCTGGGCTGAAGCTGTTGCAACTGCATGCTACACTCAGAACAGATCTGTTTATGTCAAAAGACACAAGAAGACCTCCTACGAAGTACTCAGAAATAGAAAGCCTAATATTGGATACTTCCATGTATTTGGGTGTCCAGTATACATTCTGAATGATTCAAGTCAGCTTGGAAAATTTGATGCAAAAGCTGATGAAGGATACTTCCTAGGATATTCATCAAATCGCAAAGCCTTTAGAGTCTTTAACAAGAGACTTGAAAAGGTTGATGAGTCGATTCATGTTACCTTTGATGAATCCAATTCTGCAATCTTTAAAAATTCCATTCCTGTACCACCCTCAGAAAGTCCAATGAGTTTTGGTGATTCTGATCCTATTGCTGAAACTGATCATTCACCTGAACCTGCTTCTGAACATCTCCGTTCAGAACCAACAATAAAAAAGCCTAGCAACATTCCATTTTATCCTCCAATCAGTTTCAAACTGCCTTCTGAACTGACTATTGGATCAGACGTACATGCTGCTTCTCCTCTGATATCAGGCTCCACTGAGCAACCTCATTCTGAAGAATTTCATGATGCAAGTCATGATCTACAGGAAGAAGAAGAAGCTGAAGATGTATTTTTTGAAGCTCCTCCTGAAGTTACTCAGAGAAGTCTTGCACTGATATCAGTATTCATCCTGGTCAATACTCTAAATGGACAAAAGCACATCCAATCGAGCAAATTATTGGAGAGTCCAGTAGAGGGGTTCAGACCAGAAGAGCCACAAGCGATCAATGCTTAAACGTCAGCTTCTTATCTCTAATTGAACCCAAGAAGATTAACGAGGCTATGCAAGACCCAAGCTGGGTTGAAGCCATGCAAGATGAGCTCAACCAGTTTAAAAGAAACGATGTATGGGAACTCGTTCCTTGTCCCAGTAACCTGAAGAAGGAACCAATTGGGACAAGATGGGTCTTTAGAAACAAGATGGATGAAGATGGTCACATCATAAGAAACAAATCAAGACTTGTTGCAAAAGGATATGCACAAGAAGAGGGAATAGATTTGATGAAACTTTTGCACCAGTTGCTAGACTTGAAGCTATCAGAATATTCTTAGCTTTTGCAGCTCATCATCAGTTTAAAGTCTCTCAAATGGATGTCAAAAGTGCATTCCTGAATGGAGAACTAGAAGAAGTCGTTTATGTGTATCAACCACCAGGGTTCATCAATGAAGAAAAACCACATTGGGTGTACAGACTGACAAAGCCTTATATGGTCTGAGACAAGCACCCAGAGCCTGGTATGATACTCTTACTAAACATCTTCTTAAAAATGGTTTTAAACGTGGTGCAATTGATAACACTTTGTTCATATTGCATGATAAAAGTGATATCCTTTTAGTACAAATTTATGTTGATGATATTGTGTTTGGTTCTACAAATGAGAAGATGTGTGAAAAATTTTCTAAAATCATGTCTTCTGAGTATGAAATGAGTATGATGGTGAACTGACATATTTTCTGGGACTTCAAGTAAAACAAACTGAAGATGGTATTTTCATAAACCAAGAAAAATATGTCAGAGATTTATTAAAGAAATATCAATTTGATTCAGTCTCATCAAAAGATAATCCTATTTCTGCTCCATTAACTTTGGATTCTGATCCACATGGAAAACCAGTGGACCATACAAAATATCGTGGTATGGTTGGTTCACTGATGTATTTAACTGCAAGTAGACCAGACATAATGTTTGCAACATGCCTTTGTGCTAGATTTCAGTCTGATCCCAGAGAAGCACATGCAAATGCTGTTAAAAGGATCTTCAGATACCTTAAGGGTGTCCCAGACTGGGTCTTTGGTATCCCAAAGGCTCTAGTCTAGATCTAATGGGTTATTCAGATTCTGATCATGCAGGTTGCAAGATAGACAGGAAAAGTGCCACTGGTGGGTGTCATTTCCTTGGTGGCAAATTAGTAAGCTGGACTAGTAAGAAGCAGACTGCAGTATCACTATCAACTGCAGAAGCTGAGTACATTTCTGCAGCAAGTTGTTGTGCTCAGATTCTATGGATGAAAAACCAGCTGACTGATTACGGTGTTACTTACACAAAGACTCCAATCTTTTGTGATAACACTAGTGCCATTGCCATATCTCACAATCCTGTGATGCACTCGAAAACCAAGCACATCGACCTCAGGTATCATTTCATTCGTGATCATATTCTGAAAGGAGATATTGAATTGCACTTTATTCCCACTGATAAGCAACTCGCTGATGTTTTCACAAAACCTTTAGATATCAAAACCTTTAAACATCTAGTCAGTGAGTTGGGCATGTTAAATCCTTAGACTGGTAATCTTGTTATGAACGCCTCAGTGACACTGATCTGGTTCACCAGTCTGAGCGATCCATCTAATTTTTGCTCGCCTAGCTATCGAACGCCTTTGTGATACTATCTTGGCACTTATTAATTCATGGATCATCACTTCAGGGGGAATGTTAAATATTTTTCAACTTTAAAATAAACCTTCATTTTTGAGGGGGAACTTTTTGCTCAGAAAAATGTATTTAACTGAAGCACTTCAGAAAGTCAAAAATTATTTCAGTTGAACTTTATTAACTGAGATGGCTCAGATCTCTTTGGAACTGATCATGCTCAGAATTTGTTTAGTCATCACTGAAATACAACAATCTTTCAAGATATTTTTATGATACTTGGTCAATTGTGTGTACACGTGACCAACTACATACTATGTTTTTCAACTTACGTTGGTCATGCTTATGTGTCACACAAGTTGCGCCGTAAAAGAGAAAGAAATGAGTACCTTTTCTGAAAAAGTGTTGCAGGGTGGGGTCACTCAAACGTCTCTGCATTTAATGCTGACTTGACCCCAGAAATTGTTTTTAATTGGAAAATCATTTTATATTCCATCTTAAATTCAAATTCTTTCTCATTCTTTCATTTACTTCGTTTTTCATTTACTTTCCAATCATCAATCTCTCTCTTATTCACTCTCAATTCCTTAACTCCTCATATTCCTTTCACTTTCATCTTTCGATTCTTAAAATGTCTAAATCATCATCTTCTTCGCAACACAAATCGCTCATAAATTTTGTATACACTCCATCAAATAATGTGAAAACATCTGCCACTTGGCCAAAGAATTTCACTCCGTCTCAAATCCGATTTAACATGAGCAATTTCTTGGCTCAATTAAATGTGAAATCCAAAACGCTAATGGGAAGAATCAATAATTTTTGGGAGAAGTCCCCTTTCCATTATGCTCTGACCGCTAATCCTCAGGCAATGTATCATCGATACTTGCTTGAATTCTGGTATACTGCTGTGGTGAGCAAAGATGAACAATCCATCTCCTTCACTCTAAATGAGGGCACCAAGCAGTGTGTTATCACTCTTGAGGGGTTCAGAAATTCCCTTCATCTGAACTACCTCTAACCTTCCCAGGTGTTTGTTAAAAGACTCAAAGGAGTCAATTTCAGGGAGGTTCTAGTCGCCACCGGTCATGGCGATATGGAGGATGCTGATGGTAATCTGAAGACCTCCGGACACATATTTATGTCTGGATTTGGAAATTGCTGGAGGTTCTTCTGGACCCAGATTGTGGAAAGTCTTGGTGGCAACCATGGAGGGTTGGACCAACTTTCTTACCCCAAGTTGAGATGGGGTATTATATTTGGAATGGGATACAGGCAAACTTTGCTGAGATTCTTTTCTCTCAGCTCATTACAAAATTAAAAGGAAAAAGAAGCCTGCATATCGCCTTTCCAAGATTTTTAAGCTTGTGTTTTATGGATATACTTGGAGAAGCTTATAATGAAGCTGGACCTGAAGCTTCTGTACCTGAATATGGCAGAGATTTCTCAAAGGCATCTACTGCTGAAAATGAGCCTGAACTCTCCTCTGCAATGCTTCAGGTATTCAATAAAACTGTCTCAGCCACACTAGCTGGTTCAGAAAGGTCACTAAGTGGGCTACAAAAGAATCTAGGACCCGTTAGTCGACCTAGAGATAAGTTGCTGAACATTATCAAAAGTCCAGCTCCTATATCTATTATCCCTGGCGATGATACTACGGTTGAGCCAATCGTTGAAACTGGTGACGATGCAACTGCTTCTGCAGCTGTTGAACCAGAATCTGGTGAGGGTACTAGTGACCCAAACCAGGGCATATCTGACCAGATTGCAAAAGTGAATGCTTTCTGGGATGACGATGAGCTACCTCAGGAGAATCTTGATTCTCTTACTGACTTTGAGTTTGACGAGGGATTATTGGAGGCGAATCAATCTGATTCTGAGCCAGCCACCATCCTCGCAAACGCCCCTCCTCCTCCCCCAGAAATCCAACAAGAACAAGACAATGAGCCTTATGTTCCACCACCACCATCTCATCAAAATCCATTTTTCCACCAGGCACTACTCCTGCTTATGTCACCGATCCTTCATTTACTCCTTCACTTCAATTTCTTCACCCCCAAATCCACCAAGTACCACCACCTATCAATTATGATGCCCCAATCATAACAGACTTGGAT